>CM076570.1:1206898436-1207086562 GCA_034641835.2 Pinus albicaulis | reverse complement strand
GGTTGGATAATAGAAATGCACAAAGCAATGCTTCCACCTCTTCATTCTTTCTTGAGAGTGCATCTGCAACAACATTAAGCTTTCCTTTTTTGTAGATTATTTCAAAGTCATAACCCAACATCTTTGTGACCCATTTTTGCCGCTCTTCTGAAGATAGTCTTTGTTCCAAAAAGTGTTTCAGACTATCATGATCAGTTTTTACCTTGAAGTGTCTTCCCATTAGGTAAGTTCTCCATTTCTTTAGTGCATGCAGTATTGCTAACATTTCCTTCTCATAAATAGGTTTCTGTAAATACTTTCTTTTGATTGGACGACTTTCAAAAGCAATGGGTCTTCCTTCCTGCATTAAAACAACACCAATTCCATTTCCTGAGGCATCACATTCCACAATAAAGGTTTTTGTGAAGTCTGGCGTAGCTAAGACCACTGCTAGGCACATTGCCTCTTTAAGATGTTCAAAGGCCTTAGTTGCTTCAGGAGTCCATGAAAATGCATCTTTCTTCAATAATGTTGTTAGAGGTGCTGTTATTCTTCCATAATTCTTAACAAACTTACGATAATAGCCTGTTAACCCGAGAAATCCTCGCAACTGCTTTATTGTCTTAGGGACTTTCCATTCCTTAATGGCTTTAATTTTGTTAGGGTCTACTTTAACACCCTCGTGGGATATAATATGACCTAGATATTCCACCTCTTGTACTCCAAAGAAACATTTGGATGCTTTGGCATATAATTGTTTCTCTTGCAATAGTTTGAGCACCCTGTCAACATGCTCAACATGATCCTTCCAAGACTTGCTATAGATTAGTATATCATCAAAAAATACTAGCACAAATTTTCTAAGGAAGGGTCTGAAAATGGAATTCATCAACCCTTGAAATGTAGAAGGTGCATTGGTAAGGCCAAAAGGCATGACCAAAAATTCATAATGACCCTCATGAGTTCGAAATGCTGTTTTTGGAATATCTTCAGTCTTCATTCTTATTTGATGATATCCTCAACGAAGATCCAACTTGGTAAAATAAATTGCTCCATGTAATTCATCCAATAATTCATCAATCACAGGAATGGGAAATTTATCTTTAATGGTGAGCTTATTGAGCTCCCTATAATCCGGACACATTCGCCATGATCCATCCTTCTTGTGTACCAATACCACAGGAGCAGAGAAAGAACTTTGACTAGGTTGAATTATACCCGCCTCTAACATTTCTGCAATCATACGTTCAATTTTGCTCTTTTGGAAGTAAGGATATCTATAAGGCCTGATGTTTGGAGGAACACTTCCTGAATCAAATGAATAGCATGATCATGATCACGAATAGGTGGGAGTCCTTTGGGAGTTTCAAACACCTTGGAATGATTGTCCAAGACTTGTTGGAGATCTGCAAGAATAGATGATTTTGATGTTGGAACTTCTAGTGAGCATAATTGTGCAATTACGCCTCGTTGTTCTTTCTTTAGAAGCTTTGTCATGACATTAGAGCTTATTATCCTTCCCGGCTTCCCTTCAATACCCGTAATTCGACTTCCTTTCCTTCTGAAAAAAATTTCAAGAAAAGTTCTTGAAAATTAAAAGCTACCATCCCCAAATATTGTAACCATTGTACTCCTAGTACAATATCAGCACCTCCCATGAGAGTTTAGTTGACTAGCCACGCCGTGCCTCCAGAGTAGCTTGATGCTTTATGTGAGCAATGAGAAGCTCTCTGCTTGTGAATCAATACTACTTGAAAGTCGAAAAAAGAAATAATAATTTCTTGGCTATCTGATGTTGAAAGAAATAGTGGAGTAATCTGAACAACACATATTTTTTCTTGATTGAAACTTTATATCTTTGAGAGTTTAGATATGTAGCCCCTGTATAGCGATACGAGCATGGTTGATTCATTTCTTCCTCTCCTGGGGCTGGTTCCTGGTGTATATCCTCTTCTTGTTCATTTTCTTCTTCCTCTTCACAATCTATGTAAAATAATTTCTTCTCAGCACACTTATGACCTTTAGTATATTTGTTATCACAACTGTAGCAAAGCCCTTTTGCTCTTTTTTCTTCCAATTGTTGTGGTGTCAACCTTGTAGGTTGTGGAAATCTAGGCGTAGCCACACTTCCTTCTTTATAGAATTGAGTGGTAGGCTTCCTTGTTGCCATAATTTTACATTCAACTTTTCTTGCCAACCCGAATGCCTTCTCCAATGAATCAGGTTCCAAAACACGAACTTCATGTTGGATGTTATCCTTTAAAGTGCCTAGGAAGAGATCAATCCTGTGTTCCTCTGTAAGATCAGTTACCCTTATATTCAATTTTTGGAAGTCCTCAATGTGCTGCCCCACTAAACCCTTTTGTTTGAGATTTATCAATTGAGTAAAGAAGGTGTTGCTCTTTGTATCCTCATAATGTGCTATCATTTCCTCCGTAAAAATTGACCAAGTGACAATTTTTTTACGGGAACAAAGCCATCGATACCATACACATGTATTTTGTTCTAAATGTAAAGTTGCAATGCGTACCTTTTGTGTGTTTTGCACGTTATGGAGATCAAAATATTGCTCCATCTGTAGTATCCATGTTACAGGATCCTTTCCATCAAACTTCCTCATATCCATTTTTGGAATATGGTGGTTCTTCCCACCCACATTCGAGTTTATGAAATCACGATTAACATTTATTTTGTTCTCATCATGAGGTTCTTCTCCTATATTTCCGCCATTAGGAATCATTTCTGGTTTTAAGCTTGTCATCAAGCCTTCCATGTATGCTTTTAGATCATTCTTCATGTTTTCCATGTTGTCTTTCATATCATCCATCTTAGCTTCCATGCCCACTTCCATGCCATCCATCTTAGCTTCCATCTTAGCTTGCACACCATCCATCTTAGCTTCCATGCCTTTCTTCAAACCATCCATCTTCACTTCCACACCTTTCTTCAAAACTTCCATTTCATTTTTTGCTGCTCTTTGCGAGAGTGAAATTAGTTGCACTTGTTCTTGTAATTTTGATAGATCATGTTGCAATTCTTCATCTTCATGAGTCATGGTAGAGCCTTCTGAAGGCTTGATGGGTGTTGAATTCATTTTAGGGGCCATTTTAGAATTCAATATTGATATCTATTCTACAATATGCCCTTGGAATCAATTCAACTTGATTCTTCAAACAAGACTTATGCAATTTGGGAAAAAAATACACACCTTTTACTAGCTTTTAGGAGCTCGATATTGAAATTGAATTATCTCTGTATTTGAAAATCTTCGATATCTGAAATTCAGCTCTGTAGTACATCTCTGAAGCTTCTTTCAAATGCCACAGGTCTGACCTGATTTGGATTCTCCAAGACAAATTTGTGTCCAATCTCCCACAATGACCTAATTCTGGACTGGTTCAGTAGAGCGAACTTGTACGAATTGCCACTTGTCACTGTTTTGTCCTTTGTCTCTGAAATTGATAGCGAAGAAACTTCAGTCTGTGTACTTGCGACCACTTTTTACGGCACTTCAATCCAATGCCCAGAGAGAGAGTTATTGAAGTTTTCCCACGATCACCTCTTTGAGATGAAATTCAGGAGCCTGAAAAGCACTACCTTCCACAGATCATATCTCCAAAAATATTGCGAAACAAGCTCTGAAATTTTTTGACGAATTTCCTCAGGATTTCAGCTTCGCACCATATGAATTTCAGACTCTGAAACTTTGTACAAAAAAATTTATAGCGCAATTTCCACGATGACCTGTTTATGAGCCTGAAAAAATACCTAACTTCCACAGATGATATCTCCTCAAATATTGCGAACCAAGATCTGAAAGTTTTAGACAACCTTCCTCAAGATTTCAGCTTCGCCCCCTAGAAATTTCAGCTTCTGAAGCTTCGTAGAAAAAAAGTTATAGCGAAAATGCCACGATGACCTGTTTGGAGCAGCGAAACCCTAGAATCCCAAAGCTCTGATACCAAATGTTGTGTAACCAGCTCCAAAGAGAGAAGAAAAGAGATATTCACGCCTTATAAATGAGCCACTTCGAGGGGGAAACCTCCAATACATTACATGAATGAACAATTCTTGGATGATACAATTTACAAAACCTCCTTTCTATATATAGGAGTCCATGGGGCCATAATGTAATCCTAGTGGGCCACAATGTAATCCTAGCCGACCTAACAATAATAATTTAAGGGCACAATAATAACAATATGGGGTTACAGGGGTACAATAATAACAATAAGGGGGTTACACTAACAACAATAAGGGACTATACTAGTAATATAGGGACCTAACATGCCCCTCTCCTTCAAAAAAGTGTTGTCCTCAATGCTTGAGTAGCTCTAGGTGCTTTTGTATAAAATTCTCATCCTCCCATGTAGAATCCTCAGTGGGTAAGTTCTTCCACTTGATGAGATACTCTGAAATTGATCGATTCCGTAGTTGTCGAGTTCTTGTTTCCGTGACCGCTTCCGGTTCCAATATGATTTTTCCTTCCTCATCAAGTTCTGGCAATATTTTTTGAACTGGAAGATTTTCACCTATAACCTTCTTTAAGCACGAAACATGGAAAACCGGATGTACTCGCGAAGAAGCAGGAAGCTCCAATTTGTATGCCATAGTACCAATCTTTTGCAACACCTTGTAAGGACCATAGTACTTTGGCGATAATTTATTATCCTTCTTAGCTTGCTTGAGGGACATTTGTTTGTATGGTTGTAGCCATAAAAATACCCAATCTCCTACATCAAAACTTCTCTCATTGCGATGTTGATCTGCCTGTTGTTTCATTCGATTTTGTGCCAAATTCAGGTTATCCTTTAAGAGTTGGAGAACTTCTTGCTGATGCTCGATGTGATCTTCCACTGCTTGAACCCTCGAATTTTCCCTTAAAGATGATGTGATGGATGGTGGATGATATCCATAAAGTGCCATAAATGGGGTCATTTTTGCTGCAGTATGGAAGGAAGTGTTATACCAACATTCAGCGAGAGGTAACCACTTGACCCATTGTGTTTGTTTATCAAATACAAAACAACGAAGATATCCTTCCAAACATTTATTTACTATCTCAGTTTGACCATCAGATTGAGGATGATAAGATGAGCTATGAGCTAATTTAGTACCCAAAGAAGAAAATAACTCTGTCCAAAAATTTCCCGTAAAAATGGGATCTCTGTCGCTCACAATAACCCTTGGGCTTCCATGTAGCTTTTGAATTCTGCCCACAAATGTAGTAGCAACTGTACTTGCTTTAAATGGATGAGATAATGCACAAAAGTGTGCATACTTGGTAAGTCTATCAACTACCACCATGATGACACTCTTTCCTTCGGACTTAGGTAAACCTGTGATAAAATCCATTGAAATCTCCTCCAACGTTGACTTGGAATGGATAAAGGTTGTAGAAGTCCCGGGGTCTTAATTGTCTCAACTTTATTCTGCTGGCAAACCAAACATTCCGCCACAAACTTTTGAATATCAGATTTAAGGCCATCCCAAAAAAATTCTTTCTTCACCCCGTGGTAAGTTTTTAAAAATCCTGAGTGTCCTCCTAAAGGAGAAGTGTGCAATTCCAAAAGAATCTTTTGTTTTAGTTGGGAATTTTTACAAAGATATAAGCGATCTTTGTACCATAAGGAATCATTTTTCCAACTAAATGTATCAGATGTACTAGGATCTTGCTGCAACTTTTGAATAAGTGTCCATACATCTTTGTCCTTCTTCCATTCATCTCTTGCTTCGGTTATCCAATCTGGTTGGATAATAGAAATGGCACAAAGCAATGCTTCCACCTCTTCATTCTTTCTTGAGAGTGCATCCGCAACAACATTAAGCTTTCCTTTTTTGTAGATTATTTCAAAGTCATAACCCAACATCTTTGTGACCCATTTTTGCTGCTCTTCTGAAGATAGTCTTTGTTCCAAAAAGTGTTTCAGACTATCATGATCAGTTTTTACCTTGAAGTGTCTTCCCATTAGGTAAGTTCTCCACTTCTTTAGTGCATGCAGTATTGCTAACATTTCCTTCTCATAAATAGGTTTCTGTAAATACTTTCCTTTGATTGGACGACTTTCAAAAGCAATGGGTCTTTTTTCCTGCATTAAAACTGCACCAATTCCATTTCCTGAGGCATCACATTCCACAATAAAGGTTTTTGTGAAGTCTGGCGTAGCTAAGACCGGTGCTAGGCACATTGCCTCTTTAAGATGTTCAAAGGCCTTATTTGCTTCAGGAGTCCATGAAAATGCATCTTTCTTCAATAATGTTGTTAGAGGTGCTGCTATTCTTCCATAATTCTTAACAAACTTACGATAATAGCCTGTTAACCCGAGAAATCCTCGCAACTGCTTTATTGTCTTAGGGACTTTCCATTCCTTAATGGATTTAATTTTGTTAGGGTCTACTTTAACACCCTCGTGGGATATAATATGACCCAGATATTCCACCTCTTGTACTCCAAAGAAACATTTGGATGCTTTTGCATATAATTGTTTCTCTTGCAATAGTTTGAGCACCCTGTCAACATGCTCAACATGATATTTTATATGGATTTTACACCTCTCAGAAAGAGGAATCCAACAAAAATATTAGCCTCTTAATCTGAGCATCTTAATATGGAGTTTGGACCTAGTTGTCCAAATTTAACACCTACTGTAGATTAGTATATCATCAAAAAATACTAGCACAAATTTTCTAAGGAAGGGTTTGAAAATGGAATTCATCAACCTTTGAAATGTAGAAGGTGCATTGGTAAGGCCAAAAGGCATGACCAAAAATTCATAATCACCTTCATGAGTTCGAAATGCTGTTTTTGGAATATCTTCAGTCTTCATTCTAATTTGATGATATCCTGAACGAAGATCCAACTTGGTAAAATAAATTGCTCCGTGTAATTCATCCAATAATTCATCAATCACAGGAATGGGAAATTTGTCTTTAATGGTGAGCTTATTGAGCTCCCTATAATCTGGACACATTCGCTATGATCCATCCTTCTTGTGTACCAATACTACAGGAGCAGAGAAAGAACTTTGACTAGGTTGAATTATACCTGCCTCTAACATTTCTGCAATCATACGTTCAATTTCGCTCTTTTGGAAGTAAGGATATCTATAAGGCCTGATGTTTGGAGGAACACTTCCCGGAATCAAATGAATAGCATGATCATGATCACGAATAGGTGGGAGTCCTTTGGGAGTTTCAAACACCTTGGAATGATTGTCCAAGACTTGTTGGCGATCTGCAGAAATAGATGATTTTGATGTTGGAACTTCTAGTGAGCATAATTGTGCAATTACGTCTCGTTGTTCTTTCTTTAGAAGATTTGTCATGACATTAGAGCTTATTATCTTTCTCGGCTTCCCCGCAATACCCCGTAATTCGACTTCCTTTCCTTCTGAAAAAAATTTCAAGAAAAGTTCTTGAAAATTAAAAGCTACCGTCCCCAAAGATTGTAACCATTGTACTCAGAGTACAACATCAGCACCTCCCATAGGAATGGAAAGCATTGGACTAGTCAATACATATTCCCCCATGGTTAGCTTGATATTATGGCATTTTCCAGAGCAATTTATAGCTCCTCCATTTGCAACCATCACTTGACATTCTGGTGCTGGGTATAGGAAACAATTCAATTCCTTGGCTACCTTACAATGAATAAAATTATGGGTGCTACCCGAATCAATCAACACTATTACCTTTTTCTTCTTGATATGTCCTTCTATCTTGAGAGTTTGAGGAGTGGTAATTCCTGCCAATGCATTACACGATATGGTCGCACTCATTTCTTCCTCTTCTAGGGCTGGTTCCTGGTGTATATCCTCTTCTTGTTCATTTTCTTCTTCCTCTTCACAATCTATGTAAAATAATTTCTTCTCAGGACACTTATGACCTTTAGTGTATTTGCTATCACAACTGTAGCAAAGCCCTTTTGCTCTTTTTTCTTCCAATTGTTGTGGTGTCAACCTTGTAGGTTGTGGAAATCTAGGCGTAGCAACACTTCCTTCTTTATAGAAGTGAGTGGTAGGCTTCCTCGTCGCCATAATTTTACATTCAATTTTTCTTGCCAACCTGAATGCCTTCTCCAATGAATCAGGTTCCAAAACGCGAACTTCATGTTGGATGTTATCCTTTAAAGTGCTTATGAAGAGATCAATCCTGTGTTCCTCTAGAATATCAGTTACCGTTATATTAAATTTTTGAAAGTCCTCAATGTGCTGCCCCACTAAACCCTTTTGTTTGAGATTTATCAATTGGCTAAAGAAGGTGTTGCTCTTTGTATCCTCATAATGTGCTATCATTTCCTCCGTAAAAATTGACCAAGTGACAATTTTTTTACGAGAGCAAAGCCATCGATAACATACAAATGCATTTTGTTCTAAATGTAAAGTTGCAATGCGTACCTTTTGTGTGTTTTGCACATTATGGAGATCGAAATATTGCTCCATCTGTAGTATCCATGTTACAGGATCCTTTCCATCAAACTTCCTCATATCCATTTTTGGAATATGGTGGTTCTTCCCGCCAACATTAGAGTTTGTGAAATCACGATTAACATTTATTTTGTTCTCATCATGAGTTTCTTCTACTATCTTTTCACCATTATGAAACATTTCTTGTATCAACTTTGTCAAACCTTCCATGTCTACTTTTAGATCATTCTTCATGTTTTCCATCTTAGCTTTCATGCCAGCTTCCATGCCATCCATCTTAGCCTCCACGCCTTTCTTCAAAATTTCCATTTCATTTTTTGTTGCTCTTTGCGAGAGCGAAATTTGGTGCACTTGCTCTTGTAATTTAGATAGATCATGTTGCAATTCTTCATCTTCATGAGTCATAGTAGAGCCTTCTGAAGGCTTAATGGGTGTTGAGTTATTTTTACGGGGCATCTTTTAGAACCCAATACTGATATCTATTCTACAATATGCCCTTGGAATCAATTCAAATTGATTCTTCAAACAAGACTTATGCAATTCGGAAAAAAAAATACACACATTTTTCTTGCTTTTGAGGAGCTCGATATTGAAATTGGATTATCTCTGTGATTGCAGCACTTCAATATTTGAATTTCAGTACCAACATAGCCCTCTGAGTTCTCTTTTGAATGCCACAGGTCTGACCTAATTTGGATTCTCCAAGACAAAGTTGTGTCCAATCTCCCACAATGACCTAATTATGGACTGGTTCAGTAGAGCGAACTTGTACGACTTGACACGTGTTACGGTTTCATCCTTCGACTTTGAAATTGATAGCCAAGAAACTACAGTCCGTGTACTTGCAACCACTTTTTACGGCACTCCAATCCGATGCTCAGAGAGAGATTTATGAATCTTTTCCCACGATCACCTCTTTGAGAAATTTGGGAGCCTGAAAAAGCACTACCTTCCACAGATCATATCTCCGAAAATATTGCGAACCAAGATCTGAAATTTTTTGACGAGTTTCCTTAGGATTTCGGCTTCGCACCCTAAAAATTTCAGATTCTGAACCTTCGTAGAAAAAAAGTTATAACGCAAATGCCACGATGACCTGTTTAGGAGCCTGAAAAAAGACCTAACTTCCACAGATCATATCTCCGAAAATATTGCGAACCAAGATCTGAAATTTTTAGACAATCTTCCTTAGGATTTCGGCTTCGCACCCTAAAAATTTCAGCTTCTGAAACTTCGTAGAAAAAAAGTTATAGTGAAAATGCCACGATGACCTGTTTGGAGCAGCGAAACCCTAGAATCCAAAGCTCTGATACCAAATGTTGTGTAACCAGCTCCAAAAATAGAAGAAAAGAGGTATCAACGCCTTAAAAATAAGCCACTTCGAGGGGGCAACCTCCAATACATTACATAAATGAACAATTCTTGGATGATACAATTTACAAAACCTCCTTTCTATATATAGGAGTGCATGGGGCCATAATGTAATCCTAGTGGGGCCACAATGTAATCCTAGCCGACCTAACAATAATAATTTAAGGGCACAATAATAACAATATGGGGGTTACAAGGGTACAATAATAACAATAAGGGGGTTACACTAACAACAATAAGGGATTATACTAGTAATATAGGGACCTAACACACAAAAACTTATAGCTTCCACCACCTCCTCCCCCCTCAAGTTTTGTCACATAATTCCACAAAGGGTGTCAATGTAGCTTTTCCCCCTTGCATTTTAATGCCCTCTTCATCCCCTTCCTCTTCAAACCCTTCCTCCTCATCATGCATTGGGTCACTTATGTGGGGACCACTATCCTCTTCTTCTTCCCTTCTATGCCTACTGCCCATCGACACCATGAAAACCAAAAGTGGTATGATACATATAAGCCAAAAGAACACTATTTTGGAATATAATTATAGATGGATGTTAATTTATGCCTATGTTCTATGCCATTTCAGATTAGGGCATAATACTGAAGAAGATAGAACATGCTTAATAGATCGATAGAAGACAAGCCAAAACAGAGATGAAGAGTGGTGGCGTTACGACGATCAGCAGGATGCTTCTACCAAAGAAGTCTTCTAATAGGTCATCAAACAAGCGTGTCACACATAACCCCGTAACAACCCAAACAAAGAATACGCAACTAACGCCATCAAGAGAGAGAGAATTCCTCCACGCCAATGTGTCAAATGAATTCTAAGTCTCTCCAATATATAGGAATCTTTGGGGTGTGTGACACGTCCTTTAAGACATTTAAGTCTATATTTTATTCCAGGCCGACCTAGCACATAAGTGGGATAAATTCAAAGTACATGTTTTGCTCATCCGATCGAGATGATCTTTAGATCAATCTTACACCTCTTCGAAAGAGGAATCCAATAAAAATATTGGGATCGTCATCTGAGCAGCACAACACGGAGTTTGGACCTAGTTGTCCAATTTTAACACTCCCTCTCAACTAGAGAGAACTCTGTCCACTAGTGCAATCCAAACATCGTGCGTCATCCCGCCGTAACTTGCTTTGCTGGCCTCTTTATTTCAGAACAGAAGTGGGACAGTCACAAAGACATCATCCCCCGGCTGACAAATTCAGCCCAGAGGTCCAAAACCTCTATCAGACTCACAAAGAGTCTCCAACCAACCCAAAGTTGGTTCATCTGACTCGAAGTCAGGCGGAGGTCCGAAACCTCACTATCAGACTCTCAAAGAGTCTCCAACCAACCCGAAGTTGGTTCATCTGACTCGAAGTCAGGCGGAGGTCCGAAACCTCACTATACTTGATCCCAGATCAAGTGGTTGGAGCGTGCCATCCTAGATAGAGAGTACGGCAATCTCTGATGCGTCCATCAGTATTTGCTACTAGTCTCTAGCTTTTCCCACCTCATTGGCCAAATGAGAGGTACTTCCCATGAGCCCTGAATTCAATGGGTAGGATGCATACGGGGCATAGATAATGAGAGGTGAACCAACTCAATAATCACAACGGTGGGGTCCAAGCACACCAACAAGGTTCGGCAAGCCTAGCCTTGTGGTTGCTCATAGCTTCGAGAAGCTGTCGCCAAAGCCCCCCAGAGCTCCCAGAGCTCATCGTCCAACAGGACCCTCAGAATAGGGTCGTTCCATGATACCAAGATTCTCACGGAAGGTTAGGAACATGACCTTCCCCAAGGGCATTGTGAGAATATCCGCGACCTGCTCATCAGTTCCTATATGATCGAGCCTTACGGCGCCTCGCTGTACCATATCCCAGATAAAGTGGTACCAGCCATCAACATGCTTGGATCAATCGTGGAACTCGGGATTCTATGACAAATGAATCCCCCTCTGGTTATCACAAAGGATAACGGTGGCATCTAGCACATGCTCGAACAGCTCACAAAGAGCTTTCGCAACCAAGTGACTTCACAACAGGCCATACATGTTACAATGTATTCGGCCTCAGCGGTGCTCAAGGCTACCGACTTTAGATTCCTGCCCGAAGCAGATCTACATGTGAAGTAGCATCCAAATGTGCTCTTGCGATCCACCAAACTACCAGCCCAATCGGCATTAGTATATCCATGGAGTGTCGTACTCCCTGCAGTGTATCTCAGCCCATGGTCTATCGTGCCTTAGAGATATCTCAAGAGTTTCTTGGCACCAACCCAGTGAATGTTATGATCAACTATGTGTTGACTCAAAGTGTTCACTGCACAACATACGTCCGGACAGGTGTTCACTAAGAACATCAGGGTCCTTATGAGTTGACGATACTCAGTAGGACGGGCCCAACAATGCTGCTACTCAACTTCTTAAAGTTGAGTTCCATGGACTTACAGTCCATCATACCAGAAACTTCATAATGTATTTTCCGTGAGAAAGGAAAATCTCGCCAGGTCTCTGCTAGACCTTCAGGCCTAGACATTTGTCCTAGGTCCTTCATCTCGAACTCAGCAGCGAGCTCCCTCTTGCACTAATGAATGAGAGGGTCAGCACCTGTCAGGAAGAGGTCATCCACATACAGCTCCAGAGTGAGAGGCTTCTTTCTATTAACCTTGCAGTGAAGATTCAGATCAGCAATACTACGAGTGAAGCCCAGCTTCATCAAGTAGCTATCTATCCTCTCGTACCAAGCTCAGGGTGCTTGTTTCAGCCCATAGAGGGCTTTCTTCAACCTGCAGACATGGGTGTCCCGATCCTGGACTTCCAACCCCAGAGGTTGCTCCACATATATCTCTTCCTTTATCACACCATGCAGAAAAATGCGGTCTTCACATTATCTAATGAAGACTCCATCCTTGCGTAGCAGCACGGGCTATAATAGATCGAATGGTGGTATATCGGGCCACAGGTGCAAATATATCATCATAGTCTATACCATCCTCACAGGCAACGAATCTTGCCTTGAACTTTTCAGCACTTCCATCAGATCCATGCTTGATCTTGTAGAGCCATTTCGAGGTGACAACTGCTTTGTCCTATGGTCTTGGAACCACATCCCAGACATCATTCTTCATAATGGACTCATACTCTTTGTGCATAGCATCCTTCCAGACTTGATGCTTTACGACTTCCTCAAAGTATCCAAGGTCAGATTGTACAAAAGTACTCATGGCTGCTAGATACCCTGTCATTTATATGGCTTCTTGGTTTTCCTTCGGAATTTTCCCCCTCTGAAGCCATATGTCCCTGAGCCATGAGGATCTTCTTTCGTTCAACAAAGGTATCTGCTAAGGAGCATATACAGATATATTCTCCCTCTTAATGCCAGCTTCTCTTTCGAGAGAAGACTTCTAATTTAAATGATGGCATCCAAGACACCAGCTTGGTAAGGAGACTTAATCTTCCATAGTCAAAGCCATCCAATAGCCTTTGCTGATTATGGTTCAAGATTTGAAAGCTGCCGAAACACTTCATTATGCTTCAGTGTGAGACTGCTACTGTCACATGCTGACTGCTACATAGGTGTCTATCTATGTCACTATTCAACAGGAGAATATCTCAACAAGCCTTAGCTTGTTAGAAGTTGTGTTATTCTAAGGAGGTCTGTTATAGCTTCCTCAACCAGCGCTCTTAACTGCGACCCACAAAACTAGGAATCCAAACATGATTCCTTCTCTGCACTTGAGAGCTTTATCTACTTATCTGACCTCTCATCCAACACTACTTCTTATTCACTGATCTGGCCAAGACAACAGATTTCAGTTCTGCGATACAGATTTTATACCCTTCTCCATGTCAGTCCATGCAGATCCAGCACAGTCATAAAGGTACTCCTGTTCATCAATGTTCTAGCCTCAATCATCCAATAGGATAAAAACGGGACAAGGCACCTTTTAAGGTTACTGCTAATAGATTGAGTTCAGGTATATGCTGGTTCACAACCACTGTCACTAGACAACAGTATCATAATATTGTTCAATGAGGCACGACACTGCCCCTCAAGTCATCAATATATGTGTTCCTTTGTTCATCAAAGTGACCCCATTAGAAGAAGGTATGAGCATCTGCTCATAGTTACAATATGTATTGCCACCAAAACTGTCTCATGCCTCCTGCACTCAGCCTCTTCATGTCCCAGCAACGGGTGATATATGTAACCACTAACACTTGTCTCGTCTATAGCAAATGTCTTCATGGCTGCTTGCATACGATAAAAAAAAAAGCTCATGTCCTGATTCAACAATACTTGGACATATTTGGACCTAATGACTGCTGTCTGTCTCTCTCCAGTAAGAATCCAACACGAGACCTCAATCCAACCAGCAACAAAAACAGTTGCTGCTATATACATAATATGCAGAGCGTGCTTTGTAAACTCATAAAACAATTCCTCATGTGAACTGGGTGGATGGTGCAAATTGAGCATATTTATGATTTTTCCAAAAAAGTGCAAATAGACCACCAATGCCGCACCATGTACCGCAGCTGAATTTTATCTCCGTGCCCAATTCATGAAATACAATATATGGTTGCCAATGTCCGAATCACAAAAAGTTCTAATAATCCCTAAACCATCAACGGTTTGAAGAAAACGATTTCAGCCCTGCTAACCCACAATTCCAAAATTCTGCACCCGCTGTCGTGTAATCTCATGAAATAACCAACATATTAAATGCACCAGGGCTGTGACCCGGAACTGTAGAACAAACCGAACCCGTCAATGACCCCCAATTAAAAGATTACAAACTTGAGCATGCCCTCTTGCCTACGTGAAATACCATTGGAATTTGTTGTCCCTTAGAGTTCCAGGGTTTTCTTAAAAAAAACTTAAATTTATCGAATTGTCTTCCCTGTTTGGGCTTCGCAGGACACTGACGCCGCTATTTTCATCCGGCTTCGAACCTTCAACCGACGACGACTTCTCTTTAAACCCTTATTTCTATGTCGTCTGCTATGTGATTTAATGCCAGTATCTGAGCCATTCCATGTTGTAATTCCACGCTTCGCATTGCCGTTGCCATTGGCAAAATCTCCGTCTTTTTCTGCATACCCTGCAAATTGATTTCCTGTGGTCGAATAAAGAAACCTGCAATTCGATGTCATACGTGAAGAGCGAAGAATCGACTCCGCGACTTGACGATCAACCAGACGCCGCCGATTTACCACCATTCGATCAATGTAATACACTGGAACCCACGCAAATTTCAAGCCAAAATTCCTCGAAATTAGCTCAAATTATTTCAATCTTTTCCCCTTCGAAAACCAAATCGAGGCACCCGAATCGAAAAGGTCCCCTGTGACCAAATCTTACAGTATATGCTATTTTGCACGAATTCGAGCAAAGGGTTCGAAGAAAAGCTCTGGGATTGCAACAATTCTTCTTCATGGATGCTGGCAATGGCAGCAATACAATTTTAAGGGGATGCCTGTGAATCAAATAGACACGAGGCTTATCGCGAAGCTCACGGCAGCTTAACGGCAATTGGCGTAACGAAATCTCAGATGAATAAGAGCAAAGAAAATACTTTTATTGTTGCCGTTAGGAAGTGAAATTGACCGGCAGACTTAGATCGAATTATGTCAAAAATGAAAACAATACATCCATATGAATTTGTTGAACCTTCATTATAGTTCCTTGGTTTTCAACAACAGCCTTCTTTACGCTGAAGGTTAGAGGCACATTATTTTGATTGCATCAAACAGTCCTTATCTCACTGCCCTAGATTCTCAACAAGCTGGGCTTTGTCTTCACCTTCGCTCTGATACCATGTTAATTTATGCCTATGTTCTATGCCATTTCAGATTAGGGCATAATACTGAAGAAGATAGAACATGCTTAATAGATCGATAGAAGACAAGCCAAAACATAGATGAAGAGTGGTGGCGTTACGGCGATCAGCAGGATGCTTCTACCAGCAAAGTCTTCAATAGGTCATTCAGCCAAGCGTGTCACACATAACCCCAGAACAACCCAAACAAAGAATACGCAACTCCAACGCCATCAAGAGAGAGAGAATTCCTCCACGCCAATGTGTCAAATGAATTCTAAGTCTCTCCAATATATAGGAATCTTTGGGGTGTGTGACACGTCCTTTAAGACATTTAAGTCTATATTTTATTCCAGGCCGACCTAGCACATAAGTGGGATAAATTCAAAGTACATGTTCTGCTCATCCGATCGAGATGATCTTTAGATCAATCCTACACCTCTTCGAAAGAGGAATCCAATAAAAATATTGGGATCGTCATCTGAGCAACACAACATGGAGTTTGGACCTAGTTGTTCAATTTTAACAATGGACGATCTACAATAAAATGAGCAAGAATAAAGAATGGGAAAGAGTAGGATGTTGATTTTTAGGGTGTCTTCTATACTGATAATTTCTTTCGATGGTTTAATTCATTTACACATTATTTTCCATGGTTTCATGATCATCATTAAGCAAATTACATAGAAGACATCAACAATTAAGACAGTAGGATCATAAAGAGACAACCACACAAAGAACACCATATTTTACCTTTGGAAAACCCACTAAGGGGAAAAAACCAACAAACCTTTTCCTCATGGAATCAATGCAACAAGAGATACATCAAAGTCAACTAACCAACAAGATGACCAACCACCAAAGACCAAGTCAACCCTCCACAATTTTGTCCACAACTTTGCAACAAGGTCAAGGAAGTGTCTGTTGATTTTTGTAGCATCGGAAAGTGCTCTATGCCCCAAATTTTGTGGAGAGGCTTAGACACTGGTATTCCAAAGAACCCATAAACCGTTTGTGGAAATTCCACTTGGTCAATGTTTTATTAAAATAATTAATTATTTTAATGGGGACCCTAAGTCTAAACTTAGGGAAATTAAATAATTAAAGGGTATTAATAAAGCATGAGTGAGAATGATCTAGAAAAGGAAGATCAAGTCTTGTTATAATCTTATCCGTTGATTAGAGATCTAATCTCGGTCGTTGATGTCTCAACGAGAAGACTATAAAAGAAGGATTGAGGGCCATTTGGAAGGACACGCTGAATTGATCTAGAGTTCAAAATCTCTAGGGCGTGGTTTGCTGAGAAATTCGAGTTAGAGATTTGAGCAGTGAGGGGCAGAGATAACATCCGAAGAGAGAGATTTTCTCAGCCGGTGGAGCATCAGTCAGAGAGAGGCAGAGGTGATATAACCAAGCCAACGCTGAAGGAAGGAGGGCTAACACAGCGAATGCGTAGGGTTCACACAGAGGCAGCGCAAAAGCAAAGGAGGGTTTCCGGAATTTTGCTTGTAGACCAGTTTCAAAGGTCAGGATTCGGAAAGTGACACCGAGAGGTTGTTCCTCAGGGTCCACAGAGGCAAAATGACTTGGTTGGGGCTGAACGCTGAGCCTAGCAGAGGGTGACGCAGTGGCTGAAAGGTCTAGCGCTGGGACTGCGCATTGCCTCCCCAAGGTAGGGTTTTCTTCATCTGGATCAGTCGAGAACTCACTGATTGAGTGAGGTAAATCATCACAAATCCTTCTGCCAATATTTCTCTTTGTAACTGAATTACCCTAGGGGTATTCAGAGATGTATTCAGGCATTGCTACTGCATAATAATAAAACCCTCAGATCTGCTGCACTGGTTTTCCCGCATTGGGTTTTTCCGGGGACTTGGTTTAAAATAAATGTGTCATATGTGTGATTGATTTCCTTGTTCAGTTTCCTTGTTTCAAAATCTTGAGTTTCCTTGTTTCAGCGATTGCTTCAGTATTTCATATATGATTCAGAAATAATCGTGTAAAGTAAATTGCATAATAAAAGAAGTAATCTAGTTGGTTGTCGTATGATTTCTTAGATTTTTCAGATCTAGGAATTTTCACAATGCCCCCCAAGTCTGCCTCAGAACTCACACTATACACAGAGATATATCACAGAGATGAAGAGCCAAAGAGGGCCGAAACACGTCCTTTGTCTTAGCCTCAGAATGCACACTAAATCGCAGAGACATACCACAAAAATCAAGGTCTCAAGAAGGTTGAAGTTCGACCTCTGTCTCAACCTCAAAGTTCAGATTGTTCTACAGAATTGATGCTTCAGACCTTCACACTTTACCTTTGGAATTTCACACCATTGCACAGAGAGATATGCCTCAGAACTTTGTACAAAATTTGGCTACCTTGATTGCTAGAGAGAGCGAGTGCTTTCCTTTTGATCTTCATCCTTAAACTCCTTGTCTTCTTTGCACAAAAAAAAGAGATAAGGTGTGTTCTGAAATCTACCTTTGTAGGAGAGCAAATAGGCTCAATTTATAGTGTTTCGTCCATGCGAAAGGGTGTGTCTCATGGGGAGGACAACTTGATCTTGGAGGGCCGACTTGTTCACTTGCGGAGGTAAAATACAAATTCAAATTTTCATTTTCCCACTCTTGATGATCCTTATAATATTTTCCTTTTGAATATAAAATAAATGTTCTTTTTCTTGCAAGCATGAAGAATATGCCTCAAATAAATTTTCTTTTACAAATACAAATGAAAATATTATGAAGACCTACCATAGCTACAAAATTCAACATAGGAGAGGGAGGAGAAAAATACAAAAAGGAATGACAAAAAAAATTAGGGAGTTTGGGGTTTGTAGTTACCTATTTAGCTCTTGTAAATGTCATTCCTTCTTAACTCCTCCAAGCTCCTCCAAGCTCCTCCTCCTTCACTCTTCCAAGCTCTCCTTAAACCTCTCACAAATCTGATCTCAAAAGGTAGGTATCTCCTCTCTTCTCCAAGCTCCTCCTCCTTCACTCTTCCAAGCTCTCCTTAAACCTCTCACAAATTTGATCAAAAGGTAGGTATCACCTCTCTTCTCCAAGCTCTCCAAAGATGCAAGAATGAGGAAGAGAGAGGGGGAAATGCCTTTTAACCTCATCCTCTCTTTTCCCTAACTCGCCCTCAACTCACCTAAATCCCACCTAAACCCAATTCAAGTGCAAAAAAATAAAAAATGATTGCTCTGCAGAACCGTTCGCCTTTCTCCTGGATCCGCTCGCGATCCGCGGTGGAGCCACTCGAGATCTGCGGTCGATCCATTCCAAATCCGCGGATCGAGCTCCTGGAAACGTGGATTGGGTTGGTGCAGTTCCATTTTTCCCGGAACAACGAAAACAAGGTGGAATTGTGGATCTGATTTTTTGATCCGCGGTTTTGCCTGAGGTTCGCTGACAGAGCTGTTAAAATTTGACAGCTCAGGGATGAATTTCTCGTAGAAGAAATCATATCTTTCAGTTCTCTTTAAACCACCTATAATGAAATTTCATTTCTAACAATTCTAATATGATTTTCCAAAAATAGGAAGTCGCATCTCAATTTGGAAGTGACTTTCCAAAAATAGAAACATGTGTAAATGATCAAAGATGATCTTGACATATGGAATCCACTTTAAAATCAAGTCAATCATGATTATACAAGTCAAGAATTAATATTTTTAGCCTACTAGTATTGTTATTATTATGATACTATTATTTACAAAATAGTCTAAAGCAGTGTGGAAAAAGTCGGCAAAAAGTCCCAACTTTTTGAGAAAATCTTGAATTTTTCCCAGAGCCGACTTTATCGGCCGACTTTTTGCCGACTTTTTCATCCCTGAAAAGTCGCGATTTTATCCTTGAATCTCGACTTTTTGCCGACTTTTTCGAAAAAATCGTGAGTGAGGTAGTTTCTATAATAATTTTTAATTTTTTTTTGAAAAAATCAGGATTTTTTCCAAAAATGAATACTTTGTATTGTTTTAGTTTTGCCGACTTTTTAAAAAAACTTCCGACTTTATCGAGTTTTTCAACTTTTGGACCCTTGCCGATTTAATCCTGACTTCGACTTTTTCCACATTGTCTAAAGTCATTCACTTTTAATGGATTAATAAAAACGAATTCTCTCATGAAATAAGTAAACTAAATTGAGAATCTCTTACTTGGAAATTTGAACCTCTCTTTTGAAATAAAACAGTAACTCCACACTTAAGAAAATGTAACTCTCCCTCACTAATTCAATGTATGGCAAAAGTGTAACTCCTCCTTGTTAAATGCACTTGTAACTCCCTCATTCAATTCGATTTGTAACTCTCACCAAATATTCTCTCATGTCTAAGTGTAACTCTCTCTCTCCCTAATTCAAATTGTGACTCCTCAAGACTAGTGTACCTCTCTCTTTATTCTTGGGATAAGTTACACTTCTCAAGTAACTACTCCCTCATGGAATTCAATTCTCCTATTATCGGCTCAAAGAATGAATTCATTTTGTAACTCCTCTCCTTTCTCATCTCTTTAAGCAAGAGCAAGTGAGAGTTGAGAGTAACATGTTCATTGTGAAGAAGGAGAGCTAGAGTTGAGTGTGTGCAAGGGAAGTGTGAGAGAAAGTGAAGAGTAAGAGCTAGAGCAAGTTTGTAGGACAATATCTAATCCAGTGAAGGAGGAGATATTCAAGCAAAGAGCATGAGCACTTAAGCTGCAAATTGATCAAACATTGGTGACTTTATTCATTCTCATTCTCTCTCTCTCTCTCTCTCTGTACTCTGCTAAACAATTGAAGAAATCTAATAGAAGAAGAATCGTTTGGGTTTCCCCTTGTGGGTTTTGCCCTAGTCACTGGACCTAACTCTCAGTGTCTCATATTTGTGCTTGGCCATCTTCATATGATCCTTAAGTTTATGTTCTATCTACAATTGCTGATTTGAAAAGTTGTGAAGAAGAAATCTGCATTCTAAGTAATTGTAACAACACAGTACATTCAGTTTTCTGCAAAGTACATTCAACTTTCGGCAAAGTACATTCAATTTTTTGCAACGTACATTCAAGTTTCTGCAAAGTACATTCAATTCCATTCAGTTTTCTGCAAAGTACATTCAATTTTCTGCAAGTATATTCAGTTTTATGCATAGAACTTTCAAGTTTCTGCAAAGAATTTTTAAATTTCTCCATAAAACTTTCAGATTTTAACAAGATCTGTCCGAGACGCGAATCGACCTCTAGATCCGAGGGTTGGGGGGCCGGGGGTTGAGGGCGATTCCTACAACACTGGTTTGACAAACCCTCAACCCTGTCCTCATATTGAATACTGGTAGCCATTGTAGAATAAAACCCTCGAAGAGATTGAAAACTGAAATCTGATTTTTTTGTCCTGAAACCTGTGTCAAATATCCTTGGCTTTGTATTCAGAGTTTAGTGCTCTAATACCATGTTAATTTCTTTAAACCCAGTTACGAATTTACTGTCTCAACAAATAGTCACATATTTGCAATAAACAAAGCTTTCTAATCTGATTTGTAACATTAAGTATTCTGGGTTTTTAACTTGTTGCATACTTTTTGTCAAAATTCCAAGGAAGCAGATGTACGTATTTTTTCTTCAAAGGAGCAGATCATCAGCCGTCAGCATTGTGTATCATTGTAAACCCATTCTGCAATTTTGTAATGTAAATGATGCTAGTAAGACCATGAATTTATGTAACAACCTAGGTAAGCCTATTATTTTGGCAAAATTTTCATCCTAGGAGGTTTTTCGTCTCACCGATTCAACTGTGTTTCTAAACACGGATGGTTGGCAGAGTTTTCCCCTCTAATATCACGCGAAAGCTAGGGTAGAATTCTTCGTCAAAGTCTTAGTTGAGTCCTAGTGTTTTAGTTGAGTTTTATGTAAAGTGATTTGGGAATAATTTAAACTAGTTGGCTAAATTATTTTTCTACTAGATCATATTGTGTCGCAGAATTGAGTTTGTAATTTGAGGGTCTAAGCTGAATAGATATTCCCCCTTTGAGGGTTAATTTGTAAAAATCTTATGTAAACAATATTTTAATGCATGGTCCCTCATACTTAGACACCATGGTTTAAATATTAGAGGGTGGAAAAAATATGAAATCCCCTCAAGTGTCAATCAATTAATTTTTCTTGCAAAAATAAATTAATCCTAAGCCAAAAAAGTAATTAATTAGAGTCAAATTAATTTTCTTAGAGAAATTAAATTATCCAAGTGGAAAAATTTGTGGGTATCAAAAGAATTAATTTTTAGAGGTCCTCCACTAAGGGAATATTAGATATTTTAAGAAAAATTGGAGCCTTGGACCTTGGTGGTTAAGTCAAAGTCAAATTTTGAGGAAATTAGCTCAAAATAATTAATTTAATTTTGAGCTAATAAAAAGGGGATTAAAAGAGATTCGAAAATTCTTCAAAAATACTTATTTCAACGGCTAAGATTAAAATATCATCAAGTATTTATCAACGATTGAGATTATTTCAACAAGGATCAAACCAACTAGCCGTTATTTTTCCACTTGGAGGATTTATCTATAAATAGAGAGTCATTTGATGTCTCAAGCCAACTTGTTTTGGCTTTTGTAACTCTGAAAAGATGATGTAAATTACTGTCCCGTTGGGAACGTTGGAATACTCATAATTAAGACTTTGGGTGTAGTTCATGGTGCCTCTACTCTGATGATTTGTGGTATGTGTTGGGTACGGACATTCCTATATTGTGCTTTATCAATATTTTGATTGTTATTTCATTGTAGGTGATAAGAACATTTTATTGGTAAGCTGTGGGCTGATCTTAGGTGATCTAGTTCATTGGGTGTTTCTATCGATTTATTTTCAGAAATATAGGGTTTGCAAGTTCCCCAACCCTTGGACCCCAATATCACAAACTTTGGATAGAGTCTGACTATGTTTGGACTCTAATTATTTTTATGGTGTTCTAACTTCACTAAGGCTGTGATTTATCATTTATCTTTCGAAATACATTTAGCCACTAATAAATATTTATAAAATTTCAAAAATTCCTTCAAGCATTTTCACATGTATATTTTGTAAATATATTTTGAAAATAGATATTTGTAAATAATATATTTTCTAACATTTGTTTTTGCAGTTGGGGTTTTGAAATTATTTTGAATTTTGTATATATTGAGGTTTTGGGTATTTTATCTCCATTTTTGCAGGTGAGATTAAGTCACAAGAGCTGGATTAGAGCTAGATCTAGGCCCTTGAGGGTAAGGTCTAGCCTCTAAAATTTTTGCAGGGTCAACCATTGAAGAAATTGAGCAAAATTGCAGATCTAAATCAAATTAATTTTTTTGAAGTTGGGGTTTCATTTTTCAGCTTTCTTGGGACCAGATTTGACCTCTCTAGGGCCAACATTAGCCTCCTTCTCCTCTGCGTCAACCCTAAAGGCCCCTACGTCATCTTTTTAGCCCTCTTCAGAGCTGGTTGTGAGGCCTAGAGGCCTCAACCTTCCTTCTTGCCCTTGCTGTGGTGCTTTCTAGGACTCTTTTAGATCTAGCCGTAAGGCTTAGGGCCTTCGGCCCTCCTCCCCCCCCTCGTTTTCCGTAGGCCACAACCCTAATGGGCTTGTGGCTGCCTCTTTGAGGTCTCCTTTAGGGCATTGCAGGCCTTAGGGCCTCAAAATGTATGCTGACCTCTCGACCCTCCTAGCCAAGTGACAACCCTTTAGGGCTTGCCGTAGGCCTCTTTAGGCCTTTCCCTTGAGCCGCTAGGTCTCTAAGTCCTTTTGGTCCTAAGCGTTGACTTCTTTGGCCTCCTTTCCCTAGCCTTTTGCCCTCATCTAGCCCTAGTTTGTCCCCTATCCATCTCTGAATTTTCGGGACTGAATACTTGGTGGGTTTTGCAGAATTTTGGGCTCAAAAGCTTGTGTTTTCAGGTGGCAACTTAAGTGGAATTTTTTTTCGCAAATTTGGGCAAGTGATCTACAAGGCCTTGGGGCTAGGGTTTGCTCTCTAAATCCTATTCTTTCACTATTTTGCTACAGCTGTAAATTCTGATTTATAACAGTGAATTAAAAGCCTGCAAAACACACCTAATTGGTCAAAACACTTCAAAAATTGCATAATAAAATTTTCATAAATTTTGGCCTATTGGGCATTGCATATCTAGCCTAGATCTACTTATTTTCTTGCTGGAATTCACTGCATAATTGAGTATATCAGATATGATATTTTCTGAATATCACACTTTAAAGGGCCTAAAAATCATATTTTTCAGTTTGACAAACTTTCTCTAAATTTTGCGCATAATTTGTGTAGCACTAATAACTCACTGTTGGTTTACTCTTCTTGCTGTTGTAATAAGTAATTTCAGATCTAATATATTCTGAATATAATATCTTAAGAGGTCTAAATTTCATAATTTAGATTGACAAATTATTGGGTAGCTCAATGGTCAATTTTCTGTTTCATCTGCTTGGCAAGTTTCTTGATTTGAAGTAATATTCTCACTTCTTTCATAAACTTAATAAGTGCTGATAATTCTAAAGTGTTACTGCTGATTTGGTTATTTGGAATCTAACATTTGTTTGTCTTGTCTTAAGTTATAAGAATTTCGAAATTTCTCACTTAAATCACTCACTTCTAAAGCTTTGAATCTCTAGTTTCATTGATGGACTAATTCTCTTTGGCATCAAGGTCTCATTCACATTGCTGGAACACTTGCTCTAAATCAAATATAGCCTAAAGAAGTTTTGGTAACTTTGTGATTCGTTTTTGAGTAAGTGGCATCTTAAGTTTTACTCGAGCATCTTTCATCTTTGGCATCTTGTGAATTTGATATTGGCATAAGATCATTGGCATTAATCTTATTTGAGGAATTCTTGATCCCATTGGATAATTGTTCTAATTTGATTGGTTAAGCATCCTGTAATTTGATTACATTGGCACTTTCTTGGTTGCAAGACTGCGTTTGATTTACAAGTACTTTTTTCCTTTAAGATTCATCAATAACTTAAAAGTACTTAAACAATCTTAACCTAAGAAACTCACTCATAACCGTTGCATAAGCATTCTAGGTGTAGTTGCACTAATAATCTACCTCCAAGCTTAAGCTTGGTTGATATACTCCTAGGACAATCCTTCTTCATTCAGCTTGAGGGATTCAACAATTTTTAGTGGTTAAAACAATGACCTTGCAGTCTTCAGAGCCACAGTCTCTACAATGCTGGAGGCACTGAGTGGTTGGAACACAGGGGGAGGTATTGTTAATCAAGCCTCTGCTTGTTTCCCACTGACTTCCATCCCACAACCTACTCTAAAGACTGATCTCAAGACAGTTAAGGGGAAGGTTCAACTTAGACTAGGCATATAACTTAAAAGTAACCAAGATCCTTGCATTTCACCTAGATTTTAGGACTTGCACTTTATATAGCTTAGTTAATCATCTAAGCAGCAGTTGTCCATCCGGTTACTTGGATCTAATTTGTAACAAGCTAGAAAGTTTTCCTCCATAAGGCACTAGTCTCAATTCTAAAATCTAATCAAATCCTTAATCTTGCTAAATTTTACCAAGTAGCTAGGTCACTCAACTGTGCCTCCTGGAAATGTTGGTTTCTAAATTGTTTTCCATCACCTCATTTCCATAGGGACTACCTACCATAGCCTTCTATTGGGAGACAACTAGAACGGAGTGGGTGGGGATCAGAGTGACAACCTCTGCCCTAAGCCGTTGTCGCAATGCCTGTACAATCTGAGTGACAACATAATCAAATAAACAACAGAAACAAAAATACTCGAATCCAATGACATGCAATTACATGCAACAAAAAATAACACATATATACCATGGAAACCCCCATGTGGGGAAAACCAACAAACATGGGGCTTCTTATTTAGCTTTAGGAGAAATGGTTTCTTACAGCAGTTACACAAAAAATTTCTTTGACAAATATCGAACAAAAGATCTTAGCCCTCTCTCTCTCTCTCTCTCTCACTCATCTGTTGTACGACCCACACGTGCGACCCAACAAAAAACTTTTGCATACAAAGAAACTTGGCCTTTCAGCCAAAGAGAAAACTCAACCTCTTTGCTAATCTCGCTTTACCATGATCTCGCTCTAGCTAGCTCGATCTAGCCTTTTCTCTCTCTCATTGCCAAATATTGTGCTCCACTGAATCCCAACTCGTGCTAAATCAAATGCGCATCTCCTTTGGCTTGAATCTCCTATTAAAAAGATCAATCCCTAATCTCAACGATTGAGATTAGATCACGACTCACAGAGATCAATGACTACGACTTAATCTGTCATTGAATTATTTTCCCTTTTATAAAAAGGTACCCAAAATTAAAGTAAATTGCTGTATAAATTCTTGTCTTAGAAAATTCATTAATTAACTGCAATAGGAGATAATTAAGGTGACTCGCTGCATGCTATGGCACTTGATCCATGCAGTATCACCTTCCAGGCTATGATCTCATCAATATAATTACTGTGTATAAACTAAATTGTTAGAAATATTAAATCAGATCTAGTATTGGAAAATTAACAGATGCCAATACCATGTCTACTTAGCCTAAAAGTGCTTGGGCGTTCCTCTAAAAGGTCCACGTATCTTCATATCCAATCACCTACTAAAGAAATTGAGACTAGAACATCAGATGATCAAGTGTAATGCTATCTTCTATGATAAGTAAGCATACCAAGCAATACACCATGAAAACCTCTAACACATCATCATCCAAGTCATCATCAATCCGCAAAACCAAGTGAAAACCCTGTCCATCCAAAGCTCTTTGTGATGAAAATCACAAGGGTAGTGAAAAAATTCACTTGTATGGGCCTCATGCAAAATAAGGGCTAACAATCGCCATCATCCCATTCATGCAACAAGGCTCTACGATAACCTCATCTTATGTTACTCTTGGGGTTTTACATTTGATATTGAGGTTATATATGGATTCCTCTAATGTGTTTAGAGAATGGTGTTGATTGTTGTTGAACACAAAGAGTTTTCCACGCAAATGGAGATATATAGGGTCGCCACTAGGACGTTTGGTTATGACATGGCTGTACAAGAGAGGATCACTAGAATGCCAGGTAAGCCTCAAGTACAATTTGTTTCAAACTTTCAATTTTTCAATGTCTCTCCTTTCTATCTATTTGTTACTTGATGAAAATATAATTCATTGTCTTTTCTTTTTGTTTATTCGTTGTAGATGTTTGGTGGACCAATTATAGTAGAATACTACTAGGGTTACAAAAATTTGCTATTCAGGTGCTTAATTAAACTTGAAGCTCTTCAAGGTGTGAGTGACACTAGAGTGTCTTTGAGAAAATATACTCTATGAAGTGCAATAGGTTAGAATGTTTCAATTTTTTTTTTCAATTTCATTAATTTTAATTTAGGCTCTCTGCCACTACCCAAAATCCTTTTGGCACACCCTTTTTCCTCGATTCCATACCATTTTGCCTAACATTGATCCCCATACCATGTTCTCCCACACCACCTCCATTTATTATATTCTTGGACAACCTCCCACCCATGTCTTCTCCCCTTCATTCACTTGCCAACTTTTCTTCGAGTGGGACATTAGGTGAGTAGTTAGAGCAATGTGTACCAACAAAACAAATGATGAGGAAGGGCTTTAGGCTGAATTCCTTAAGCATGGCGTCCAGTCCCTTGATTCCTATTTTTCCGATTTATTTAATCATGTGGTATGTTCAGGCTTTCCCTCATCTTGGGATAGACACATTATTCATCTAATCCACAAATCAAGGAGCAACTATTATCCAAACAACTATCGAACAATCATGGTGGGTCATACATTCTCCAAGCTTTACACTGCAGTCTTACATCAATGGCTTTCTGAGGAGCTAGAGAGTTGTCATCTCAGGGCTAGAGGATGAGTAGGTTTTTTCCCCAACTACCAGATGATTGATCATATCTTCACAGTTTGAGACTTTATTAAGGACACTCATCGTCACTCTTCGAAGGTTTATAGTTGTTTTTTTTCGATTTCTAGGTGGCCGAATTCCGTAGGTTGAATACATCCTGTGGGGGTCGAGTTACAGGTTCCAAATATTGTATTTTTCCTTGTATCTTTGTGGGTTGAAAACCTAGATTTTCCGAATTAATACATGATGGAGAATTGTTGTGGGTGAATTATTTTTGTAATATGTGATTGATGTCTCTGATTTAAATTTCGTTGCATTTGATTTAAAAATACTAGTGATTTAATTTTTTAGTAGTTCAATATTTATTTGGATAAATAAATAAATTGTTAGGGATAAAATAAATTGCCGTGAGAAAATAAATTTGGCTGATATTTGTAAATTTAACAGCTAGGCATGATGTTGGTTCTCAGGAGCATATTGTCTTCTTCAGCCAATTATTATTTCTCTATAGTGCCTTCTCCTGTTTGGATTCTCCCTTGATGCGCTACGCCATCTCTTGCTAACTAGATGGGTATTGAACCGACCTATTAGAGAGGGTCTCTACAAATTGTACATTCAGGTCACTTGGATCTCACCCTCGAGCATAGGCTAGAAGATGTCTTTCTACCTAGAGCACATTTTGGAGTTGCGTGATGACATGATCGTCAACCCGCCATATACATGCAAACATTGGATGCACTCACTCAAGATCCCTTTGGGACAACTCCAAGTCGACTCCCATAAACTCCCAATAGAGACAGATCATATACGACGACTTGATAGCAATCTGCTAGGAGTGCAACTTTCAAGAGCCAAAGATAGAGATGCACCTAATTTTCGGTGTCCCCTATACTATGAAGATTAGAGGATGCTATTATTGCCTTTATAGTGTCTCATGAGGCTCGCTTTGTCTTTCTTCCGATATCATGATTAGAGATGCTTAAACCTCTTCATCAAGGAGATTGTCAACCACAATATCAACTCCTGCATGCCATGCCCATCCCTAGGATCACTAGACCGATTACCTCATATTTCCTTGTTGATCCATCAAATCAAAGCAACAAACGATAAGAAAGGTTCTAGAGCACACTAGACATCAAGATGGTGAGACCCTGAGCTTTTCCTTAGCTTCTTCCTTTGGGAGATCACCCAATATTATTGAGATAATTTTGGAGATGTTGGAACATACATTAGGCCGCACATTCTCAAAGCATTAGAGAGATCAACTCAAGATGGACCTAGAGTAGAGCATGCCACACCCATCAGACTACCTTGTCTGGAAATTTCTGAATCTTTACACTTTATGCATAAATTATTTACAGTTAATCTGGATATGCTCCTCCTACTTAGATTAGTTATTAACTGAATAAAATTCAAGTTAAAATTGAAGCAAAACACATAACAGATCTCCACCAATCCAGATCTAGAATAAGTTCATGCACACATAGACAAAGTGACAGTTATTTCTGGACAAATAGTCCCCGGAAAAACCCAATGCGGGAAAACCGGTCTTTTGGTTGCTGGAGGGTTTTATTATTAAGAATTTTCTGAATACAACAAGCCTGGGTTCCAGATCTGGAAAACCCGACAGAGAAATAATAGATCTACAGCTCGCTGGTTGATCTAGGGCCAAAAATAATGACTGATCCACACCCTCAAACGAGATTTACAGAACTCAGCTAAAATTAGGGCCTAGAAACCCCAACGCTGCCCCTGAAGCCTCTGCGTCAGCCTCTGAAGCCCCTCTGACCCTCAGCACTGCTCCAGAAAGGGTTGCGTTACCCCATAATGGGTGACGTAGTCCCTACGTTGCCCCTTAGGGTCTCTGCGTAACCCTTGAGGGTTTCCTGCAGAAAATTACGCTGTCTTTGAGGGACTGTGCAGCACTTGCGTAGCACAATGCTGCCCTTCCTGCTGCTGCTCTCCTGCTTCTCTGCGCTGCCTCTCTGAGCTGATCTCTGCCTCTTGCTGATTCTAGACCTTGGGATCAAATCAATCCCTTGGTCTAAATTCCCCTCTCTGCAGCTAAAACACTTATGAGTATTCTTAGCAAACTCGCCCTAGAATCTCAACTTAGCTTCAGTGCTCTGCCTCTACGTGTATTTACAAATGACCCCAAGCCTTTCCTTTATACTTTTCTCGTTGGGAAACCAACGTCCATGATCATATCTTGAATCAATGGCTAAGATTAAAAGAAAGCTTGATCCGTGTGACTTAAGGCAATTTCATCACATGTTTAATTAATTTCACTTTAATTATTTAAGTTCCCTAAGTTTTAACTTAGGAAATATATTAAAATAATTAATTAATTTAGGATCTCCTAAACCAGATGAAATTTCCCAAATCAATTTCTGGGTCTTGTAGATCAAGTGTACTCTAGTCCCTCCATAAAATTTGGGACCTAGAGCACAACTGATGCTACCTCAAAATACACAAAATCTCAACACCTTGCAAATCTAGAAGATCAACCAAAGCTCTATTTGGAGTTTCTTTCTTTCGACCTCAAATCTTAGGTCTAGTCAGCCAACCTCCTCAATGGTTTCGAAAGACTTCGACAACGAGCCAATGGCCAGTTCGCCCCCCTTGCCCTTGTCCACCAACAGAGGATACCTTGACATCATTAGCCCCATTGTTCAATTTATCTCTCTCGCTCTCTCTCTTGATAGATTCTTTTGTTGGGTTGTCCACCTTTCCGGTCTTGGACAAACTCACTTAGTGTTTATATCATCGTATCTTCGTCACAATTTTATTCATATATGTAGGTTTCTTTCTTTGTATTATTTTTGGCATTTGATAGGAGTTATGCTGGCACTTTGACATTGTATTCTTACTAGTTGTACCCTTCAGTCCCATTGACTTACTTTTGTGGTCACTTGTCAAAGATTGATAAAATTATCTTATCTTATTATGCTTATTATCCTCTAATTACAATATGGCTCTCATAGAGGTTAGATCATCATGTTAATGACAAGGTCTATGTCTAGTACAATCTTAAGCTGTGGGTGAAGTGGATTGGAAGGGCCTAGCATGAGTGCCATTTCATTGGATGCTATTGACACCTTGAGTCCATGGAGGGTGGAGGCCGAAAGGTCTGTCATAGAGGAGGCACATAAGTGGTTGGAGTAGGATACTGATGTGTTGGAGGAGGAAGGGGAATGGGAGGAGGATGTTCCATTTCTAATGGAGACACATTTGGAAGAAGAGATTGAGAGTGCATTGTGGCCACCACCTCCACAAAGACAAGAAGCTTGGAGAAGACATATGACTTCGGCTTCCGCCTTTGCTATGACATCTTCCACCTCAGCTCTAGAAGTTGGACCTTCCACCCCACCTCAACCCCAACATCTGCACCTACTGCTTCTAGGTGAAGAGTGGTGACCTTTGCTTGTAAGAGGGGTAAATGGAATCATTATTCATTAGTGCATTTATCGTTGTAGTATCTAGTTGCCTCATGATGATTTATCACATGAGAGACATTCATTTTTGATTTGATGTAAATTTGTGTCATCCTATCAAGACTTAAGATGTAGGACACATTAGAATTCAGTATCAATGTGTAATTGATCACTTGACATCTTATACATCTTATATCAGTTTTATTTTCATATTTATGCAACAATGTATTTGTTTGATGATGTTGTTGCTTTAAATGTTTAAAAAATTAAAGAAAATGATTCTTTTGTATTTTTTAAAAGTTTTAGGATATTTTGTGATATTTTTCCCAATAGTGCTGTTAATTATCTTCTGGACCCTAGGTGATATATTGACTGACATGATAAATGTAACATTACGGTGCACTAGCTGGTATGGAAATAGGGTTTCTTTCCATACTTCTAATCATTTTCTCGGTGTTAACTCTCTTTGACATAGTGTTTAGCTGATTGATACAGTTGGAAATATTTTGAACATCAAAGTCATTATATGATTACACATGCTTGCATGCTTATCTTGATTCTATTCTACAAATTCAGGATCCTTTTATGTGCAGTTTTTGACCTGAATGGCATTTTTGTTTTCTTGCAGACTCCACTGTTCTGGCACATGTCTTGACAGAGTTGAATAAACGACACAATTATGGTCTAGATCTCTTCTTGCTATCAATAGATGAAGGCATCACTGGTTACAGGGATGACTCGCTCGAGACAGTGAAAAGAAATGAAATTCAGGTGTGTTTTAACTTTTAATGTTTGTCATATATGTGCCATCCCAAGTAGGTTTTATATTTCTTATTTCTTAATTGTACTTATTTAGCTGACCCTCAGTTGAGAGATAAATATACAAAGTTATCGTGGTAACTTGTGGACCATAAGATTTACTCAAACAATTTATGTGAATGATTTCCACCTAGAAACTAAATGTCTTATAGTATATAGCTACATCCCTTACATTGCCCTACTGTTCCTCCTTACTAGAAATATGTCACATGAATGGAAACACAAACACCGCAATATGCATTCATAAAGATACACAAAAGCCAAGAATTATGCAGTGGACTAGCTTGACTATGCAGTTTTATAAGGTACAACTAAAATGTAACTTTTCAGAGGGAATGCTTAGCTATTTGCTTTGTGCTTATTGAGAAGAGTTATTATCTACATCCATCATGAATGTTTTTTTGCTGTCACTATACATGTTACATGATGTGCTCTTTGTAAGTTTTTACAGTCCATATTGATGTATTATATGTAGATCCTCTCTCTCTCTGTCATACATGTATACATGTATATAAGCGAGCCCCCTCATTTGTAACCATCACATCCTCTCATATCTTCACTACATTTCTTATATAAATATAAAGTCCTATCATGGATATTTACATATATAATATCTTCTGAGTATATTGTTGCATATACGAACTTTGTTCGTTACATTGGTATCAGAATTGTTCGATCCTCTGGCCGCTCAACTGCTGCACAGAGCCAGTCTGACTCGACCTTTGGCCATCAACCTTGCATCAACATTGTTGCTATGCAATTGAAGCTTTTTGCTATACAAGTGTCTAGAGATTCTCCATCTCGCTGTCAAGCCTTTGGCCATTGAAAAAAAAATAAAAAAAAGTCAAGTAAAAAATATTAAAAAAGGTGAAAAGTTATATATAAAAATAAATATAGAATTTATGTTAAAAAGTATAATTAAAAAAATAAACTTCTATATATATATATATATAAATATAATTTAAAAAATATTTCAAAACAATTTTCCTGGTTGCCGCAACTTTGCCTGGCACTCACACGCCGCCGGTAGACCACCTGCCATAAGTCATCACCCCCACCATTTTTAGATACAACTGCCAACAAGCTTACGCCTCTCTGTTCGAACTGCAACAACCCCCACAGCTTGCTTGACGGGAGATGTTGCCTGTCTGCCTGGCCCAAAGACCATTGTTGCTGCTCGGACCTGTGTTCGTGCCGCCATCCCTTAAACCACCTCTACTTACCATTGCAACACCCCTGCGTCCATACAGTCAGTCGCCACAATCCGCCAATAAATCTGTTAAAATAAGAATCGTAGGAAAGAAATTTCACAAGAATGTCAACCCATTTGAAAGGGTGATTGCATTAAAATTTCATTGGGTGCATTGAATTAATTCCCAAGCGCCCATTACAAACCGTTGCAACCCTTGTTGTAGCGGTCCATTGCCAACAAGCACGAGACTAGGCCGAATTAAGGGTTTGAACTTGCCAAACCTTTTAAACTAAATATTTGCGTTGTCATCGACGAGGTTGACGTGCTCAGAAAACTCAGAAAAAGGGAAATAGTTGGGTCCTCACTCTCCAAGATTCTTGACTACATCATATACTTAGACAATTTGTTTGACTTTTGAAGCATTAAAATTACAAACAACAAAATACGAGTCTATCAATTAAGTATTTTTACTGAGTTGACAAGAAGACGTTAAGGAAGAGATCGTTAAGATAAGAGAACTTCAATTCCTATATATTTAATTTAATTAAAAGATATTTTTATTAATAAGAAATCCATAAAGGTGTTTAAAGTCCATTAAATAGAAAGGACTTATTATATTTTAAAGAAGTGCATCACTCATATGAAAATTATATATTCCTTGGTCAAAATATCAAAGTAATGTTTGACAAAAGTATTGACTATTACAAAATGAAGTCAATTACTAAAGAAAAAAATGGATTCTAAAATAGAAATTAAGGAAGGAAGATTATCCTATAAAGGTATTCCAATTGTAGATTTTAGATTATTTACATTAAAGGGGTGTATCCAAGGGAAAAAGATTAGTATCACTATAAATACAAGCACTGAGAATAATTACATCAATATTAATTTGACAAATCAACTATTAGTTCTAGAGCCAAATTTAGGCGAAAGAAAAGGTATTTTTGGCAAAAAAGAGAATGAAATTAATGATTTACAAGTGACAGTTGATCATTATGAGTACATATCTCAATCCTATATTGTAACTGTGCTTGACAAAGAGGTTGACGTAATTCTCGGTCGACCTTGGTTCAAAGAATTAGGTACGTTCATGTTGAACACAAAAAAAGCTTCTTGATGTTCCCTTACAAGAAGAAGATGGTCACATTCCAAGACATGACAATGAAATCAGAATTGATAATGCCTTCACCAAAAGACCCTAAGGATATTTCGAAACTAATGTTTCGAGAGAACCCATAAACAATATCAAAGAAGCAGAAAGAGCTTGAAAAAGTCATCCAAAAAAAACAAGGAAAATTCATGTTTGAAGGAGCATAATCAAAAACTACTTGCACAAGTCAGAAAATGTAAAGCTAAAAAGCACGAGTTAGAACAAGAAAAGTAAATTTCTGAAAAGAAACTCAACGAAAGTCTATTAGAAAAAGAAGAGGAAAATTTATGCTTAAAGAACCTTAAGCAAAGGTTATTAGAACAAATCAAGTGTTTAAAAGATGAGAAGCTTGAATACCAAAATAAAGATGACTCAAAAAATGAGGAACTCTTACTTCTGAGAAACCATAATCAAAGTCTACTCATTCAAATTAAGAAACTTAAGGATGATAAAAAATCATTGAAAAACAATTAGAAGAACTTATCACGAAAGAAGCATCGAAGTTTTCAGTCCAAGTGGAAGAAAGAGGAACAAATACCGATCCCGTCAACAACACATCTCAAGAAGTTAATCAATCAGTTGAAGTAAAAACATATTCAAATGTTGCAATTTAGAGGTTAAAAATTCCAAGTGAAGATTTGATAACCAACTCAACTACATCAGTACCTAAAGTAAGGAAGGAAATTACCACACACATGTTAAAGGAGAGTCAAACAAGAAGAACTCCTTATTTACATTTGAATCACAAGAATAGACACCTCAATCAATCTACGTATCTGTATCACTCAAAACATAAACAACAAACTTATGTTCCAAAAAATCCTGAAGTTTGCATAATTCAGTTCGGTGATAATAATTCATCACATGTTTCTAGTAACTGAATGATTCCATAGAAGATTGATTTAGGATGGCCAAACCCCTCCTCAATGCGACAATTTTGTTTATCACTCGAAGTGGAATTTGACCCTAGTTTCCAGTTTTAGCACCCTTCCATCGACCCAAACCTACAAGTTTACTTTTTGGAAATTAAATTGTGTGTGTATTCGAATTGTCTAAACTCTTGTTCAGTTTTATCAAGACTGGATTGGACCTGCTAGTTCAAACTTGTTTGACTCTTTTGAGGCAAAAACCGGTTCAAACTGGTGACTTGAGCCGTTTTTCGCTGGTTCGGTACGGTAAATCCACATAGAACACAAGTGGGGCATGATTTGCTTTTTTTCTTTTAATTTTTGTCTTAGCTGGGAACTAGCACACAATAGGTGCCTAATATTCAAGCCTATGGCCCTACTATTGCTATGCAAGTAAAAGTGACATTCTCTTTTATCTTTTATTTTTATCCTTTTACTTAAATTTTTAACATTACCATGAGATGAATTAGGATGTTTGAGAGTGGTTCTGACCTCATTGGATTTCATATGGAGAAAGTAGAATTTTAGATCTCACTTAAAATCCAACAGACTTAATAGTTTTCAGGATTTCAGAATTGGGGAGCTTACAATGTTTCCTTTGGTTTTTGTTATGTATGATGGTATCAAAATAGCATGTAATCAAGAGCACCAATCCCTCTATGTACCTTGACGTTAGTGGCATTGATTGTTGAACTCCTCCATCATGATTCTACTAAAAATGCACTCATCACTCAAACATATTCTTGAATTGACATGCTAAGCATTTTTTATCTTAATTTAAAGCTTAGAGGGTGATACTGATGACGAAGATCCCAATATAGGCAAAGGTTTTGATGATATGTAGGTATTTGTTGTAGCATGATTTTTTTTGGATGTTAGAGGCCATGTAGGTCTTTTTTTCTGATGTATTTTCGGTTCAAAGATGGATTGAACTCGGTGTTATTTTGGTTATGTGCACCCTTGCTCTATAAATGAGAACTTTTGCTTATTTGTGTATATATGGTTTGGATTAAGATGGATGCACATGAATATATGTGGTTTTCTTTAGAATTTGAATAGTTTGTGTGTTTTTGGTTGTCTATTTTTCCAGTCCGGTTTTTTTTACTAGTTCCTGGTCTGGGGGGTTTACTGGTTCGATGATCGGTTCGGTCTTGATAACATTGTACTTGTTGTCGTTTCCCATATCTTATTTTATTTTGTCAAAACTGCTTTAAAAATGAAAGAAATAAGGAAAGGAACCCATATTTCTTGATTATTTGATCTCATTTTTAGGAATAGCACATGTTTGATAGAAAAATTATTTGTTGAAAAAATGGTCATTTTGGTATGGAAACTCCATGCGAGTTGTGATTCCTAATGCTATATGAGAGGTTCTTAATGACATACACTCAACCGACAAAATGCAAAAATTGTCTACTTTCTTTTGAAGAAAAGAAGCTACCATGATAACCAATATACGTGATATTGTATAGACTATGTGTCCTAGTGTGTCTCTCCAAAATATGTGAAGTATTTTTTTATGTCAATGCCGTGGATATTCATCACAAGTATTAGATAATATTTCATTGTAGAGTACAAAATGTTATGCAAATCAACTGACTGTCCATCAAGATCCTACTTGTCAATATTGACATGATATTGAGATGGATCATGCAAATTGGATTAGTCAAATGAAAAGCTTTGTTGGATGCATGTGTGTAAAGATTAGGTTAACAGTCTTCTAGTATCTTGTATTTAAAAAATGTGAAGTGTATTCATTGATCGCTTGGAAAGTGGGATGAATGTTGTTAATGTTGTGCAAATTAATTTCCTTGTTTCTATTATAATTTGTTATTCAATATGATATTTTGAAGAAAAAAATGAAATTCTTTACCTATGATATATTTAATAGTACTCATTTCTATCTAATTTTGTTTTCAGTATGGTGTACCACTGAAGGTTGTCTCCTACAAGTCTCTCTATGGCTGGACTATGGATGAAATTGTGAAGGAAATAGGTCTCAAGAATAATTGTACATTTTGTGGAGTTTTTCGTCGCCAGGTTTGTAGTATTGTTTCTCTATAGCTGAAAATCAATATTTTAAATTATGTGAAATATTTATTTGTTTTATCCAACACATATGTGTTTAAGTTACTCTTTGAGGTCTCTTTATATAGTGTTTCTTGTGTCAGTCATTTCTATTATGAGTAAATGATAGTGATCTAGTTATATTTTTAAATTCTTTAGAGTTTTTTTTTTTGTAAGTTCGACATTGGTGAGGCTACGTCATGGTCATGTTCAATAATAGCACCCGAATAGGGTGGGTAATTAAACCAGTGACTTAACATCTAGGAATGCCTTAACAACACACCCTATCACCGTCTATCCAAGACCCGATGGACACCTACTTTACATTTTTATTTTTGAAGTGAAAATTCTTTTTCTTGATTAAGGCAATAAAATCTAACATTTCTTACAATGAAAAGTTGGCAAAATGGCAGGCCTATGTCCAATTGGAATCATACATTTCTCAAGGTGTAGTTACGAAAATATATGCCATAATTGGCATTATAAAGACATCACATTTCCAAAATCCAGATTATAATAGTTTTCATTCCAAAATTAATGGCTTTGAAGGCCAACTTGAGAGGATGCGATACAAAAAATAATCCCACATTTAGAGGGATGCTAAAACCGAAAGATGCTTTAAGTTGTAGAGATTGCCTAATCACTTGCTTCCTAAGTCACATGACACGAGGACACGAGACACGGAGGACACGTAAATACGAGTATTCGACACGAGACACCTTGACCTCAAAAACAGGACACGAAGGACACGTTTTATTTATATTTAAATATATATATATATATATATATATATATATATATATATATATATATATATACACACAATTATACTTTCTTGAAATTTTAATTTTGAAATTCAAAATTCCCTCTCATTAGTAAATTACAATTATACAACTTACAAGTTACAACTTCAAGGCTACAAGCACATAAGAAATACTAAATACTAAATAGTCATTAAAACCATGGTCATTAGTCAATAAGTCAATGACTCGTGACTCATGAGTCATTAAAATGGAACTTCATCAAGGATTCAGATCACTGCTTCTGTTGAAGCTAGGAGAGGTTGCATAAGTATCCAACATAGATGTGAAAGTGTCTCATGAAGCTAATGCAGCAAGGTAAAGAAATGATCCTCTAGCTAGGGACAAGCAATATTGCTAGCAATCATACATCATGTTTTCTATAGAGCACCTTAGCTTAGACTTTAGAGTTGGCATAGCATTTAGACATGTAAAGAGGGCAAAGCCTTATTCATTTTGATATAATTGATAAACCCAGACATGAATTCTAAATGGGATCCCAGTGAAATAATTTTGACTCAGGGCTGCTATGTGTACTAGTTGGTTTGTTTATTCTTTTGTTCCATTCTCTTGTTTTGGCCATAATCCTATAAACTGTGTTTGAAAGCATGGTAAGTGTAATTGTGTAAGGATTCTGTGGCATAACAATGACAGAGTAGGTGTTTTCTATGAAAGTTATGTGATTTCATGAACTTTTACCTCTTGACTTCTGACTGACAAGTTTTACTTATCCTCCCTTGAACAACATTTAGGACTTGTAACAGATCCTCCTCAGCCCACGAAGTAGAAGAACTAGCTATACTTCCCACACAAGTCCATTGTCAACATGATGAAGAGATAATCATTCTCGATTAAATAGGTAGTAAGGATAGTGCTGAAGTCTGAAAGCAAATTTCAATGTCTTAGGATCCATTTTTATTAGAAGTTGTCCCTTTAAAAAACTATTCCAGAGAAAATATAGATAAAATAATTTTATTAACATCCATAAATGAGCAAAACGGTAGGTCAATGGGAACCAGATGTATGATTAATAGTAAAAAATTGTAAGAGTGCCTGAGCAACTCCTAAAAGCTAAACGCTAAAAGTAAGGCATAAGCTAAAATAAGTTAACACTTAAACTGCAAAATGAGAGAATTACCAAAATAAAAGGTAGGCTCAGATATACATAGTAATGGTTTTATGGGTGTCCTAAATAGAATTATAGAACCCAAAAGCAGCAGGTAGTGTTTAGCAAAAAACCCAATGATAATGGTGTGTAATGGATTGGGAGTTGGGACTGTGGAATAGAGTCCAAAATAATGCTATAGCCTATCCATGATGTTGACCATTTCTGGCAGTATAGCAAGAGACTGTAAATGAGATTAGTCATGTTGCACTGAGGGATCAAGGCATGCCATCAAACTGTACATGGGACGTCCTAAAACGGAGGACACGAATGCTAAAACGGAGGACACGAGTATTCTATTTAAGGACACGAATGCTAAAACGGAGGACACGTATTCAGTTTCGGAGGACACGAAAAAAAACGTATTGGACACGTTTTAGGTCGTATTTCGTGTCCAACACGTAAAATACAGGACACGGGACCCTGGAGGACGTGTCCTGTGACTTAGCTTGCTTCTAATGCATCCTAGTGCTAGACATTATGGCTCAATCTATAATTTCCTCTCCAAATTGATGGGCTAATGGAGGACGAAGTAGCCTATTCGACCCCGTAGGCTATAGTCTTGATAAAGGGATAAAAACCCAATTTTCCCTATGTTGGGGCAACATTGGGCAAAAGTTGGGTTGACTGGGGCAAAAATACCCAAAATTGGGGGTTGCTCCCACAACCTTTCACATTTTGGAGCCCATGAAAAAATATATAAATAGAGAAGAGTTGAGATCAAATGAATCATCATCAATTGTGGATCAAATCATCTATTTTTTTGAGCTGTGGCTTTGAGGGTTTTAAAAATTAATATCCCTTCTCTCCTACTAATATTGGTGGTGAAAGATTCCACCCTAGTTAGTAACTTTTATCTTTATCTTTTCTATTTAGTTTTCGCAAGCAGGGATAATTATCTGTATGAGGAAGAGCAAAGATTTGTGACAAGGTTGAGGCAAATTCGTCCTGAGGCTAAGACGAGCTATTTTGAGGCAAAACAAAGGAATACCCCTGTTGTCGCTAAGATTGTACATGCATTGCTACAACTGTGAAATTTCAAATTAAAAACTAAACAGTTGTAGTGATATATTTATTTCTTCTACTTATTATTTCAATAAGTTATTATTCAGAAATCTTTTGGCAAATATCGAAATAAATACTACTGTAACATTCACAAATATATATGCAGAGAAATAAATAGTAGGGAACATAAGCTCAAGAATCAATTACATGTACACAGTTATTTTTGGAAAATTTTCCCCGGAAAAAACCAATGCGGGAAAACTGGTGCAACAAATGAGGGTTCTATTAATTCTTCAGCAAATGATATCTTTACGGGGAAACACAACAATAGATAAATTCTAAAACACCTGAGACTGAATTTCCGACTTACTCGGACAATTCTCTGACACCCTGATCAACCCTTGCATGTTCCTGTGTCTGTCTGCGTGATTCACTGCGCAGTCCCAGCGCTGGACTGCGTGGGTTCTCTGCGCTGCAGCCTCAAGTTGCCTCTAGTGACCCACTGCTGCCCTCCGTCCTTGATCTCGATCACTATTGACTCCCTCGTCCTTCTGCTTCTGCAAACTTCTCGCCCTGGAACTCTGCCATTGAAATCGAATTCTACTTCAGAATGGATATCCTTCAGGTACTGAGTGTATGCCTGACTTGTTTTCCAAATGACCCTCAAGCCTTCTTTTATAATCTTTCTGTTGGAGAACCAACAGCCCAAATTAATAGATTAATGAACGGCTAAGATTACAACTTGAATTGATCCATGTTTTCTAGAAAATTTACTCTCTGAATTATTAATACCCTTTAATTATTTCATTTCCCTAAGTTTAGACTTAGGATCTTTATTAAAATAATTAATTATTTTAATAAGTCGTGAACCGAGCGGAATTTCCACAAACTGTTCGTAGGTTCTTTGGAATGCTACTGTCCAAGCCTCCCTGCAAAGTTTGAGACTTGGAACACTTCTGGATGCTACAAAAATCAACACTCCCTCTTACGAGGAAGGTGTTCCAACAATATGCTTCTTGCCTGCTGCTCTATTTTGAAGCACTCTCTGCACCGCTGATCTCTGGATGTTGCCCCTCATCTGCTGCATTGCTGTCCCTTGTACTGCTTCCTTTGACACTGCCATTGTCACTGCTGCCTCTATACCACAGCTCCCTCTGAATACTGTGTCTATCCATTCCTGCTACTGGAAGGGCTTTTTCATCATCCCCATCTTCTCTCTGAAGTAGACAAACTTTGTCTTTCGTAGAGCCTTTGTGAGGATGTGTAAATTTTTGGGGATGTTCTATGCTTGATGCAACTTTACTCTTTATCCCAATATCAGTTAGCAATCACATAAATAAGAAAGTAAAATGCTGATAGAACATACCAGTAGATTGATAGAAGACAAGCCAAAAAATATGTGTGTTGGTGCGTTATGGCAGTCAGCAAGATGCCTCAACTAGCAAAGTCTCAATACGGTCAACCAACCAGAAGTGTCACACAACCCTCTAGGACAGCGAGATCAGTCAATCCCAAAAGTCAATGAAAGTCAATGCTGTCCCAGTCAACTGTCAATGCAAACAAAAACATTAGCAAGGTCAACGCAACCAAGTCAAAGTCAATGTCCAACCTTGGGAATTGTGCCAAAAAATGCGGATTGAGGAAATCGAAAGATTTGGAGAGTTTCAGGTTAATTTGACCATGCGTTGACCAAAGTCAATGCTAGTCAATGCTGCGGTAGAAACCCTAGGCCGAAAACAAAATTTTCTCCTTGCTGAAATTTCCCATGTGTGAAGAGAAGAGCCTCCAAGGTGATCGAACCAATTAGATGATGAGAGAGAAATGTGTGAGGATGTGATGAGTGAAAATGTCCTCCAACGTTGACCAATTTATATCCATTAATGAGAGTGTGTGACACAACTGTTGGGGTTCCAAACCTTCAGGCCGACTTGCACATATTTTGAATAAATTCAAAATAAATGTTCTGCTCATCAGATCAAGATGATCTTTAGATTGATCTTGCACCTGTCCGAAGAGGAGTCCAATAAAAATATTGGCATCTTCATCCGAGCATCACAACATGGAGTTTGGACCTAGTTGTCCAAAATTAACACTCCCTCTCAACTAGGGAGAACTCCATCCACCTGTGCAATCCAAACATCGTGCGTCATCCCGCCGTAACTTGCTTTGCTGGCTTATTTCTTTCAGAAACAAGGTGGGTCAGTCACAAAGACATCATCCCCAACTGACAGATTCAACCCAGAGGTCTGAAACCTCTATAGGACTCAAAAAGAGTCTCATAACAACCCGAAGTTGGTTTATCTGACCCGAAGTCAGTAAGAGGTCCGAAACCTCACTATACTTGATCCCAGATCAAGTGGTTGGACCATGCCATCCTAGATAGAGAGTACGGCAATCTCTGATGCATCCATCAGTCTTTGCTACTAGTCTCTAGCTTTTCCCACCTCACTGGCCAAATGAGAGGTACTTCCCATGAGTCTGGGACTCAAATGGGTAGGATGCATACAGGGCACATATCATGAGAGGTGAACCAACTCAATCATCATAACGGTGGGGCAGAAGCACACCAACAAGGTTCAGCAAGCCTAGCCCTGTGGTTGCTTATAGCTCCGAGAAGCTATCCCCAAAGCCCCCTGGACCTCCAAGAGCTCATCGTCCAACAAGACCCTCAGCATAGGGTCGTTCCACGATACCAAGATTCTCACAAAAGGTTAGGAAATTGACCTTCCCTAAGGGCTTTGTGAGAATATCCGCGACCTGCTCATCAGTTCCTATATGATCGAGCCTTACGACGCCTCGCTGTACCATATCTCGGATAAAGTGGTACCTAATATTAATATGCTTGGATCGATCGTGGAACATGGGATTCTCTGACAACCGAATCCCACTTTGGTTATCACAAAGTATCACGGTGGTATCTAGCACATGCTCGAACAGGTCACTGTAGAGCTTTCGCAACCAAATTGCTTCACTACAGGCCATACTCGCTGTAATGTATTCGGCCTCCGCGTGCTCAAAGCCATCGACTTTTGCTTCCTACTCATCCATGATATTGAAGTAGAACCAAGTATTAAGTAGCATCTCGATGTGCTCTTACGATCCACCACACAGCCAACCCAATCGACATCAGTATATCCATGGAGTGTCACGCTCCCATCAGTGTATCTCAGCCCATGGTTTATCGTGCCCCAAAGATATCTCAACAGATTCTTGGCACCAACCCAGTGAATGTGATGAGGCTCAACCATGTGTTGACTCAAAATGTTCACTGCAAAACATACGTTTGGACGGGTGTTCACTAAGAACATCAGGGCCGCTACGAGTTGACGATACTCAGTAGGATTTGCTAGCATAGGCCCAACAACGTTGCCACTCAACTTCTTAAAGTTGATCTCCATCGGTGTCGACACACACTTAGAGTCCATCATTCCAAATCTCTCCAGGTCTCTGCTAGACCTCCAGGCCTAAGAAGTAATGCATCAGTCCTAGGTCCTTCATCTCGAACAACGAGCTCCCTCTTGCATTGATGAATGAGAGGGTCAACACTTGTCAGGAAGAGGTCGTCCACATACAACACCAGAATGAGAGGCTTTTCTCTATCAACCTTGAAGTAAAGGTTTGGATCAACATTACTACGAGTGAAGCCCAACTTCATCAGGTAGCTATCTATCCTCCTGTACCAAGCTCTGGGTGTTTGCTTCAACCCATAGAGGGCTTTCTTCAACCTGCAATATCAGTGTCTCGATCCTGGACCTCGAATCCCAGAGGTTGCTCCACATACATGTCTTCCTTTATCGCACCATGCAGAAATGCGGTCTTCACATCCATCTGACGAAGACTCCATCCTTGCGTAGCAGCAAGGGCTATGATAGATCGGATGGTGGTATATCGGGCCACAGGTGCAAATATATCATCATAGTCTACGCCTTCCTTTTGAGAGAAGCCACGGGCAACAAATCTTGCCTTGAACTTTTCAGCACTTCCATAAGATCCATGCTTGATCTTGTAGAGCCATTTCGAGGTGACCACTGCTTTGTCCTCCGGTCTTGGAACCACATCCCATACATCATTCTTCATTATGGACTCATATTCTTCCTGCATAGCATCCTTCCAAACTTGATGCTTTACGGATTCCTCAAAAGATTCAGGCTTAGATTGTACGATAGTACTCATGACTGCTAGATACCCTTGGTATCTATTTGGCTTCTTGCTTTCACGGAATGTCCCCCTTGGGGCCATATGTCCCTCGACATTCTCGAGAGTGTCCCTGAGCCATGATGGTCTCTTCCTCATCGAAGGAGGTGGATCAATCGGGTCCATCGGTCTTTCAGCATCGAGCATCGTCTCATCCTTCGGTTCTTCTTGATTTCTAGGCCTTGCTTCATGATCTTCCTCATATCTCGGAAGATTGACTACTTTTCTCAGGGAAGCATCTTCGTCAAAGGTAACATCGTGGCATATCTCCACTTCCTTTTGACCATGCACATAAACTCTATAGGCCTTCGAAGTTTCGCTATAGCCCACAAACATTCCCTTCTTTCCAGAAGCATCCAGCTTGCTCCTCTTCTCATTTGGTACATGAAAATAAATAAGACATCCAAAAACTCTAAAATGTGAGCCGTCAGGTTTCTTACCAGAGAAACCTCTTTGGGAGTTTTGGAGTCCAGAGCGGAATGCGGGCATCGGTTTTGTATGTACACGACAATGTTTGCAGCTTCTCCCCACAGAAACTTCGGTAGACCTTGGTCACATAGCATGGCATGGGCAGCTTCCACAATGGTCCTATTCTTTCGTTCAACAATGCCATTCTGTTAAGGAGTATAGACAGTTGTGGTCTCCCTCTTGATGCCAGCTTCTCTGCAAAAGTTCTTGAACTCATTCATCTCATATTCAGTGCCATTATCGGTCCTCAATATCTTGATCTTATTCCCTGTTGAGTTTTCCACCAAGGGTTTGAAGGTACAAAACCACATGAAAGCCTCATCCTTCTTTTTCAAGAAGTATATCCAGGTTTTGCGAGAGAAGTCATGTATGAATGTCATATAATAAGAACATCCTCCCAGGGATGTCACGGGCAACATACCAGACATATTAGATTGTATCAATTGCAAGACATCAGATGTCTTTGTGACACTTAAGGGGAAAGGTCCCCTTGTATGCTTTCTTTCGGCACAACCCTTACATACACCTTCATGATCATTTGAGAACTCGGGCATTCCCGTCACCACCTTCCTTGCTTCGAGAAGGGCCTTGCAGTGAAGGTGTCCAAACCTCTGGTGCCATAGTTCAGCTTGTCGGATAGTATCACACATCATTGCTCCCAGTGGACTTCCTCCAACCTGGTAGAGTGTATCAACTCTAAACCCAATCGTGATAGCTTCCTTGAAACTCTTCTTCTAGATACGCACCTTCCCATCAATGAATGCCACATTGAAACCTTTGTCTTCCATGGCCAAAATAGACACAAGTTTCTTCTTCAAATCAGGTACGTATAGTGCATCTTGCAAACAGAGGACTTGACCTTGAGACAAGTGGAGGGTCATAGTGCCTGTCCCTTTCACGGGATATGTGGTATTATCTCCAAGGATAATTTCCAGATTAGTATCCTTCTCAACCATATCAGAAAGTGCTTCCTTGAACCCAGTGATGTGCCTTGAGGCACCACTATCTATCAACCAAACATCCATAGTGTCGGGTGGAGATGCAGTAGAGAGGGCAGATACAAGAATGAATTCATTTCTTTTATCAACAACATTTGATTCCTCATACCTGGAATTTCTCGACCTTTTGAAAGGTTGCCCATTTCCGCCGGAGGGAGCCTTTCTCTTCCCCTTAAACCTGTTGTTCCTTTGATTGCCATTCCTCCAGTTGCTGTTGTTGTCATCATCATCAAGAGAATCCTTCTTGAAAGGGCATTCTCTAGCATAGTGACCTGGTTTGTGACGAATGTAACACTCGCCTTTCTTTCCTTGGGCCCCTTCTCTTCCTTTGTTCTTCTTAGTATGAGCAGCGAAGGCAACATTTCCTTCATTTTCATATTCCTTCATCCTTGTCTCTTCTTGTACACATCTTGATAGTACTTCGTCAAAGTCAGGTATGACATTGATATTGAGAATGGTAGTGTTGAATACATGCCATTCGGATGAAAGACCTCCAAGTGCGGTGAGAACCATCTCTCAATCAACTATTGCCTCCCCATTAGGCAGAAGATTATTCCTGATTTCGGTCAGCTTCAGAAAATATGATTGAACAGACTCATCCCTGCCTTTCTTGAGATTCTTCAATTGGTTATCGAAGAATAGGACTTGATTCGTATTGTTGGCCTTGAACATGTTGACCAACTTATCATACATCTCCTTGGATGTGCCCAACCCAGAGATGTAGGCAACCAAATTCTTATGAATTGAATCCCTGATCATCAGCTTTGCTTTGATTTCCCCCTTCTTGTACTTTGTTTTGGCAGCAACAGTTGCAGTGGATGGAGGCTCTTGAATTTTACCCTGTGGATAGTCCATGACATCTTGGTCTTCCAAATTAAGATCCAATGTCATCTTCCAAGCATGGAAGTCATCTTTCCCAGTCAATTTGTCATCAGCTTGTAAGCCATTGTAGTTTGAGGAACCCATCCTCTTCTTCGGTGATTGCTACAAACTAGGGCTTTGTCTTCACCTAAACTCTGATACCATGTAAATTTTTGGGGATGTTCTATGCTTGGTGCAACTATACTTTTTATCCCAATATCAGTTAGCAATCACATAAACAAGAAAGTAAAACGCTGATAGAGCATACCAGTAGATCAACAGAAGACAAGCCAAAAAATATATATGTGTGTTGGCACGTTACGGCAGTTAGCAGGATGCTTCAACTAGCAAAGTCTCAATACGGTTAGCCAACTAGAAGTGTCACACAACCCTCTAGGACAACCGGATCAGTCAACCCCAAAAGTCAACGCCGCCACAGTCAACGGTCAACACAAACAACAACAACAGCAAGGTTAACGTAGCCAAGTCAAAGTCAACGTTCAGCCTCGAGAATTGTGCCAAAAAATGTGGATTGAGGAAATCAAAAGATTGGGAGAGTTTTAGGTCAATTTGACCATGCATTGACCAAAGCCAACGTTGGTCAATGCTGCAGTAGAAACCCTAGGTCGAAAACATAATTTTCTCCTTGCTGAAATTTCCCACGTGTGAAGAGAAGAGCCTCCAAGGTGATCGAACCAATCAGATGATGAGAGAGAAATGTGTGAGGATGTGATGAGTGAAAATGTCCTCCAATGTTGACCAATTTATATCCATTAATGAGGGTGTGTGACACAACTGCTGGGGTTCCAAACCTTCAGGCCGATTTGCACATATTTTGAATAAATTCAAAATAAATGTTCTGCTTATCGGATCAAGATGATCTTTAGATCAATCTTGCACCTCTCCAAAAGAGGGGTCCAATAAAAATATTTGCATCTTCATCTGAGCATCACAACATGGAGTTTGGACCTAGTTGTCCAAAATTAACAGGATGTCAGCTACCTGTTCTCCTGTTGGAGTGTACTGCAACTGAACAACTCCACGTTGTACACATTCCTTGATGAAGTGACACCTGATGTCAATGTGTTTCGACTTATCATGAACCACAGGATTCTCAGAGAGCTTTATGCAACTCCGATTATCGTATAAGATGTTGGTAGCCTCCATTTTCTCCTTGAGTAGATTCACTAGCAGTTTTCGAAGCCATATGGCTTTGCACGAAGCTGTGCTGGATACCATATACTCTGCTTCTACTGAACTCAATGCTACGTTCTTCTGTTTCTTGTAACACCAGGAAGTCATTCCTGATCCTAGACTGAAATAATACACACTGGTACTCTTCCGATCAACTAAACTTCCAGCCCAATCTGCGTTGGTGAAACCACCCAAGCTCACATCATTGCTACGGGTATACTTCAATCCAAGCTCGACTGTTCCTTGAAGGTCCCTGAGAACATGCTTGATTGCTGCCCAATGTGACCTCTTCGGTTCCACCATGCACTGATTGAGGGTATTTACAGCATAACAGATGTCTGGCCTTGTATTTACCAGATACATCAATGACCCACTGAGCTGCCTATATAGCATAGGATCAGCCTCATCATCTTCGGACGTGTCGATTTTCTTCTAGTTGCTGATCATTGGAGTTGTCATGGGTCTACACTCCTCCATCTGAAATCTCTTCAGAATCTCTGTAGTGTATCTTCCCTGAGCAAGGAAGATCTCCCCATTTTGCTGCCAAACCTCCAACCCTAGAAAATAGTGCATCCGTCCTAGATCCTTCACGTCAAATTCTTCAGCCAAATTCTCCTTGCAATCTGTGATGAGTCTTGATGATCCCGTCAAGAACAAATCATCTACATACAAAACCATTATCAAAGGCTCACTCCCTACTCTCAGATAGTAGAGGTTGGGATCTGCATCACTCTTGACAAATCCCATCTTCTGCAAGTAGCTGTCAATTTGACCATACCAAGCCCTAGGAGCTTGCTTCAGTCCATATAATGCTTTCTTCAATCTGCACACATGAGTTTTCTGATCATGTGTCTCAAAGCCCTCCGGTTGTTCTATATACACCTCCTCTTCTATCACCCCGTTCAAGAATGTTGTCTTGACGTCCATCTGGTGAATTTCCCATCCCATCTGTGTAGTAAGGGATATCACAGACCTGATAGAGGTGGTGTACCTGGCTACTAGGGCGAAGGTTTCTTCATAATCAATTCCTTCCTTCTGAGCATACCCCTTAGCCACAAACCTGGCTTTAAATTTCTCGATGCTGCTGTCTGTAGCATACTTGATTTTGTAGATCCACCTGGATCCTACAACTGATCTCTCTTGAGGTCTGGGGACCACTTCCCAGACATCATTCGTCATGATGGAACTGTACTCTTCCACCATTTCATCAACCCACACCTGGTGCTGAGCTACTTCCCAAAAATTGAAAGGTTATCCGACTTGAGCAACCAAGGTTTGATACCTTTCAGGCTGCTTACGCTGTCTCTTCTCATTTTAGGGGATTTCGACAAAGTCCTCTGCATCCTTCAGAATCTGTCGAAGTTCCCTGTTCGTTCTTCCACTAGTAGTGGGTGGATCTACAGGCTCTCCCTCTTGCAAATCCTCGGGAGACACATCCCTTGGATCACTATGCCTTGGAGAGGCAACTGGATTTTCTGCTGTTGGTTGTTGGGGTTGGACTAGAGGCTCTTCCTCAGACTGCATAGCAAAAGGCAGCTCACGGGATCTTCTGAAGGTCTTCTCCTCCATGAACTTCACATCCCTTCGCACCACCACTTTCCCGCTCTCGGGAATATAGATGCGATAAGCTTTTGAATTCTCGCTGTATCCTACCAGATACCCCTTTTCGGCAGTCATCTCCAACTTCTTCCTTTTCTCACTGGGCACATGACAGTAAGCTGTACTGCCGAAGATCCTAAAGTGACTCACTTCAGGCTAGAACCAAGCAAGGCAATGCCTTGCCTAGTGAAGGCTAGCGGCTAGGGTAACATGGTTGCTGAGGGTCCATGACGAGGAAAAGGTCCTAATGGGCTTGCGCTCAAGGAGGAGAGCCACAAAGGCTCATGACAAGCCTTCCAATGGCTTCCATCAAGGAGAAGAGGAGGTCGAGGCCTCTTTTGGCCTGCGACAAGGCTAATAGGGGTAGGTCGAGAGGGAAGGAGGAGGACAGAGAGAGGACGGAGGTAGGGGAGGCTGAGAAGAGGAGATATAGAGGGATGGAAGGAGGGCCGAGGGTAGGAAGAGGACCTCTAGGGCCTACGAGAAGGGCTGAAAGGGAGGATGAGGGCCTTAGGCCTTACGACCAACACTACAAGGGAAAAAAATGCCCACGACAAGTATAGGTGTGACACTGGGGCTTTAGAGGTTGGACGACTAGCTAGAGGAGGACGCTGGGCCTCAAGGCACTAAAAAATTTCAAAACCCTCGCCAGAAAACTATCTTGCTTCAGATATTAGATGTCACTGCAAAGTATTCAATAATTGGCCCTGCAAAAATTCTAGAGACTAGATCTTACCCTCAAGGGCCTAGATCTAGCTCTAATCCAACATATTTCCTTGAATCTCACCTGCACAAATAAATTTACAATTGCCCAAAACCCCAATGTATACAAAAATTTAAAAATCCCAAAACCCCAAAAAAACCCCACTACAAAACAAGGGTTAGAAAGTAAAATAATTTACAAAAAAATTATTATACAAAATATACAAATGTACAATGCTTAGAAAATTTTGGAAAATAGACTTTTTGTAGATCTTTACAATGGCTAGATGTATTTTGAAAAATAAATATTAAACCATAGCCTTAGCGAAGTTAGAAAACCATATAAAGTATACAGAATCCAAACATGGTCAACCTGTGCCCATAGTTTGTGAACTTGGAGCCCAAGCGTTGGGGGACCTGCAAACTCTATATATTTTCTTAAGAAAAAACCGTTAGAACATACAATGAATCAGATTACCTAAGATAAGCCCAAAACTTACCAATAAAATGTTCCTATCATCTACAATGAAATAATGGTTCAATTAATTTTTAAAGCACAATATAGGAATGCACGTACCCAACACATACCACAAATCAACGAGACAAAGACACCATGAACTGCACCCTAAAGCCTTTTATTATGATGATCAAAATGTTGTCAGTGGGACAGTAGCTTTCCACCAACTTTTACAAAGTTACATATGAGCAGAGATCAAGGTCAAAATATCAAATAGAAGCAAAATGCCTTCTATTTATAAAGAAAATCTTCCAAGTGGAAAATAACGGTTAGTTGGCTTGATCCCCGTAAAAATAATATCGACCGTCGATAAATCTTTGATGATCTTTCAATCTCCATTGTCGAAAATAATTATTCTTGAGAAATTTTCGAATTTCTCATTAAAACCATTTCTTATTAGCTCAAAAATAATATTTTTGAGCTAATTTCCTCAAAAATTTGACTTTGACTTAACCGCCAAGGTCCAAGGGTCCAATTTTTCTTGAAAGTTCCAATATTCCCCTGGTGGAGGACCTCCAAAAATTAATTTCTTTTAGACCCACGGATTTTTGCACTTGGAGAATATAATTTCTCTAATTTTTAATTTTGACTCTAAATTAATTAATTTTCTGGCTTAGGATGCCAGAAAAATTAATTAATTGACTTATGAGGGGATTAATTATTTTTTCCACCCTCGAATATTTTACCCATGGTGTCTAAGGATGAGGGACCATGCACAGAAATATTTTCTTACAAAAGATTTTACAAATTCAACCCTCAAAGGAGGAATACCGTTCGTTATAGACTTTGAAAATAATTACCCAATTTTGCGACACAATTTGATCTAGTAGACCAAGTGATTTAGCCAATTAGCGCAAATTATTCCCAAATCACTTTTACAAAAGACTTGATTAAAACACTAGGACTCACCTAAGAATTTGACGATAAATTCCACCCTAGATTTGGGGTGAGACTGGAGGGAAAAACTCTGCCGATGATCCGTGTTTAGAAACAAATATGAATCAGTGAGACGAAAAACCTCCTAGGATGAAATATGTCGCCAAAATGATAGGCTTACCTAGGTTGTTGCATAATAAAATGGTCGTACTAGCATCATTTACATTATAATTTTGCAGAATGGGTTTACGATGACACAAAACAAGCTGCTGGCTAATGATTCCTTGAAAAAATTCCTTGAAAGCCTCAGATCCTGCCTCCTTAGAATGTTGAAAAAATGGGTGCAGTAACTCCTAAAGCGGATTGAATCTTTCTGAGGCTGGAATCTATGCGAGATCATCCCAGAGGCAACCGAAGATTGTCTTAGACCAGTAGGCTGTGTTGATTTTTGTAGCATCGGATGTGCTCTAGCCTCGAGATTTTGCAAAGAGGTTAAGACCAGTGAAACAGGAATCGGTAACTTAGCCGATTAGTCGCGATTCCCAATTTGCTCGGGGGCCAAACGAGCAGAGTCACCTCTGTGCGAGTTAAACTCGCGTTGATCGAGTTTGACTCGTGGTCAACGTGAGTTTAACTCGCGCAGAGCCGATTAATCCGACTTAACCCGATTTACGCGATTACTTGGCTGATAGGTTATTTGCCGGCCCGCTATTTATTCGTCTGTCCGCTGTTTTGTTTACACGCCCACTGTTTGCCACCATCGCTCTGAAGTTTGCCGCCATCGCTCTGAAGTTTGCCATCGCTCGGCTGTCCATTGCTGCCGCTGGAGTTTGCTGTGCTGCTGGAGCCATCGTCTTTTGACATTGCTGCCGCCATCGGGAGTTCAGACATTGCTGAGTTTTAACTTTTCCCTGGACATTACCGTCGCCGTTGGGAGTTCAGAGTCTAGACTCCAGACATTGCCGCCGCCGTCGGGAGTGTTAAATTTGCCGTCGAGTTCAGCAGTAAGTGCCGAGACTTGACTCTTCAGTGACTCTTGAGTCTTATGATTTATTGCTGCAGTGAGCCACAAATTAATTTAACAGTTAACTATTTCAAGGGATATTAAAATAACATGACAAAAAACATCCTTTGTGAATATTCAATAAACTCAGACCTCAAACTTGGCAAGACTGATATTTTTCTCTTACTCAAAAAATTTGGACCATCAGATTCTTGGCATCAATTCGCCCTCCTAGTAGTCATAAACAAGCAAATGAAACTCTGTCTCTGAACCTTCCCAAGTCTGATTCAAACCTCCTCCAAATCAATTTGAGAGAAGTGATCTCCGCTACAGGAAATAGAAGTAATTATAATTTATAATGGAGTCAGTCACTGCTACTTGGCTTGCAGTGATCACAAGAAACTTGGTCTTCAAAGATATAAGATTCAGCCCTCTGAGATCAGCTTCAAACAACAGTGCAACTCTGGTAACCGTAATTCAATAGCAATACACCCTATTAATATCAGACTCATTCTCCTGAAGTGACTGATCCAATTCAGCCCTCCTTTTAAGACAATTTCTTCAATAAAGAATAAGGAGCATATGAAAGTGCTAAAGCAAGCAAAAACATGTTTTTGAAATTGAAGCAAGCATCTCACTATTCGTAACAACAACTTGGAGCATTATTGAAAGACAATTTCCTCATCCACAAACTAGACACTGGAAGGACTACTAAAGCTACTAAAAAACATAAAGTGCACTAATTGTAAAGGCAGATTGCACTTTGTTGGTGATATGAGCATTGAAATTATTGAAGAGTTGGTTATTCATTTTTCTAAAAGGATCATTTAAAAATTTAAAATTAAACTTTTAATTTATATCAGAGATTCAGATTCCAGAAAATAAATATCTCTTTTTTTAATTTTTATTTTTTTTGTCTTCTTATTTTGCAGGAACCACAACAATGTCGAGGGAGAAGGATTTTGCTTGGGCTTATTGTGACAAGATTCCCGGAAGCGCCAAGCTCCTTTGTAAATTTTGCAAAACAGAATGTAGTGGAGGCGTCTATAGATTCAAGTACCACCTTGCACAGATACCTGGGCATGATATAGGTCTCTGCGACAAGGTTGACGATAATGTTAAACACCAAGCAGCCTTGGCCCTTGACATGTTGAGGCAGCATAATGCTAAGAGAGCAAAGAAAAAACAAGAAATAGGAACTCTTGGAGTTGATGTTTCTTCATCCAATACCCCCTTTTCATCTCCTTCTATTGAGTCCTCAATGCCATTCCCAAGTTTCTCACACATGCCTCCAAGTCCAAATCAAAGTCAAACTCAAGCTCAGAGGAATCCTCCTGCATTCAACACTGGAGGTGGAAACATAAACACTTTTTTTTCTCCCCGCACAAAACCTGGTTCCCAACCTACCTTGGATGGCACTGGTTGGAAAAAAGATATCCATAGACAGGCAAGGAAGGCCATTGCTAACTTTTGGTTCTATTCTGACATACCTTTCCATTGTGCTAGAAGTCCTTATTGGCAAGCTATGATTGATGCAATCGCTGTTGCAGGTCCAGGATTCAAAGCCCCTACATCAGAGAGCCTTAGGACAGATTTGTTGTTAGAGAGTGTTGAAGATGTCATGCTTGTGCTAGCTGAGTTTCGTTCATCATGGGTAGAGACAAGGTGCACCATCATGAGTGATGGATGGACTAATTAGAGGAATAGAACTTTAATAAATTTCCTTGTATCTTGTCCAGCAGGCACAATGTTTCTCAAATCAGTGGACGCCTCAGAAAAGGGTAAGACTGCCCAACTTATTTGTGAAATGATGGAGGAAGTCGTTCAAGAAGTGGGAGAAGAACATGTTGTACAAATTGTCATCGACAATGCAGCTAATTATATGGCTGCTGGTAGACTTTTTGAGATTAGGCACCCCACTATTTTTTGGACCTCTTGTGCTGCCCATTGCATAGATTTAATGCTTGAGGACATTGGTAAGCTTCATTGGATACATGAGGTTGTGGAGAAGGCAAAATCCATAACCAAATATACCTGTACAACCACACTATTGTCCTAAACACCATGAGAAAATACACTGAAGGTAAAGAAATTGTTCGACCTATAGTGACTAGATTTGCAACAAATTTCATATCTTTGCAATCTGTGGTTGAACAAAAGATAAATCTGAAGAGGATGTTCTTGGGATCTAAGTGGATGGCATCTAAACATTCCAAGGCCCTTGAAGGCATTGAAATTGTTGCCCTTGTGTTTAATGATGGTTTTTGGAAAGCTGCCGAAAAGATTATTGCTGTGACAGAGTCCCTTGTCAGAGTTCTCAGGTACTTCAAGTCTTTTAGTTTTAACCTTTTCATTTTTTAAATTTCATTTCAAGCTTCTTTTTATTTTCAAAGTTTCATATTTCATTAAATTTGAAAGCTTGAACTTTCAGGATGGTTGATGGTGACAAACCTGCTATGGGTTACATTTATGAGGCGATGGATCTCGCAAAGGAGGCCATCAAAAGAAGATATGGCGATGAGGAGGCAAAGTATTTGCCTCTTTGGGATATTATTGATGCATGTTGGGATAGACAATTGCATTCCCCCTTACATGCTGCTGGGTACTTCTTAAACCCACAGTATTTTTATGATAAAAGCAAATTTAATGAAGATGGGGAGGTTGGCAGAGGACTTATGACATGCATTGAAAGGTGCTCCCCTGATCCAGAATTTCAAAGCCGTGTCTTTACCCAACTACAGGATTATAGGACGCCAGCCAAATTATTTGCCTATACCAGTGCTATACGAGAAAGGACTAGGATGTTGCCAGGGACCCTGAAGGCTTCATCAATTCATTAAATTTGTTTAAAATTTATTTTGTATGTTAAATGTTTTATTAAATTTTGTTTTCTTTTTAAGTTTTTAGTATTTAGTACTTACTACTCACAAACACTTGGCATTTTCTAGGTCTTTGGTGGCAAAATTTTGGTAGTGATACGCCAGAGTTGAAGAGATTTGCCATTCGAATCTTAAACCAATCATACAGTGCTTCAGGTTGTGAGCGCAACTGGAGCATGTTTGAGAAAATACATTCTAAGAAGCGCAATCGATTGACACAAAAGTGCTTAAATGACCTTGTATTTGTCCATTACAATCTACGACTTCGCAACAAGCAAATACTAGGTGAGAGCCTGAATTTGAAGTTTTTATAATATGATTTGCATTTTAAAATTTAAACTTTAAACTTTAAAGTTCAAAGTTCAAAATTTAATTTACATTTCAATGTCTCATGATAATGACAGGTTTGGATCATTCACCAATCGACCTTGAGGAGATAGATCTGCAAACTACAAATGCATCAGATTGGGTCCAATTAGAGGAGGAGCCTCCTCTTTTAAGTCTACATGACTTGGAGAACTTAGAGAGTCAAGCAAGTGAAGGAGTGGGAGGAATCGCTTCTAGTTCTCACTCTTAGAGTCTTCGACTCTCAGTTATTGATTTTTTAGTATTTACTGATTTGCTTGGCAGTATTTTGTAAACTTTTAGAAGCATATGCTTCTGGTTCTATGTAGTCACTGGTTAGGACTCAGTACCTCGGATCATGTTTGGAGTATGGACTCATAACATATATGAGATACTTATTCATTCATGATATTTTGGACATCTATTGATATTATGCATTGTTTGGACATGGCTTTATTGAATATCAATGAGAAATAGTTGTTTTAATTCAATATATGTGTATATCTTTATTTATTGAATTTGCCGATTTTTTCCCGATTTTTTCCCAATCCGATTCAAACTCTTCACTCTTTTGCCTTGCCGATTTATTGCCGATTTCGAGTATGGTAACATTGGTTAAGACGCATGCATTCTCCAAGACCCAGAAATCGTTTGAGAAAATTCCACCCGGAGATGATTTAATTAAAATAATTAATCATTTTTAATGGATTTCGAAGTCTAAATTTAGGAAATGTGATTAATTAAAAGGTACTAATTAAATCGTTTACAAATCTTCTAGATAAAGGTGTGGATCGAGTCCAATTTAATCTGAGCCATCGATGAAGATCTAATCTTGGTTGTTGATATGTCAACGAGAGATTATAAGAAGGAGCTCGATGGGTACATGGAGAACACACTTGAGATTTGCAGAAATCCATTTTTCTAGGAGATTGATTTCTCAGAGGGGTGAGTTGCTGGAGAGAGATCTAGTGAGATCGTTGGGGCAGAGATAGTAGACCGGAGGAAGTTTTCCAGATTCAGGGAATGCAAAGCAAAGAAGGCGTTGAGAGCCACGCAGAGGCTGTGCGGTGCCACGCAGAGGCAGCACAGAGCCTCAGAGGGAGTTCGCTATTTTGCTAGGAGAAATTCAAGATCTAGTGCTGGAAGTCGGGTGTGAGTTCGGAGGGCCAAAGAGTCGAGTTTCCAGTCAGCTGAAGATCAGAAGGAGGAGGTGATGCAGTTGCTAGAGCTATGATGCAAAGACTGCGTAGGCTGACTGATGCAAGAGCATCAGACCTCCCTTAATTAAATTGAAATTCAACGCTGTGGAAGGTGAAAACGTGGACAACCGTTTGAAAATAGAGCTAAAATGATGGAATCGATAAGTCTCTAGAAGATTTGATTTGTTGTAATTATCTGCCATGTAATCAAACAAAGAGATTCCAGGGGTTAGTTGAGCGATTGTGGGAGAAATTTGTGGATCTTAGATGATCCACTCACTTGTAATTTCTTTATAATGTGAGTTTGTGTTGTATGATGACACAGTGGAATGCAATGTAGCCTGAGGGCGTAAGTGTGATTCAGGCCATAGTGGCCTTAGCCTGTAACTCAAGTTCGGTGAAGTAATGAAATGTGTGTGTTGTTGTATATCCAGGACTAATCTGGATTTTGTATAATCTGTGTGTTTCATGAATGTTTTGATTCTAGTGTTTTGTGTGCATTTGTGAGAATCGCAATCGTTTTTTGAGCTGACGAGAAGCTCGACAGAACTATGATGTGCCATATTGTTTGAGTAAAATTGCTGTTAAGATTTCAGAGCGGATTGACCCGCAAAGTGAGAGATCTGGAGAAGAGCGAGCAGTGAGGACCGTTAGATCCAGGCGTAGATCAACAGTGGAGATTAAATCGCAAACAGTGTGATTTCGCATATCGGCAAGTTTGATGTTTATTGTTAAAACTTTGCGGTAAATGATTTGGTTTGCGATGCGATGAGAAGAGCCACGTGTCGGCACAAAGCTCCAGCGCATATCACATATCGCATGCGATACGAAATAATCGTTAACAGAGGAGAAGTAAATCCGCGAAATGCCAAAGTGCGATAAGTCGGGGATGTTGCGATGTTGCAATGTGACATCGTCATCGCAACTTCAGATCGACACTTTCATTGTTTACGGTGAGTGGTATTTGTTATATGTTGCGACATGCGATGTTGTAAGAGTTCCGAACTGCGATATGGTTTGGGAGCTTTATATTGTTGAGTTAAGGATTGCCGACTGCAATTTGTTTTAAAATTGGTAAAACTGCGATAACGTGACCCGCTATTGAATGCTTCCGTATGTATGTGGGCCCATAACCCACAGGTCCACAGTATGGTGTAAAATGCAGTTTTGTGCTGCATCAAGTGGTATTAGAGCAGGGAAAGATTTCCTGCGAGTGAGTTTTGCATGCAAAGGATGAGGTACAAATTTATTGAAGATTGGTAAGCTTGTGGTCGTTATATTTTTGTGCAGGTAGCAACCGAAGAAGGTGAGAAGATTTGCAACAGCCTAGAGCCAGGAGCGCTCAAATGGTTCCAGAGGAGAGAACCAGAGAGATGCCGAAAGACTGAGCTCAGAGGAAAGAAGCTTGGTGAGGTAAGTGTAGCAGAGAGGACTTGCTACTATAGAGGTTTTGTTGCAGCTTAGGAATGCTATTACGGAAAGATCGCGAAGGCAATTCCACAGAGGATGTGGGTAGAATTGCTAAAGAAGAAGACTTGGTACTGATAGCAAGTAGCAGACTTGTTACAAAGATGAAGAAGGCATATGACTAGGAGGTCATAAAATTTTGTACCTTGTGAGTCTGATGTAGGAGCATTGGACCACCATTAATTAAATTGAAATTCAATGCTGCGGAAGGTGAAAACGTGGACAACCATTTGAAAATAGAGCTAAAATGATGGAATCGATAAGTCTCTAGAAGATTTGATTTGTTGTAATTATCTGCCATGTAATCAAACAAAGATATTCCAGGGGTTAGTTGAGCGATTGTGGGAGAAACTCGTGGATCTTAGATGATCCACTCGCTTGTAATTTCTTTATAATGTGAGTCTGTGTTATATGATGACAGAGTGGAATGCAATGTAGCCTGAGGGCGTAAGTGTGATTCAGGCCATAGTGGCCTTAGCCTGTAACTCGAGTTCGGTGAAGTAATGAAATGTGTGTGTTGTTGTATATCCAGGACTAATCTGGATTTTGTATAATCTGTGTGTTTCATGAATGTTTTGATTCCAGCGTTCTGTGTGCATTTGTGAGAATCGCAATCGTTTTATGAACTGACGAGAAGCTCGACAAAACTATGGTGTGCCATATTGTTTGAGTAAAATTGCTGTTAAGATTTTAGAGTGGATTGACCAGCAGAGTGAGAGATTCAGAGAAGAGCGAGTAGTGAGGACTGTTAGATCTAGGTGTAAATCAACGGTGGAGATTAAATCGCAAACAGTGCGATTTCACATATCGACAAGTTTGAAGTTTATTGTTAAGACTTTGCGGTAAATGATTTGGTTTGCGATGTGATGAGAAGAGCCACGTGTCGACACAACGTTCCAACGCATATCGCATATCGCATGCGTTATGGAATAATCGTTAACGAAGGAGAAGTAAATCCGCGAAACGCTGAAGTGCGATAAGTCGGGGATGTTGCGAGGCGACATCGTCATCGCAACTTCGCATCGATACTTTTATTGTTTACGTTGAGAGGTATTTGTTATATGTTGCGACATGCGATATCGTAAGAGTTCCGAACTGCGATATGGTTTGGGAGCTTTATATTGATGAGTTAAGGATTGCCAATTGCGATTTGTTTTAAAACTGGTAAAGCTGCGATAAAGAGACCCGCTGTTGAATGCTTCCGTATGTATGTGGGTCCATAACCCACAGGTCCACGGTATGGTGTAAAATGCAGTTTCTTGCTGCATCACTGACACAGTCACTGTGCAGAGATAGTGTAGGGCAACTCTTCTCCAGTTCAGATCAGTGCTAGATTACCCATGACAGTGTGAGATTTTCTCACTAACTCTTTTCGTCAGTATTTCTCTGTATCGGATAACCAGTTTGGGCATCCAACGAACCGTACTTAGATTACTACTGCATGATATTAAAACCCTCAGCTGCTGCACTGGTTTTCCCAAGTTGGGTTTTTACGGGGACAATTGTCCAAAAATAATAGTGTAGTTGTGTGTGTGTGTGTTTCTATCTTTCCCGCATCATATTTTCCACAGTATTTTATGTTGTGTAGGCTGCAGTGAATTTAATTCGATATTTTCCATATGAAACAACAAGTAAATTGTTTGTTTAATTAAACAATTAGAAGAATTAACATCAGTTGCTGCAGTAGGATTTGGGTAACCAAATTTTCACTTGGTATCAGAGCGCAGATAGAAGCCGGAGAGCTCAGTTGCAAAAGGAAAGAGGGTGATTCGAGGCACTGTGTAGGCATCTACTCAAAACCTCAGAGACTGCGCAGTGCAGAGGCCAACATGGAAAACCTTTGAGGGAATTTGTGTCTCTGAGTGAATCAACAGAGCACAAAGTTTCCAGATCGAGATTTGTCAGAGGCAGAGGGAGCAGCGCAGTAGTTTCCACGCAGAGCAGATCTTCAGTTGGGATGCCGTTTTTCTGCAGCAGTTTGCTAGAGTAGAAAATCGTCAAAAGAAAAGAAGAGCACACACTGAGGGAATTTTGTCCTCAGAGAATTTCTAGCCAAGAAATTATAATTTTCCATGCAGAGCAGCAATAACTGAGAGCAGTTTTGCTTACTCCAACAGAGAGTGCATAGAACCAGTCAACAACTGTTCAGAGGGATAGAGGCAGAATTTGACTTTATTTGGCAAGATAGCATTAGCTGGGTTGAGAGATCAGGATCGGTTAGACGAAGCGTCTAACTATGTAATATGGAAGGCAACTATCTCCCTCCTTCTAGATGAATACGATCTCAAAACCTACATCGATAATGTGGTGGCTGTCGCCACAGATCCAAATCAGAACAAGACGTACAACAAAGAGATGGCTAACGCAAAGAGGATGATCCTTGATGGAGTTTGGGATCATGTTGTATCTCACATAACGGCCCTGGGAACGACCAAAGAGATGTGGAAAAACCTTGCCACGCTGTACGAGGAATCTTCCGAGCATCATAAGATGTTTCTGGAAGATAAATTGAGGAGCACACATAAGCAAAAAGGAGAACGCATAGACCACTTTCTCACCAGCCTTCAGGATGTCCAAGATCAGTTGGCATCTGTAGGGTCAGCGCCTCAGGCTACATAGATGGTGCGGATAGCTATAAATTCAGTGTCAGAAGAATGACAAGTGTTTGTCCAAAGTATTTTGGGTAGAGAAACTTTGCCAAAGTGGGATAGGATGTGGGCATATCTGTAGCAGGAGAAGCTGAGGCGAGACTTGCTGAAGAGCACCATGGAAGGCAGTAGTAGTAGTAGGACGAAGGTAGAGGTGAAGGAAGAGGAGAATTCAACCCTCACATCAAAGAGGCAGCGCAGACGAAAGAAGGACGTTTCGAAGATCAAGTGCTTCAAATGTGGTGAACCTAATCACTACGCTACATAATGTTCGCTCAGAAATAGGGACAAAGAGGAGAGGCATGATCAATAGGATGTATCTGCAGAGATCGACAGGCTGTCCTCCAGATTGGAAGAAGAGTTTGCTATGATCACCGACATAACTCCAATGGTGAGGTGGTGTGATTTGGTTTTATAGACCCAGAGAGCTACAGGCTGGGTGGGAACCTTGAGGAGTCCACCTCTTGGATCAATACCTTGCTACGGGAGCCCATAGCAGCAGTAGTAGGATGGACCAGTGACAGTTGGTGCAGTCAAGTGTTAGAGTGACAGATGCAGTAGCTAGTAGCAGTTTAGGACTGAGTAGCGCATAACAGAGTTGGTAGCAGTGCAACAACACAATGCAGACTCAACAGTAGCGCAGAGCAGAGTTGGTAGAAGTGCAAAGTCAGCAGCAGCGCAATGGCTTCAGTGACAACTCATGGACTAGCAGCAATTAGGACTCGGGTGACAGATGCATCATACTGAACACAATTGGTTCAGTATGATGGACATCTCTCAGTTGCAGTAACAACAAATGAGAGACAATTGCAGATGTTGCAGTGGCAGCAACAACAGAGTTGCAGTGCAGATGCAATAGTTGGCAGCATTATACAGGGTCAACAACAGCACGGATGTAGCGCATAATTAGAGTTGCGCAATAGTTGGGGGGCAGTGAGGCCAGACATCAACAGCGCAACAAGAAGTGATATAGAGTCAAAGTGATGCTTCAGTGGGTTGCAACACTAGAGCAAATTCCTCGCTAAGAGGGAGTGTTGATTTTTGTAGCATCGGATGTGCTATAGCCTCGAGATTTTGCAGAGAGGCTAAGACACATGCATTCTCCAAGACCCTTAAATTGTTTGGGAAAATTCCACCCGAAGATGATTTAATTAAAATAATTAATCATTTTTAATGGATTCCTAAGTCTAAACTTGGTATCAATCAAATTGGGTACGAAGCTTCTAGATAAAGGCGTGGATCGAATCCAAGTTAATTTGAGCCATTGATTATGATCTAATATTGGCCGTTGATATGTCAACTAGAGATTATAAGGAGCTCGATGGGCACTTGGAGAACACACTTGAGATTTGCAGAAATCGATTTTGCTAGGAGATCGAATTCTCAGAGAGGCAGCGATGAGTTGCTAGAGATAGATCTAGTGAGATCATTACAGTGAGGGGCATAGATAGTAGACCGAAGGAAGTTTTCCAGATCCGGGGAGTGCAAGGTAGAGAAGACGTTGAGAGCCACAGAGAGGCTACGTGGTGCCATGTAGAGGCAATGTAGAGCTTCAGAGGGAGTCCTCTATTTTGCTGGGAGACAATCGAGATCTAGTGCTGGAAGTCGAGGTTTGAGTCCAGAGGCCCAAAGAGTTGAGTTTCTAGTCAGCTGAAGATCAGAAGGAGGAGGTGACGCTGTTGCTAGAGCTGTGACGCAGAGACTGCGTAGGGTGATGCAGTCACTGTGCAAAGACAACGTAGGGCAGCTCTTTTCCAGTGCAGATCAATGTTGGCTTACCCGTGACAATGTGAGATTTTCTCACTAACTCTTTCATTAGTATTTCCCTGTATTGGATAGCCAGTTTGGGCATCCAAGGAATTGTACTCAGATTACTATTGCATAATATTAAAACCCTCAGCTACTGCACTGGTTTTCCCAAGTTGGGTTTTTTCGGGGACGATTGTCCAAAAATAATGGTTTACTTGTGTGTGCATGTTTCTATCTTTCTTGCATCATATTTTTCGAAGTATTTTATGTTGTGTAGGCTATAGTGAATTTAATTCGATATTTGCCGTTGGAAAGAACAAGTAAATTGTTAACAAGTAAATTGTTTGTTTATTTAAACAATTAGAAGAATTAACATCAGTTGTTGCAGTAGGATTTGGGTAACCAATTTTTCAGAGGCCAAAGTTCCTGAGATAGATGAAAGACGTCTGATGTCAACAAACCAAGTATTTTGAGGTAGATTGTAACCTTTTAGGTTGAACGCATGCCAAATTGCCCTGAAGCTTACTCGTAATAATCTCCTGATGCAAGCCGAGCACTCTGGGCATAAACAAAGAATCACACAAGCAGATTGAAGGGATTGGTTGAAGCCTGTAGCAACCCCGAACTATACAGACAAATTTGCAGAGAAGTCTTCTAAGGAAAAATGGAAGGTGGAGTTAAGTCAGACCCTGAAACAATGTTCGTTCCCCATCTCAAGCAATCTGTTACTCTTCTAGGAACCCGACTTTGTCTAGAACCCTCGGCCAACTATGTTGTAGCAGATTCGGTATTTCAAACTTGCAAGGAAGTGATAATTGCGTACCTATTTTAGATTGCTTATTAGTGTTAGGTCATTTGGTAGATAAAGCATAAGTGCTCATTGTTTTAGCTCTATTGAATTTGGAATCTGTTCTAAAATGGTTTATTGGTTGGACTACAACACTGTGTTGATGGACTACAATATTACATGTATTAATTGAACAATGCATTTGTTGAATGATATTGTCTATTCTTGGATTGTGCTACTGGACGAGTTATTTACTTAATTGTTGAATGAGAAAATAAAATTTCGCTGGGAATAGTGTTTTAAAACTCCGACTCGGGTTCCGAGCTGGCCGAGCGTCGACTCTGAATCAGACTCCGACTCGGTATCGACTCGGTTCGTTTTGTTTCAATGACTCGGTCTTTGTAAAAAATACATTAAATATTAATTTTTATATGAAAAACATAATTTTAAAGATTTTCATTCATGTTTCCAAACACAAAGCATTACAATATAGACAAAAGACAACATATGGTCAAAGTAAACTCATGAATATATCCATTATATCAAAATTGCACTCAGTGCACTTTCCAATACATACATGATGATGATATAGAGATCGGAACAAGAAACATAACCAAGGAGGCTCTAAATGGCCTCTACAACAAAACCTGACTAGTCACTACTGCTAGACATCTGACAAGGCAATATCCTCTGGCTCAAACTCTGAATCATAGGGGGAAACCCATTGCTCCTCCTCCTCATCAACATCCTCAACTGGAACTGTAGCACGTTGAGCTTGAGATAGATGAGCTATGCACTTCCGTCGTGGCTGACTAGAGGAAGTGCTTGCGGCTGCAACTAGAGGACTTGGGCTTGGGCCTGCTACTAGTGGCTCTGCATTTAGCCGAGCCTTTACCTGTAAACCGAAGTTCATCCCCACACCAATATCCTCATCAGAGTCAAACTCTGGTGGACAAGTTCCCACTACCCAATCTTATGTTGGATCAATAACCTCCAACACAATGGGATTTGAATCAGGTTTGTTGTTCAACAATTGGTTGCGTCTTAGTCGGAGGTTGTACTGGACATAGACTAGATCATTTAACCGTTTTTGCTCCAAACAATTTCTCTTCTTTGTGTGAATCCTCTCAATGACAAACCAATTGCGCTCACACCCATAAGCACTGCAAGTTTGACTCAAAATGCGGATTGCAAACCTCTGCAATTGAGGACAATGGCTACCAAATGCCTCCCACCATTGTGCTGCAAAAAGCATAGTTGTGTAGTGAGTTCCAGTTAGCTCAACAGATTATATCCAACTTTGAAATTATAAACAATTATACAAAATAATAAAATATGAATTTGAAAATTGAAATTATTTGTTTACCTGGCTCATCTGATTCCCTTGCAATCCTTGCAAGGTTCTTGCTAAAGGTACCTGTGGCTTTGCTGAACATAGTGATTTGATTGTGTATCAGCTATTGGTCACTCTCCTTGGGGTTCATGCAATCAATGCAATCAATCAATCTATCTCTAACCTCCCCAGTCAAAGCTCCTGCTTCCTGAATTTATAATGATACCTTGGGTTCAGAAAATACCCAGCTACATGTATAGGGCGATGGAGTTGATTGTTCCATCTTTGATCAATGATTTCCTAAATGGGCTCATACTTGCCCACTCTGTCCTTAAATGCTGCCTTTATTTGCTCCTTTGCTTGATCCATATGTGAAAATTTCTGAATGTTACTTATGCAGAAATCTACTGTTAGATCTAGTTATGCTCCTCCTACTTAATTAAGTTATTAAGCTGAAAAACTCTGATTAATATCGAAGCAAAACACATAAAAAACTTTCACCAATTTAGATCTAGAAAAAGTACATGCACACATAGACAAAGTGACACAAGGATTTTCTGGACAATAGTCCCCGGAAAAACCCAATGCGGGAAAACCGGTCTGCTGGCTGCCGAAGGGTTTTATTATTAAGAGTTTTCTGAATACAACAAATACGGGTTCCAGATATGGAAAAGCCGACACAGAAAATATAGATCTACAACTCACCTATTGTTCTGAAGCCAAAATATTGACTAATCCACACCCTCAAAAGGTTTTTACAAGACTCAGCCAGATCTTGGCCCTAGAAACCCTAGCGCTGCCCCTGCGTCATCTTCTGCAGCCTCTGCGTCCCTCTGCGCTGACCTGGAGAGGGCTGCATAACCCCAGATTGGGTGACGCAGACCCTATGTTGCCCTTGAGGGTCTCTGTGTAACCCCTGAGGGTCTCCTGTTGTGTAACGCTGCCCTGGGAGAGACTGCGCAACATCTACGTAGCTGAAGTTGCCTCTGTGCTACGCAGCTGCTGCTCCTGCTTCTCTGCGCTGCCTCTGGAAGCTGCTCTCTGCCTCTTGCTGATTCTAGGTACTGGGATCAAACCATCCCCTTTGCCTAAAATCCCCTCTCTGCAGCTGAAACTCTTCTAAGAATTCTTAGCAAACCCTGCCCTAGAATCTTGGCTTAGCTTCAGTGCTCTGCGTCTGTGTGTCTTTACAAATGACCCCAAGCCTTTCCTCTATACTTTTCTCGTTGGGAAACCAATCGCCATGATCAGATCTTGAATCAATGGCTAAGATTAAAAGTAAACTTGATCCGTGTGACTTAAGACAATTTCATCACATGTTTAATTTAATTAAATTAATTATTTAATTTTCCTAAGTTTAGACTTAGGAAATACATTAAAATAATAAATTAATTAAATATCTCCCAAACCAGATGAAATTTCCTAAATCCCTTTATGGGTCTTGTAGATCATGTGTACTCTAGTCCCTCCACAAATTTTGGGAGCTAGAGCACATTCGATGCTACCCCAATGCACAAAATATCAACACTCCCTCTTAGCACAGAGTGTGCTCTAGCGATACATCACACCATGTATCACAAGATTATGGGCACTGGTTTCTATGCTGTTGATGCTTGGCCTGCTGCCACTCAACTCTGCACTGCTGCTACTATTCTGTACTGCTGCACATGACGCTGTCACTGCCACTTCCACATCTGTACTGCAACTCCCTCTCAACCTACTGTATCCGTGCTACCACCTGCTGCACTGCATCTTCAGTTGCTGAGAGAAACAACTGAATCTCCTGCCCAATCTTTGATAAACAAGTTAGTTGGGCTGCAACCTCATCACTGAAGCTCCACCGGCTGCTGATCTGTGCTGTCATCTGGAGAATGATGCATAGCTACAGCTCTGCACTGCGTAAGTAGACTCCCTCTGCACTGCTGAAGTCTCATCAGCCCCTTGTGCTGAAATCTCTCACGTTGCTGTCCTCCTGAAGCCCCTACGCTGTTGCAGCTCTGCTCTGCGTAAGTAGCTCTACTCTGCGTTGTTGAATCACATCAGCTCCTACGCTGTTGCTACCTCTACGCTGCTGCTGCATCTGCACTGCACTGCTTCTTCCAGCCTTCAGATCTGCCTCTGCTTAATTCGTGATCTATGCACCCATTGCTCCACTTGTCCTGCTACTGTCTTAAGGCTCCCGTAGCTCGGATGTGATCCAAGAGATAAGCTGCTCAAGGATCCCGCTCTCATTCTGTAGCTGCTCTACAGATCCATGTCGCCCCACTTTCGTGGTTCATGAGTGCTCATGGCTGCATCATCTTTTGACCCAGCATCCGCCACAACAGCCTTGGAAGAAGAAGGTTCCTTGTCCTTTTTCTTCTGAGGACAATTGCTGGCGAAATGTCCTAGTTCGCCACACTATAAGCACTTGATCTTTGATAGATCCTTCTTCTTCTTTCCACGCTGCCTCTTTGATGCCAAGGCTGCATCTTCTTCATCTTCCTTCTTCACCTTACTCGATCCCGTGTTGTACTGCTTCTTGGTGATTCTGCGAAGTTCTTTTTGATGCATGATTGCCCACAAGCTGTCCCAGTCGGGAAGGTCTGCTCTGCCCAAGATACTTTGGACAAAGGTTTCCCACTCATCTGTGACTGCATTGAGAGCAGTCCTAACCATCACATCATCCTCCAACTTTGCACTCGTGGTAGTCAACTGGTCTCTGATTGACTGTAATCTGAAGAGAAAATGTTCCATGTCTTCCTCCTTGGTCATCATGAATGACCGCATCTGAGTCTCTAGAAGCATCTTCCTTTGGACGGACTTTCCCTCATATAGGGACGTTAAGGCCTTCCACATCTCATTAGCTGTTTTCTTCTCAGCTATATGTGGGACAATATGGTCCTTAATTCCATCCATTATCAGCCGTCTGGCATGTCCCGCAGCTTCATTATGCTTCCTCAGGAGATCTGCTTCGGTCGGCGTGGCCAGGACTTGTTCTGAATGGTCTCTTAGATGATACGCCTCTAGGACTATCAGGATTCTAGCCTTCCAAATAAAAAGTTGGATAGGCCATCCAATCTGTCCTGATCAGGCAGTCCATGAGGTGCCATATGCTCATAAATCTGTCAGAGCTCCTCTTCTCTGTGCTAGAGATTTGGATGTAAGGTCCTTGGCGAAACATGCAGCTTCTGCTCCTTCTAACAACTGATTTCCCTTCTTGGAAATCTGCCAAATCAAACAATGATTCAGCTCTCTTCGATTCTCTGATCGATCTGCAAGTTTCTTTGGCTAGAAACTCTCTAAGAAGCTGATCTCCTCGCGCTCTTTGTCACTAGTGCTTAGGCTAAAATTCTGAAAAATTCAGAAATTTAACCCCACCAACACCTTTTGAAGTTCTACAACTCTGCTCAGGCACTTCTGGATCTGACAACTTCAGATCTGTGTCACCCTGGCTGGCTTCAGACAATCCCAGCGTTGCCTCTGCACAGTAAGTGCGTGGGCCTGCTGGGAGACAATGTAAGACTGCGTCACCCTGCCCTCTTCGTAACTTTGCTTTCTTTGAAACTGCGCTGTCCCTTCAGATCTGCCCTTCTGCTACTGCTGCTGCACTTCCTGCTGCTTTCGACAACAAGATCCTTTAGTCTTCTGCTGGTGACCCTCCTAGATCTGCAATTGCTCTGATACCATGTGAAAATTTTTGAATGTTACTTATGCAGAAATCTACTATTAGATCTGGTTATGCTCCTCCTACTTAATTAAGTTATTAAGTTGAAAAATTCAGATTAATATCGAAGCAAAACACATAACAGACTTTCACCAATTCAGATCTAGAAAAAGTACATGCACACATAGACAAAGTGACACAAGGAATTTTTGGACAATAGTCCCCGGAAAAACCCAATGCGGGAAAACCGGTTTGCTGGCTACTGGAGGGTTTTATTATTAAGAGTTTTATGAATACAACAAATCTAGGTTACAAATCTGGAAAATATAGATCTGCAGCTCACCTACTGTTCTGAAGCCAATACAGAGAAAATATAGATCTGTAGCTCACCTACTGTTCTGAAGCCAATACAGAGAAAATATAGATCTGTAGCTCACCTACTGTTTTGAAGCCAATACAGAGAAAATATAGATCTGTAGCTCACCTACTGTTCTGAAGCCAAAATATTGGCTGATCCACACCCTCAAATGGGATTTACAGGACTCAGCCAGATGTTGGCCCTAGAAACCCCAACGCTGCCCCTGAAGCCCCTGCGTAAGCTTCTGCAGCCTCTGCGTCCCTTTGCGTTGGCCTGGAGAGGGTTGCGTAATCCCTGATTGGGTGACGTAGAACTTACGCTGCCCCTGAGGGTCTCTGCGTAACCCCTAAGGGTCTCGTGCTACCTAACGCTGCCCTGGGAGATACTGCGCAACACCTATGTAGCTGAAGCTGCCTCTGCGCTGCGTAGCTGCTACCCTCTCTGCTGCTGCTTCTCTGCGCTGCGTCTAGAAGCTACTCTCTGCCTCTTGCTGATTCTAGGCACTGGGATCAGACCATCCCCTTTGCCTAAACTCCCCTCTCTGCAGCTGAAACACTTCTGAGAATTCTTAGCAAACCTTGCCCTAGAACCTCAACTTAGCTTCAACGCTCTGCCTCTGTTGACCCCAAGCCTTTCCTTTATACTTTTCTCGTTGGGAAACCAATGACCATGATCAGATCTTGAATCAGAGGCTAAGATTAAAAAAAAGCTTGATCCAAGTGACTTAAGACAATTTCATCACATGTTTAATTTAATTAACTTTAATTATTTAATTTTCCTAAGTTTAGACTTAGGAAATACATTAAAATAATTAATTAATTAAATATCTCCCAAACCAGATGAAATTTCCCAAATCCCTTTCTGGGTCTTGTAGATCATGTATACTTTAGTCCTTCCACAAATTTTGGGAGCTAGAGCACATTCGATGCTACCCCAATACACAAAAGCTCAACACCATAGCCTCATAAATGAAGCGCATAGCCAATCTTTCCCCATCCACCAACCACAACACCTTAACTAGTGGCTCAACAACCTTCACAATCTCTGCTGCCTTTTTCCAAAATATTTCTTCATTATTTTTCTTTAGCACATCTTTGCCATCTTGTTTGTGAGCCCACTGACATTCATTCCATTCATCACTGGAAAACAACTTTTGCAAGTTTCTATGTTGGGAAAGCATAGATTGCAATGTCAAAAAATGTGTTGCAAATCTAGTGATGGCAGGCCTAATAAAATCCTTGCCACCCGTGTGTTTCCTTATAAGGTTCATAATCCATGAGTGATTGTAAATATATTTTCTGATGCTTTTGCCATGTTCTACAGTGTTCTTGATCCAATATATTTTACCAATATCCTCAAGCATGAGGTCTATGCAATGTGCAACACATGGCGTCCAAAAGATGGTTTTTTGTTTTTCCTCTAACAATTTACCAACAAGAACATAGTTAGGCATTATCTGTAATGATTTGAACAACATTTTGCACCCCCACCTCTCCAACAACCTCATCTAGAAGCTGAAACAACAAGTGTGCATCTTTCACCCTATCAGATGCATCAACTGATCTTAGAAACATGGTTCCCCATGGGCAAAAGACAAGAAAGTTTATGATGGTACGGTTCCTCTGATCAGTCCATCCATCTGACATGATGGTACATCCTGTTTGTGCCCATGAGTTTTTGAAATCTTTAAATATTCATCAATGAACACAATCTCTTTTTGCAAAAGAGATCCTCTTAGCTCATGCATAGTAGGGCCTTTCAAGCCCTTTCCAGGAGCATATATGGCATCAAACATAGGTTAATAATATGGTGAACGCGAAGCATTGAAGGGAATATCAACATCATACCACCATCTAGCAATGTAATCACAATCAATTTCTCTCTATTCTTTCTTCCATTGCTGATCTAAAGTGGGCTGCACTTGACCTCTAGTAGCTGTAGGACCATGTGCACTATTAGAGGGAGAGGAGGGTGTGAATTTTTTTTTGATAGTACCCTTTTTTTTCATTGCATCCTTACCGTTTTCTTGAATAGACTCCAAAGAGGGAGGAACATAGCGAAAGGGGGTTGATGCATCAGTGAAAGGGATAGATGAAGAACCCTCATAATCAAAATTGGGGTTGGCAACCATCATGTGTTTTATATTACTCTTCCTCCCAATTGCAACCTCTATTTCTTTTTGCCTAGCTTTGTCTTCCTCAAACTTTTGAAATTGATCTCTCAACTCTTTCCTAATTTCCCTTATTTCTTCCATTGGTGTTTCACATGGAGTAATTTGGCCTCTAAGACCACCCAAGTGTAGTTTCAGCCTATGAATGCCCATTCCACTTCCCTTAATTTTTCTCTTACAAAATTTGCAATGCATTTGATCATCAACCATTTCAGCATATGCCCAAGCAGCGTCTTTCATTCTAGGGGCCATTTTGGACTGATTTTTTGACTTGGAAATGTAAGGTTTAAATCTGAAAATGAAAACAAAAAAAAACTACTCATTCTATGTTCATTTCTTTCACAAAAATCTATGTTTTCCATTTCGATATTTGCAAAAAAAGAAAAGAAAAAGCAAAGTTAGATTTTAGAAGGGAAAAAAAATACCTCTAGGCTCTAGCCTCCTCAATGCTGCTCCAACAAACCAACTCTTCAATGCTGCTCCAAATCTTGCCCAAGAAGGTCCTCACTGCTGCTCCAAAGCTTGCCCAAGAGACTCCTCAAAGCTGCTCCAAAAACCAACTCCACAACTCTTCACAAATTCCTCACAAATGCTCACTTAAATGAAATGAGATAGGTGTGAGGAAATGAGAGGGGTTGGGTAGCTTTAATAGGATTGGGAGGGGTTAGAGGCCTTACCAAAACCCTAACAACAAATAAAAACCGATTTTGGAGTCCGTTTTTGGGCAAGTGTGGGGTCTGCGACCAGCTGGGATTGGCGCGTCCGACTGGGATTGGCTCAGTTGGTCTAACTCGGACTCGGCTGAGTCGGCCAGTTTGTGACCGAACCGGTTCTTCTACCGAGCCGATCTGGGCATGGGGTCAGCTCGGTTAGCTTGGCCGATTCCGATCCAGATTGGCCGATTTTTAAAACACTGGCTGGGAAAACCTAGTTGTCTATTGTAAAACCCTAGGGTGAAATTTCCCCAGGATATCACACAATCCATTTGTAGTTGGTTTCATTGTTACCAAGGTGCTCTAACCATTGAGTCATCTTTCATTTCCTTCTCTAAACTTTAAGATGGCCAAATTAAAGATTATGTACTTGTCATTGTGGGGTAATGATTGGTACCATATTTTTATGGATCTAGCGTGACTTCGAACAGAAGTTGGAATTGAAAAATGGAAGCTCCTCTAGCCTCTGCCACATGGACTCTACTGGAAGTAACTAAAACTTCGTGGCCTCATTTTGAAGGACTCTTCATTTGTAAAGAATTTTCAAATTTTGTAGGGTATGTCCCTTGAGTGGGCTATCAAATTGTGTAGATGGTCTAACTCCACTACCTTTTCAACACTGAATCTATAGGGCACAATTTGAAACAATGGAAAGAGAATAGTGAAGCTTAAACCTTTTTTGAACTAGTGTTCCAAGAATAATGAAATTTTGCTCAAATTAATTATGTAGGGCATCTTGATTTTTGACAAATCACCATGGACTTTTTAACTTCATATTCTTTTAGAAATAATTTCCTTTCATTGCATTTTTGCAATCAAGACCACATAACAAGGGCTTATAGAAGTTTGTTATCCTCTCCCAAATGTTAATTTTCTGTAACAAACAGAGTTTGTACTTAACATAATATTCAAAATATCTAAAATATGTACTTATCCATCATAGGGCAAGTAATATTTATATAAGAATGTTTAATGTACAAGATATATGATCTAATATGTTTACAAATGAGGGCCCTGCTTATATTCTAGGGCCTAGGCAAGGTGCCCCTTCACAAATAGTCATGTCCTCTAGGACATGTCTCTTCAATATGTTATTTATTTATTAATCATATATTATGTTCATGACGTTATGTAATTATCCATTATAAGACGATTAATATTTATATAAGAATGTTGAATGTACAAGAGATATGATATGATATGTTTACAAATGAGGGCCTTGCTTATATACTAGGCTAGGTGCCCCTTCACGAATAGTCATGTCCTTTAGGACATGTCTCTTCAATATGGTAACTATTTATTAGTTACATATTATGTTGATAACATTGCCTTCCCCTTTATAAAAGCTTTGTCCTCAAAGCTTATTGATGGTAATGCTTGATATCTTTTTATGTCTTGTAATGTCTTCTCGTCTTTCTTAATTCTTGGAACTGTCATCTTTAACGATACAAGAAGATAAGAATTTTTGAGTGTGGTACAAAATTGTTGTACTATGAAATGATCTAACCATTCCAAATTAATCTTCTGTGGAATCTTGTGACTATTGAAAACTTGGGATGAATTGTTATCATAAGACTGGATTATGGTGACATCGATATTCTTTGGAATATAAGTCACTTGTTTTTGGTCTGAGTGATATGGATATGTAGATTGGTTGAGATGTCTGCTTTTATGATTTGGGTGTCGATAAGGAGTTCTTGTGATATGATTTCCCCTTATCTTGTTTGTGGCGATTTCATGATTTACTTGAGGTATCTGATTTCCTTCTCGCATGGATGGTACTTAGTTAATTGTTGGATCTTCACTTGAAATTTCTATCGTTTGAACTGCAACATCTGAGAATGTATTCACTTCAATTAGATTGGTATCTTTCTGAATTGTAATATTATCCATATTAGTGTTTGCTCTCTTTTCTTCAACTTGGTCTGTTACGTCTGAAGACTTTGATGCTTCTTTCATGACAAGTTCTTCTAATTTGTTTTTAAACGATTTCTTATAATTTTTAAGTTTCTTGATTTAAGTGAGTAGACTTTGATTATGATTTATGAGATGTAAGAGTTCTTCAGTTTTTGATTCATCAACCTTATTTTCTATATTTTGGTGATCAAACTTTTCATCTTTTAAACCTCTGATTTGTTCAAATAACCTTTGATTAAGGTTTTTTAAGCACAAATTTTCTTCTTCTTTCTCCAATAGATTCTCATTGAGTTTCTTCTCGAGACATTCCTTTTCTTGTTCTAATTTTTGCTTTGTAGCCTTGGACTTCTTGACTTTCATAAGTAATTTTTGATTATGGTCCCTTGGACACAAAATTTCCTTGTCATTTTCTGTGGATTTTTTGTAAAAGCAATTCTCAAAATCTTTATATTTCTTTTCTGATGCCTTGTTTTTTTGTTCAAGTTTTGCGAGTTCTTCCTCTAATCTTTTTATTTGTGTCTGTGAATTATCTCGATGTTCATCCGTACTAAATAATTTCCCACATGTTGGAAAACATATTTTGCAATTTTTAGGAATCAACTGATACTTAATCTCTATTTCATAAAACAAACATTTAGTCCAAAATGTTGACTTATACATGGAACCCATCTTTTTCTCTTTTTTAATTCCTTTTAATTCATTAAATATTTACTTATATATATATATATATAATTCCCTTTTTTATTGAAACCTTAGACCTTAACCTTTTAAGTTTTACTAAAATCATTTTTCAAAATAAATGAGATGTCTTTTTAATAATATAATACCCTCTTTTTACTTTGGTTGAACTTGTGATTATTTTTAATTACTTTTTTTTGTATATATATATATATGTATTTTTATATATGAAATACCTTTTTTAAATCCCTCTTTTTACTTCGAATAAACGACTTTTTAAACTTTATAATGTAATTTTAACTATTTTTTTAATAACTTCGAACTTCCACTTTTTTTATGTAGATAATAAAATTTGTATATCTTGAATTGGTCCCTTTTAATACTTCTTGTATATATATATTCAAACCCTTAAAATTTGGCCTTTAATATTTAATAATACCTTTTGTATCTTGGCACTTTTTGTTGAATTTTCTACAAGGTGAGCAGTAGAAAACAATTTTCTGATCTAATAATTACTACCTAATGATCTTCAATCAATTTATCTTAAGCCACTGATATCGTTGAACAATTACACACAAAAATATGAACAATAAATGTAGTGGAAATAGTAAAGATTATAAAGGGACAACCATGCACAATAGAGACAATATTTTTATCTTGGGAAATCCAAACTTGGGAATGAATGAATGATATTTTAATGCCCACAAGACTAAAAATAATCTATGGGACAACCAACTTCCTTGTTTTTTGCCTTCTATAATTTGATCCTTTTCTTACTCAAATTGATGATGAGCTGACCCAACCTTCTAACAGTTCCCTCATTGAAAAGACAATGCCACAGAATTGATGCTAACATACTGCGGTAACTGTCCCTGATGTCTCTAAAAGCGTCACATTCCAAAATGAAATGTTTTTTTGATTCCACTGCCCTAGAAGTGCAAAAAGTACATACCCTTTCTTCCCAAGCTTCTTTAGGTCTCTTCCACCGTCTCGTTTCACACCGAAGTTGATGTGAGTTAGTTCTTAATTGAGCAATAAGAACCTTTTCTCTCCACGAAATGCTAGCTCCAATATATCTTTTTTGTTGGAGATCACAAGTGGGGTTGAATTCCTGAACATAATGCTTCTTCTTTCTACCCAACTCCTTTCCCCATATACCCTTACGAAACTTCTCCAACACAAAATTCTTCAACTCCTTGCTATTTGTGGGACACGCATTCAGGTAAATATTCCATTTTTGCATCCATTTGTTGTTTTGTCTCATCCATGATTTGTTTCTTTCACTCATTCCTTCATTGAAGATAATTTTCGGCCATCTACCTCCTCTTATTTGCTCAATTCGATGATCTACCTTCATTTGAAGATAATTGCTTCGATGGTAGCTGCCCCTGTTTCACTCAACATTATCTCATAGGGAACCGAACTTTTTATTTTGAACTTGCTCATGATCAAGCGTTTTTGAATTTTTTCAATTTGTTTCCATTTTGAAACAAGGATGCTGCTAGCCCACAATTCACACCCAAATAATAGCACTGGACAAATTGGGAGTCCAAAAGTACTTTGTTCGTGTTCCAATCCCATAGCTCTGCCTCTCTACATCTATTTTGAAGTGGATATAATGCTTTCCACCCTCCTAAAATTCTTTTCTTTCTGCCATCCTCCCAATTAAGCTTGTTGTTGAAATCGATCCCGAGTTAGTTGTATTCATTTACTTGTTCAAGAATGTTGCCGTCAAAGAAGAACTTATGTTGGCTTTGCTTCCTTTTATTAGAGAAAATCATTATTTTGGTCTTACTGGTATTGACTTGCATCCCCACTACTTTACAAAAATTCTCAAGGGCATTTAGGTGCATCAGCAATCCATGGGCCGATTTAGAAACCAACACTAGATCATCGAAATATAGAAGAAGCTTTATCACAAACTCCCCCAATCGAACACCATCCCCACCTTGCAAATTTAGCCACTCTTCCAGTTTGTCAATATATAAACCAAAAAGGGTAGGGGATAAAGGGCAACCTTGCTTGACTTCGATGTCACTTCTAAAACTTTCTGAAATGCTTGTTGAAGTTCTAATTTTTACTTTCACCTCTTCATAAAGCCTATGGACAACAACTCTATACAGTAATGGAATTTCAAGTTCTTCCATTCTACGCCACAACTTATCTCTAGGGACTGTGTCAAATGCCTTTTTGAAGTCAAGAAAGTAGCAGAATACTTATTCTTTGTTCCCCCAAACCTTTTCAACAATGTCTCTCAGCGTGATACTATGATCTACTGTAGAATGCTTCGGCCTAAAACCTGCTTGCCCTTTTGTCCTCTTTTCTTTTACTTCTGCCCACTTATTGACTCTATTTTCTACCATGCCACTGAAAAGCTTTGCAAACAAAGGATTGATCATAATGGTTCTATAGTTGGAAGGATTATTAATGTTTCCACTTTTAAAAAGGGGAATTGCTAGACTAGTTGTCCAATCCTTTGGGAATCCTTGCTGAATGACGTTGTTGAATATTTCCATGATGTGGGGTGCTAAAATGTTCATTCCCCACTTTAGATAATCTGCTTGAAGTTCAACCAAGTCCTTTGCCTTCCCTGTTAACAACTTTTTAATTTCTGCCTCCACCTCATGTATTGTGAAAATCTTTGTAGATGCGTTGATCCTGGGAGAAGGCTCAACCTCTAATTCTTTTTCATAGAGTTGCCTTGCATAGTCAAACTACTGATTGGCTGTAATATTATTTTCAAATTGCGTCTTCCTTTGTTGAAGTTCCTGCCAAAAAAGTTTTGGGTTATTCTTGCCTAGATATATCAGCGCTTCCCACCTTGTTTGCATGAACTCATATCTTTTCTTTTTTAAATCTGCTTATATAACTTTACATTCATCTTCTCCTCTCCTTCCTTTTTCAAAGTTCTCCTTCCCATTTTGCATTCCTCATCGAACCACGCATTCACAGGAAAACAATTTGATTCTGATTTCCTATTTTTTGCTCTTTTGCACTTCTCAAGTGCACCCTGGATTATATTTGTTAACTCATTGCTGTTGAGGCTTTGGGGACCAATTTTCTCCTCCTGAATTGATCTCCTCAACATTATTTTGAATATAGTGCAATTTTCTTGTGTTAGAAGAATTTTGCCCCTTGATGCTAATTGTTGAAAACATTGGGTTTTCCTCCTGTTTTGTCTTTCTTCTAACCAGGATAAATTTATATAAGTTGAGTTATGATCTGATTTTAAGTCCCAAATATGCTCTCCAATCTTAACTTCATCTATACTTTCTATTAGGCTTTGTGAACCAATAACATAGTCAACGACACTTGCCCCATTGTATGTGTTGCAAGCGAATTTCCCAGACTTTTTCCATCTATCTAGAACATTGCAGATAATTAAGTTGAAATCACCACAGAACGTAAGCAACTCCTCTCCAAAATGATTACTAACTTTTTCATCTTCTGAACATCTCAACCATCGAGAATTTTCCTCTTCAATGAGCCAGATAGGATTGTGATCCTCTTTGCAACAAAGAATACTAGCTTGTTGATTTGCTGTTCTAGCATTGAAATCTCCCACTAAAAGAACTTTTCCCTGTTGAGAATATGCAACAATATCTTGCTTTAAAGCTGCATACGGATCGTTGCTGTCCAATCCCTTATTTTTGTAATTTTTTGATACTTGAGGCGCAAAATAACATGCTGCAATTCTTATGTCGTTCTCATTCTCTGTTATTTTGAATCGTAAATATTGTTTATTTGTATCTTCTTTCACTAACTGAATGTGACGACCTTCTTTTTCTTTCACTTAAACCAGAGTTCCTCCGTACCCTTTGCCATTTTTTGCTGCCTTGTTCCAAACTGCTAACTTCAAATAACCGTCAAACATAGGAGTTTTGCAACCATCATGTTCATGAGTTTATGTGAGACAAATTATGTCCCTACCTTCTGCAATAGGCCCTATCCCAGGTTCCCTCCTCCAAGGGTAACCTTTACAGTGCCAAAAAACTAGACTTAGGTAGACCTGGGTAGGATTTGGTTGCTACGCGGTTTGGCACACAAGACTCGAATTTGAGTCTTTACCCCTTTACATCCATGTTGATCATATTGTTTTCCTTCCTATTATAGAATTACTTGTTTTTTCTTCATTGTCAGCTTGCTGCCTTGTTTTTCCATGAGGCCCAAATACTCCAATAACCGCTTTACCATTGTACAACCATGCTCTTTTCCCTTTGTTTCTTGCTGCTCTAACTTTCTCCACTTCTTCTCTTCTCTCTTCTTGTTGCTTGCTAGTTAAATATTCATCTAGGAAGAAGTGTGAGCCTTTCAAGAGTTTCTTTTTGCTTAAGAGATGATGTTTCTCTTGCACACTTGCCATGATGACTTTTATAGGTTGAGGTATTTCCTCACATATCTTTCCCACCCTCCTTGCTTGACAAATTTGCCCTCTCCACTGTGATTTCTCTCTCAAAAAGTCCCTTGTCAAATTGAAAGTGCTTTCATTCTTTCCATAGTCTCTTATTCCCTTGATAATACAATTTGTTTCTCTCTCTTTTCTTTCTTTATGTTCTCTTTCCTGTGCTCTACGAGAACTTACATCTTCTTTTTCCTTTATCCTGTGACCATTAGTGTCCTCAACCCTAGTTTTGATTTCTTTTGGAATGTATGTCTTCTTGTTCTCTTCTGCCTTCTTTTCGAAAATGACTGCTTGCTGACCCATTTGTGTATCTACCTAGGTTGTTTTAGAGATTATCACATCTCTGTTCACTGCCATTGCGTCATTCCTGCTTTGCCATGCTGCCTGCATGTTTTCCCATTCTCGTTTTCCTGCCTCTACAACATCTTGTAACATTGTTACCTGCTCTTTCAAAATTCTATTACATTCCATTAAACGTTGATTTGCAAGTGTGATCTCTGAAAGTTTGCGGTCTCTTTCTTGTTCGTTGGCTTCTAAAATTTCCAGCCTTGCCCTAGCTTTCATCAATTCTTGGACATAGAGATCTGATGACCAAGTAAGAGGTGTAGTTGTGGGGCTGTAAATGATTGACTCTTCTTTATTTTTGTTGCTCTTCTTTTTCTTCTTCTTCTGAGTCTGTTTTCTTCTTCTTTGTTGCCTTGATATTGTTTTGCATTTGCCCAAATCCACTTTCCTGTTTTGTCAGCTGAAGCAATTTTGACTTGGCCCAAAGGATTTGTTTCCACAAAATCTGAGATTTCCTTGTCATTTTTAACATTTACTATTGATTGGTTTTCCATTTTGGGATTTCAACAAAAAAATAAAAAATCTCAAAGTGAATCTGCCACAATTCTCATCAAAATTTTTGCATGAAAAGACCACCCTCAGTGCTACCTTCGCAAGGGCCAGAGTCACTTCTGGACTGACCTCGGTTATGTTGAGAGAATTCGGACTTTTCCTGTGGCAGGGCTCGAGCTTTAGAATATTTGAGTCACAGAGTCACTCACGCATATACCCCAATATTGCACAGAAGACACTTCCTTCCACAAAAGGGCATTCGACCTGCATAGAAAACTGTACCTTACCTCGCGCTATACCTTACCTCCCGCTATTACTTGGGATGTCAGGGTTTGGCGCTGTTACGCTTGCGAACCAGACACAATCTCCAAGCTTTGGAAGCGACGCCACGGTCACATGCCACACCAAAACGGGACGGGGAGGTCAGTGAAGCTTATCTGCTGCATGTGGATCTTGATTGAGCTCTGTCGATCCAAATTTAGGGTCACATCATTTCCTTGCTGTGACACGACTTAGATAAATCACGTGATGAATCGCCTGGTCAAGTTAATGACCTAGTGCTGGTTGGGAGAAAACCCAAAAACTTTAATTAGGAGGAATTATTCTTTAGCAAGGTTTAGAAGTCAATAATTTGTCTAGAAATCTGTGCCAGTACCCAAGTCAAAATACTAGACAAGTCTGGTCAAACTTTCGCAAGTCAAGGCTAGTCAAACTGTCCAAAATAGTCAGAAGTTAGTGCTAGTCAAATTGCCCATAATTTGTAGTCAAACCAACCTGGTCAAACTTAGACCTACGGTCAGCTTTGCGATCAAATTTGGTCTCTTGCCTCATTTGGTCAACTACGATTGACTGCGGTCAAATTTGGCCGCCTGCAGTGCAATGAACTGTTGTTGAACTCGACCTTCTGCAACTCGGTCAACTGCGGTCAAACTCGACCTGTTGCTGTTAGACGTGCCGCTGCTCTAAGAGAGAGATGTGATAAATGAAATTGACCAAAATGAAGTGTCACATCATGTATATATACTGATTGCTCAAGGGACACACCCTTTCATGGTGGGGCCGACTTGTCCTTTTGAGTCTACATGATGCTCCAAAAAAAAAAAAAAAAATTTATTTAATTTCTCTTAGGTCAACTTGGATATTTCCTTTAGCAAGGTTGGAATACCTCTCGATGCTACACAAAAAATCAACACCCCCTGTTAGCGAGGGAGGTATTCTCCTTGGATTCAATAGATTTCCCCTTAGTTGAAATTTCTCCTCCACATGAAAAGTTCATGAGCTTGCTATGTTGATGCATATCTATAGATAATTCCATCCTGGAATAGTGTTAAAATTGGACAACTAGGTCCAAACTCCAGTTGTGCTGCTCAGATGATGATCGCAATATTTTTATTGGATTCCTCTTTCGGAGAGGTGTAAGATTGATCTAAAGATCATCTCGATCGGATGAGCAGAACATGCACTTTGAATTTATTCCACTTATGTGCTGGGTCGGCCTGGAATAAAATATTGACTTAAATGTCTTAAAGGACGTGTCACACACCCCAAAGATTCCTATATATTGGAGAGACTTGGAGTTCATTTGACACACATCGATGTGGAGGAATTCTCTCTCTGGATAGCGTTGGAGCTGCGTATTCTTTGGATTGTTCTGGGGTTATGTGTGACACGCTTGGCTGAATGACCTATTGAAGACTTTGCTGGTAGAAGCATCCTGCTGATCGCCGTAACGTCACCATCTCCTATCTCCGTTCTGGCTTGTCTTCTATCGATCTATTTGTATGTTCTATCTTCTTCAGTATTGTGCCCTAATCTGAAATGGCATAGAACATGAGCAAAACTTTACATGGTATCAGAGCCTTAGGTTGAAGACAATGCCCGAGTTTTGGATCAGCGTGAGCAAGTCTAATCAAGTTAACGTGGAAGAAAGTCCACGCTAAGACAGCGTAAGGCCTAATCTCTAGAAGGCATGACGTCTAGAATAGAGAGACTGCTTCAGGGGTATGACAGATCCGCTATTGTTGAAGAAACATATATATTAAACGCCGTAGATTAAACTGAATGCGAAATCCTGGCCGAGACAGTAAGGATTTGTTTTTAAAGTTTTTTTGGACAGTCCTCTATATAGGCTAACGCAAACTGTTTTAAGAGCCGCTATCATAAATAATGGAACAGTCCATGCTTAGGGCCCGAAACTGCCCTTACATTACAGCGTGATGGGAGATCACTTCCCTAAAGGACAACCGCAGTTATTTAAGGGCATTCTGGGCGGAGATACTGGCTGAAAAAGGGACTGTCTGGTGCCCTAGTTTCAAGCGGTGGAGCAGTTTCAAAAACAGTCGACAGAGGTACGTGTTTTATTGATCGTATTGGATCCTAGTTTTAAATTATAATGGACAAAGACGGAGCTGAAACCTCTGCGGAGTTGTTGATCGGGATTTCGAATCCCACAGGCAGCAGAGAAAGCCGCTCCCGTAGCATGTCTTGTGCGTAGGCATTATCGGTATTGTGTGGTGTGTACGAAGGCTTGGTCTGCCAGACGAAACTGCTTGCTCGAAGAACAAACCCTCGCCCAACATTCGAAGAACAAAGCCTACAGCTATTCGTGCTCTTGCAAGGCATGTGATTGGCTAACAGCGAGCGGGTTTATTCTATTTTTTTAAAAAGCACGCACTGGTCAGAGGTATTAGAAATCGAAATCTGGAGCTCGGAACATTATAACAAATGAATCCCGTGAGGAAATTAGCCGCAATGGACTCCTCGGAAAGACTGCTGATTTTTACAGCGGTGAAAACTCAGAGGAAGACGCTGCCTTGAAGTCATTACCGGTGATGATTACGCCCATCGTTTGTGCAGTCGACCAAGCGGTGTTCTGAGATCGTGGCTTTTCGCAGGAAAAATCAACGTGAGACTAGACGGCACAAAATTAGCGTTGTATGTGGCTGCGGACAGGAACAGAGATCACCACATGTGACTGCACACCACGTGAACGCAAATCTGTCGCTTTTGTAGATTTGGTTGATTGAAAATTTCTCTGCTTTCCTGTGATGAAAGCGATTTGTGGATTTCGAATGCACAGGAGAGACACGGCTGTTACACGCGGCAGCAATGAGCAAAGTGGAACTTTCCCTTCAAGGGGATTGCCCTAGCCTCATCTTAACGAGTACGAAATCCACGGTCCTTAACGCATATCAGTTCTAGGAGGTGGTTGATTACAAAGTTGCTGAACAACATAATCAAAGAAAGCTTGTTGCAGAAGTTCGATGCTGATACTGGGGTTTTAGACATTCGTTTTTTTTAAGGATCAACACCATTATATGCCATATAATTATGAAATGATCAGCATCATCATCATGTTCAGATGATTGCTGTGTTTGTTTTCCTATTTACTGTCAACCTCACGGATGTAGTGGAAGATGCTTAATCTCCATACAGATGATGTATCAACTCATTGCGTTTGATTAAAAGTTCCTTGTAGACTACAAGATTTGTTGGGAAACCTGTATCCACAATCAGGATTTTGAGAATTAAAGCATTGCTGTAGTTTGGAACATTGTTTTGGTCAAGTGAAGACATTGGACAGTGGAGCTGGGATTGTCTGAAGGCTTTTGACAGCCTGTTGAAATCCCATGTATAGTCATTTGCTGGAAAATATTCCAGCGTATACAATCTTACAGGAGTACGATTGAGTGTTGATGAATGTATCTGCATGCTGAGTGTGACTTGCTGTATTTTCACAGTGCGATGTAAAACAATGGTGGTTTATTGTAAACCATAAGCGGGAAACATCCTTGTATTGGCAAGTATTATAAGCAAGCTATTCATCTCAAAGCAAAAAGGGGACTGTTAGTAAGCTGAAGAACCTTGTGAGCAGCTTAGGCAGAAGTATTGGAGCAGCAGTACTTTTTGCAGGTATAGGAGGAAGAGAACCCTGCCCAGTACATCAAGGACAAGAGTCCATGAGATGTAAGTGAAGTTCATATTCAGCAAGCCGTAATAACTGTGATAGTTCTAATTCTGTGATTCTATGTCACTGTCATTATGACAGTGACATAGACAGACACCCATGTTTGAAGCTGGAAGTTTTAAAGGTTGACTGCTGAAGTCCTTGAGGAAAGTCTATGTAATGGTCAAATTGTTGACGAAATGTGCATCAATGTAAGTCATTGATCTAGGCAAATTTTGACAGCAGTCTGCTAAAATAACCAGAAATGGGCAAATCTGGAAGCAAATCAAGGTTAAATGCCTCAAGTTCAGGATGAACCAAGGTAGATTGGATCCCTTGTTTTGTTGAAAGCTGCAGTCTTAGAGGGCTGTTTAAAGGAGCTACTCACAGAATAACAGGGAGTGGCTGAAAGGACTTCTAACACAAGCTGAGGCTTGCTGATATGTTCTCCCTGTATGTCAATGACATAGATAGACATCTATGTAGCAGCAGCATGTGACTGTATCAGTCCTACATTGGAGCGTTATGGTAAACCTAAAATGTGAACTGGGAAGTTTATGCAGTTGTTTGGTCACATGGTTGGAATCTTGAATCATGATCAACAAAGTCTGTTGGATGGCTTTGACTGTGGGAGATCAGGTCCCAATTTCAAGATGGTGTCTGGGATGCCCTCATTTAAAACAGATGTCTTCTCTCGAGAGAGAAGCTGACATTAAGAGGGAGACATGGAGTCCGTATATGCCCGATGGATGCTTTTGTTCGTTCATGGTACATCCCCGTGTTTATAACATGGGCTTTATAAAATTCATCGGAAAACCAAGCAAATAGCATAATAATGCAGACACTTGCTGCCCATGAGTACGGTACAACTGAGGAAAGCCGTGTGTCAGACCAAGTCCCGGAAGGATGTTGTATTGACGGAAGGTTTTTGTCACCTTGAAATGGCCTGCCAAGACTGCGGCCAGATCTGTTGGAAGTGCTGAGAAGTTCAAGGCAAGATTCGTTGCCTGTGAGGAAGATATAGACTATGATGACATATTTGCACCTGTGGCTCGAGATACCACCATTCGATCTATTATAGCCCTTTCTGCTACGCAAGGATTGAGTCTTCATCAGATGGTGTGAAGACCGCATTTTTCTGCATGGTGTGATAAAGGAAGAGATATATGTGGAGCAACCTTTGGGGTTGGCAGTCCAAGATCGGGACACCCATGTCTGCAGGTTGAAGAAGAGCCCTCTATGAGCTGAAACAAGCACCCTGAGATTGGTACAAGAGGATAGATAACCACGATAAGTCGGGCTTGCCTCAAGAGAGTTTGAAATCCGAACCCTTATCAAGTTTTGTCAAGGAAAATCTTTCTTATCTCAAAGCGTATGTGATGATCTTCCACGAGGCCGACCTCCGTCCACCAAAAGGCAAGAGAGCGTGGCCGCCCAGTTGAGGATGAAGGACCTAGGACGAATGTCTAGGCATGAAGGTCTAGCAGAGACCTGGCGAGATTTTCCTTTCTCAAGGAAAATACATTATGAAGTTTGTATGATGGACTCGTAGAAACCATGGAACTCAAAACGAAGAAGTTGAGTGTTATAACGTTGCCGCTCCGCCTGAATAGTATCATCGTTAACTCATATTTTAGTTGTGCTCAATGAACACTTGTTCAATATATGCTGCAGTGTGAATACTGAGTCAACACATGATTGATCATAACATTCACCGGTTGGTGCCAAGAAACTCTTGGAGATATCTTCGAGGCACGACAGCATCATGGCCGAGATACACCGCGGAGTATGACACTCCGTGGATATACTGATGTCGATTGGGCTGGCAGTGTGGTGGATCGTAAGAGCACATCGGGATGCTGCTTCAATCTTGGTTCTGCGTCGATCTCATGGATGAGCAAGAAGCAGAAGTCGGTGGCTTTGAGCACTGCAGAGGCCGAATACATTGCAGCGAGTATGGCCTGTTGTGAAGCAGTTTGGTTGTGAAAGCTCTTCAGTGAGCTGTTCGGACATGTGCTAGATACCACCGTGATACTCTGACAACCAGAGGGATTCGTATGATCGAGAATACGTGTCCTCCACCATTGATCCAAGCACGAGATGGTCGCGGCACCACTATCTCGGAAGGCGGCGCGGCGCCGAGGCGCCGTAAGGCTCGATCATATAGGAACTGATGAGCAGGTCGCGGATATTCTCACAATGCCCTTGGGGAAGGTCATGTTCCCAACCTTCCGTGAGAATCTTGGAATCATGGAACGACCCTATTCTGAGGGTCCTGTTGGACGATGAGCTCTGGGAGCTCAAAGGGGGTTTTGGGGATAGCTTCTCGGAGCTATAAGCACTTATGGTGCTTCTGCCCCACCGTTGTGATTATTGAGTTGGTTCGCCTCTCATTTATTTGTGCCCCGTATGCATCCTACCCATTGAGTTTAGGGCTCATGGGAAGTACCTCTCATTTGGCCAATGATGTGGGAAAAGCTAGAGACTAGTAGCAAATACTGATGGACGCATCAGAGTTTGCCGTACTCTCTATCTAGGATGGCACGGTCCAACCACTTGATCTGGGATCAAGTTTAGTGAGGTCTGGGACCTCTGCCTGACTTCGGGTCAGATGAACCAACTTCGTGTTGGTTGGAGACTCTTTGTGAGTCTGATAGAGAGGTCCGGGACCCCCCCCCGGGCCGACGGCCGGAGAACCAAATCTCTCGGGTTGGTTGGAGACTTGTGGAAAGTCCACAGTGGTCAAAGTGGTCACCTCCGCCGACTTCGGGACGAGGAACCAACTGGTTGGTTGAGACTTCGTGAGTCTCCATAGAGGCTGCTCTCTGACTCCCAAGCCGAACCGTCGCCCGGTGGTGATGCCCTAGACTGACCCACTTCCGTTCTGAAATAAAGAGGCAAGCAAAGCAAGTTACGGTGGGATGACGCACAATGTTTGATTGCACAGGTGGATGGAGTTCTCCCTAGTTGAGAGGGAGTGTTAAATTGGACAACTAGGTCCAAACTCCATGTTGTGATGCTCAGATGAAGACACCAATATTTTTATTGGGTTCTTCTTTCGGAGAGGTGCAAGATTGATCTAAAGATCATCTCGATCGGATGAGCAGAACATGCACTTTGAATTTATTCCACTTATGTGCTGGGTCGGCCTGGAATAAAATATTGACTTAAATGTCTTAAAGGACGTGTCACACACCCCAAAGATTCCTATATATTGGAGAGACTTGGAGTTCATTTGACACACATCAATTTGGAGGAATTCTCTCTCTGGATAGCATTGGAGCTGCGTATTCTTTGGATTGTTCCGGGGTTAGGTGTGACACGCTTGGCTGAATGACCTATTGAAGACTTTGCTGGTAGAAGCATCCTGCTGATCGCCGTAACGTCACCATCTCCTATCTCCGTTCTGGCTTGTCTTCTATCGATCTATTTGTATGTTCTATCTTCTTCAGTATTGTGCCCTAATCTGAAATGGCATAGAACATGAGCAAAACTTTACAAATAGGCAATGTGAGTATCCTGGGCCATTCACCCTTGGCCGAATTAGCATGGCCGAGTGTGAATTTTAGATAACAATGGTATGTTCTATGCTTGCAACAATTACTCCAATGTCCTTTTATCAGCCCAATGACAATTCCACTTTAATTTTCAATAGCAATCACATAAACCATTAATTCACATAAATAATAAAATGCAGAAGACAAGTCAAGACAAGAGAACACCAATATTTGGCTAAAGCCAGGGAAAGACTCCCAAAGGGGGAAAACCCTTAATCAATCCTTCTTATTATCAAATATCAAATGTGTAGCAGAGAGAGAATGTCCAACATAGGACAATGATGAAAGTCATAGTCAATGTGACTTGACTTTTGCAAAATATCCAAACCAATGTCCAACTGATCAACTTGATGAAGGTCTGCAGTTCTGTAAAGTCTGCAGTCAACTGTCAAATCTGTCCTTTTGGAGCTCAGTCCCTTCTATTCAACCTCAATCGCTAGTTAATTAGGAGTCAAAACAGTCCCAAATTTCTGCGGTCAAAGGAGAGAGAATGCACCAGTCAACTGCAGTCAGATATATGGTCAAAATCTGTGGTCAATGCAGGTCAAATAACTTCAATCACCTCGGTTTTGTGCCAGATAATGCGGCTTAGAGAGACAGAGATACATAGAGAAATCAAACCAAAATTTTGGCCAACACACGCAAGTCAATGTTGGTCAAAGTTGCTGCAGAAGAAAGTCAACACAGGAAAACATAACAACTAAGGAATCCTTTGCACATGTCGATGATAAAGCTGCCTCAAAAGGTGTATGAACCAATCAAAAGATGAGAGAAATTGTGTTGTGAATGAATGTGTCGAATGAGGTGAACATGATGCTATATTTATAGTGGTTGGCATGGGCGAAGAGACATGTCTTTTCATGAAGAGGGCCGATATGAATAGGGGCAGACTTGAGCTGACATGAAAAAGAAGCATTTGGAGGAAGACAAAAATTCCAGAATTCTCAATGATGAATGATGCCATCAAGAGCTCTTCAAGGGTGTAGTGTGTCATCAAGAGGAGCCTTCCAAACGAGGGAATTGGTCCCTAGCTGCCATCTTTAACACTCCCTCTCAACTAGGGAGTAATTCCACCTGTCAACGTCCATTGTAATATCTCCAATAGGAAATAGACAGCAATACAAGCATACGACAATATAGAAAATGCCGGAAATAGAACATAAAACAAATACACATAAAAATGCCGGAAATGCTAAGCCATTTTATTAATCTGAGAATATAATGAGATACAATGGATAATCAGAATAAATGCACCTATCCTTGCTCAAGGCAAGTGAAGAACCCTCTCAGAAAAACAGGAAATGGCTGCTACAAGAAACTGCATCCTAGCTGCTGGAAGAAACTGCCGTAAACTGCTGCTGCTGAAATGAACTGAAGCTAGGGGCTGATCCCCTTGCCGGAATGAGCTGAAAATCGGCAGACCACCTGAACTCGCCACCCCGGACAAAACCCAGAAACCATATACAAAATGGACCACCTCCGAAAATCACCCCAAAAACCCTCCTAGAAAAACGCTGTCCCTCCAGGACCAGCGCAGACACCAACTGAAATAGACTGAAATGGGGCCACAACTCCTCAGGAAACTCACCAAATGATAAACGCTGAACCTCCACACCGGAATAGGCCTGAATCTCCTGCAGAAATCTCTACCACTGAATAGCTCCAACTCAAACTGCGTCCTCCCTCCAAGGACTACGCAGTCACCCAATGAAGCTCAGCTCCTCAGCAAAACTCCCAACAAAACACCTGCAAATCTCCTGCTAAAGACTGAAGAAAAACCTTGTCCGAGCAGGCACTCGAAGTCCCCGGGGGCCAATGGTGAGATCTCCGACCGGAGACACTCAGTCGCACTAAACAGTGCTGCAAATCGACTAAACAGCCAGCGTGCTGAAGTAGACAGAAGTCTAGCTCAATATCATCAACAATATCAATAATGCCCAAATGAGATAGCTCTCCCTCCTTTTATAATGCTGGCCCTCCTCAAAACCCTACGTGGTCCCTCTCTCTCCCATGTGCTCCTCATGGGCCTGCGCAGAAGCTTCTAGAGGCTACGTGAGCCTCCTCTCATACGTGGTGTGGACCCCCAAGGCTCCCCCCTTAAGTTATAACTTTGCATCTACTAGGGAAACACTTTATTTTATTTAAGTGAGTTAGCCCCCCTTTTCTCACTTTTATTTATTAATTAACTATAGGCGGCAAAACTATACAAAAATCAAATATTCCAATTAGCGGTGCTAATTAGGAATATTACATCCATCCATAGCTATGCCATCAAGATCATCATGTATTATCTCTACATCTCGTTTCCTCTTTGCTGAAGATTGATATCATGATAAATACGAAGGATCGATAGAGAGTGAGTCACGCAACATTACCACACTCTTCCCACTGACAAAAGTCAGTCCACATAAACAGGGGTAGAACCCCTAACAGACTTGACCCTGAGCGATCAAGTCGTTGAACATCAAACATCTTAGACATAGGGAGTACGACAGTACATGATGCATGCATCTGTAGTGCTATGGTCCCTAACCACTTTTCCCAACTCATTGGTCAAATGAGAGGTACTTCCCAAGAGTCCCAGACTGCAAAGGTAGGATGTATGCTAGAGCATCCGCAGGAGAAGGTGAACCACTCATCCTGCTCACATGTCATAGGAAAGGTGAACCACTCATCCTGCTCACATGTCATGGGAGAAGGTGAACCACTCATCCTATGCATATGTCATCAACCATAGGGTAAGGTGAACCACTGACCCTATGCTCACATATATCATCATGGGGTATCATAGGGGAAGGTGAACCACTCACCCTATGGTCACACATAGCTCCAAGAAGTACCTCGAGCCCCCCTAGGAGCTCCTAGAGCTCAATGTCCAACTCAAGCAGGGCCCTCATGGGAGGGTCTTTCCACGACTCCAAGTCTCTCTCTGAAGATTAAGAACTTGGCCTTTCCCAAAGGCTTTGTGAGGATGTCATCAACATGTTCATCAGTCTTGATGTGTTGGATCCTTATTGCTCCCTATTGTACCATATCTCAGATAAAGTGGTGCCTGATATCAATATGCTTGGAGCGGTCGTGGAACACAAGATTCTCTCAAAGGCGAATACGACTTTGGTTATCGCATTAAATGACAGTGGTCTCCAACACATGTTCAAATAGCTCACTGAAGAGCTTTCTCAACCAAATAGCTTCACGACAGGCCATACTAGCTGTAATATATTCGGCCTTGGGAGTGCTTAAAGCAATTGATTTTTGCTTCCCTCTCATGCAAGAAATCGAAGCAGATCCAAAAGAGAAGCAACATCCTGACGTGCTTTTTCTATTTATCACACTGCCAGCCTTGTTAGCATCAAAATATCCATGTAGTCTCAGATTCCCAACAGTGTACCTCAAAACATAGTTGATAGTGCCACGAAGATATCTTAGAAGATTCTTTGCAGCGAACCAATGTACATGATGATGCTCAAACATAAATTGACTCCTAGTATTTACAACAAAGCATATATTTGGTCGAGAGATTACCAAGAACATCAGGGCCCCGACAATTTGTCTATATTTAGAAGGATTTGCCAATTTGGTACCAACAAGACTTCCACATAACTTCTTGAAAGTTAGTTCCATTGGAGTAGACACAAACTTGCATTCCGCCATACCACATCTTTCTAGTAGCTTCACACTGTATTTCCCTCGAGAAAGGAAAATCTGTGAAATTTTCAATCTGAAATACTACTGCAGTGATTGATTTATTTCACCTACTTATTTATGATAAGTTATTTACAGATACTTTCAGTAAATTCTGAAATAAACACAACTGCAGTATTCACTTAATCATAAGCAGAAAATCAAATAGAACACATATAACGCAATAGAAACAATCACATGAACACAGTTATTTTTGGACAATTGTCCCCGGAGAAACCCAATGCGGGAAAACTAGTGCAACAGATTAGGGTTTGTATTATTCTTTAGCAGTGGAAATCATTTACAGAAATTTGATGAGCAGATGTTTACAAAACACCTGAGATAATTTTTCCGAACCCTCGGAAGAATTTCTGACACACGGGAGGCACCCTTTCTCCTTCTGCGTCACTTTGCGTGGTCTTCTGCGCTGTCACTGTGCTGGACTGCGTGACTCTGCGTGGAGGACCAATGTTGCTGCTTAGCGCTGTCCCCTCTGCGTCCTCCTCTTGCCTTCTTCTTCCTCTACTGACTTCCCCTTCCTCCTTCCGCCTCTGCAACCTCTCCCTTTGAAGTCGAACTCTATTCCTTCAAAATCAATTTCCTTCGGGTACTGAGTGTGTGCCCGACTTGCTTTCCAAATAACCCTCAAGCCTTCTCTTATAATCTTCTCGTTGATGAATCAACGACCCAGATTAGATCTCTAATCAATGGCTGAGATTAAAACATGACTTGATCTTCATTTTCTAGAAGATTCACACTCGCTTTATTAATACCCTTTAATTTTTTAATTTCCATAAGTTTAGACTTAGGAATCACTTTAAAATAATTAATTATTTTAATAAAGCATGAACTGAGTGGAATTTCCACAAATGGTTTCTGGGTTCTCTGGAATATTGATGTCCAAGCCTCCTCCCAAAATATGATACTTGGAACACTTTCCAATGCTACAAAATCAACACTCCCTCTTAGCGAGGAAAGTATTCAAGCAAAATACCAACTGCATCTGCTCTGCCTTGAAGCATCCACTGCGCTGCTACTGTCTTGGCTGCTGCCCCTCATTTCTGTGCTGCTTCCCTTCCCTTTGTCCTGCTGCCCATTACACCATCTCTGCCACTGCCTCATCCGTACTGCAGCTTCCTCTGAATCTTAAGTCCACCCATTCCTCTACTTAAATGGGTTCTTGATCATCCCCATCTTTTCCCTGAAGTATGTAAACTTAATCTTACCCAGAGCTTTCGTGAGGATATCTACCACCTGTTCCCCTGTAGGAATGTACTTCAACTGTACAAGTCCTCGTTGGACATAGTCTCTGATGTAGTGTCGCCCATTGTCAATGTGCTTCGACCAATCATGAAACATAAGATTCTTAGAGAGCTTGATGCAACTCTGATTATCACACAAAATTTTGGTCGGTTCCATCCTCTTCTTGAGCAAGTTCATGAGCAACTTACAAAGCCATATATCCTCACACGAAGCTGTGCTAGCTGCCATATATTTAGCTTTGGCTGAGCTCAGTGCCACAGATTTCTGTTTCCTACTGCACCAGGAAGTCATTCCTGATCCGATACTGAAACAGTATCCATTGCTACTTTTCCGATCTACTAGGCTTCCAACCCAGTCTGCGTCAGTGAACCCACTCAACTGGATTTTATTGCCCTTGGTGTACTTCAATCCAAACTCAACTGCCCCCTTAAAGTATCTGAGAACATGTTTGGCTGCCGCCCAGTGAGCCCTCCTTGGTTCTACCATGAACTGACTGAGGGTATTCACGGCATAACAGATGTCTGGTGTAGTGTTGACCAGGTACATCAATGATCCTATGAGCTGCCTATACAAGGTAGGGTCAGCCTCTTCATCCTCGAACGTGTCGATCTTCTTCTAGTTTGTGATCATTGGCGTAGCCATGGGTCTACAGTCCTCCATATGAAATCTCTTCAGGATCTCTATAGTATATCTTCCTTGCCCAAGGAAGATTTCTCCTTTCTGCTGCCAAACCTCCAAACCAAGAAAATAGTGCATCTGCCTAGATCCTTCATTTCGAATTCTGTAGCCAGATTTTCCTTGCAGTCTTTGATGAGCTTAGATGATCCAGTCAAGAACAGATCATCTACATATAATCCAAAAATTAGCGGCTCTTCCCCTACTCTTAGGTAGTAGAGGTTGGGATCTGCGTCACTCTTGACAAATCCCATCTTCTGCAGGTAGCTATCAATTTGCCCATAGCATGCTCTAGTGGCTTGCTTTAGTTCGTACAAGGCTTTCTTAAGCCTGCACACATGAGTCTTCTGCTCATGTTCTATAACCCCATTCAAGAATGCTGTCTTGACATCCATCTAGTGAATTTCCCATCCCATCTGCACTGTAAGAGATATGACGGATTTGATTGAAGTGTACCGGGCTACAGGGGCGAAGGTTTCTTCATAATCGATCCCTTCCTTTTGTGCAATACCCTTAGCCACAAACGTCGCTTTGAATTTCTCTATGCTGCCATCTGCATCATACTTGATCTTGTAGATCCACTTTGATGCTACAAACGATCTGTTCTAAGGTCTAGGGACTACTTCCCATACATCGTTTGTCATGATGAAGCTATACTCCTCCACTATAGGGTCTACCCACACCGGATGTTGAGCTGCCTCTCGAAAACTAGAGGGTTTTCCAACCTGTGCTACCAGTGCCTGGTACTTGTCTGACTGTCTGCGTTCCCGCTTCTCATTTCTAGGGGCTCCAATAAATTCCTCTTCATCCCTCAGAGTCTGCTGGAGTTCTCTGCTCGTCCTTCCACTTGTGGTGGGTGGATTCACTTGCTCTCCTTCTTGCACTTCCTTGGAAGAACTTTCCTTAGGATCCTTGTGCCGTGGAGAGGCACTAGAGCCATCTTTTGTAGGCCGCTGTGGCTGAACCAACTGATCGTCCTTAGACTGCGTAGCTATAGACATCTCTCAGGATCTCCTGAAGGCTCTCTCCTCCATGAATTTCACGTCCCGTCTTACTACGATCTTCCTACTCTCGGGAATATAGATGCGATATGCCTTTGCATTTTCGCTACATCCCACAAGCTATCCTTTCTCTGTAGTCTGATCTAACTTCTTCCTCTTCTCATCGGGTATGTGGCAATACGCTATACTGCCAAATATCCTGAAGTGACTCACCTTAGGCTTGTTGGCAGTGAACACACTCTCAGGAGTAACCTTACCCAATGCTCTATGAGGCACCCTGTTTTGCACATACACTGTTGTATTGCAAACTTCAGCCCACAGAAATTTGGGCATGTCTTGATCATACAACATTGCCCTCGCAACATTCACAATGGTCCTATTCTTCCTCTCTGCAACTCCATTCTGCTCTGGATTATATGGAGCTGTCCATTCTCTCTTGATGCCTTCCTTTGCGAAGAACCTTGTGAAGTCCTTATCATTGTACTCTCCACCATTGTCTGATCACAATTTTTTGATCTGTTTTTCGGTTAGATTTTCTACCAAAGCCTTGAATTCTTTGAATCGCTCAAAGACCTCATCTTTGGTCTTCAGAATGTAGATCCATGTATTTTGGGAATGATCATCAATAAAGGTGACAAAATACTTTGCACCACTGAGAGAATTCATTGACATTGGTCTGCAGATGTCTGAGTGTATCAATTCCAACACACTCTTGGCCCTACTGCTGCTTCTTGGAATTGCTGCCTTGGCATTCTTCCCTAATACGCACCCCCTGCAGACATCGTCTTTCCTGGTGCTAAGTTTTGGAGCTCCCGTGACAGTCTTCTTGAGGATCCTCAAGGCTCCATGATGTAGATGCCCCATTCTTCTGTGCCATAATTCATTCAAATCCCTTTCCTCAGTACTGCCTATCAGTGCCATTGGAGACTTGAGCTATAACTTATACAGTTTATGGCTCCTTACTCCAATTTGTGCCTTCATTTCCAACTAGGGTGTTTGACATAAACTTTGTTGCCAATAAAGTATATATTGTAACCCTTGTTCTGAAGTTGAGACAACGAGAGCAAGTTCATCCCCAATCCTGGTACATGCAGTACGTTGGTGGCCCGAATCTTGTTACCAACTTTTGTTTGAAATTTTATGGTTCCTTTTCCAATAGGGGTACACTTGGCCTTGCTTCCCATCGTGATCTGAAAATTCATTTGCTCTTCCTGATAGCTTGAGAAGCATTCTCAAACTCCCGTCATGTGAGTAGATGCTCCACTGTCAATATACCAGACCCCTGGAGAGGCCATGCTTGACACACAAGAAAAATCCTCTTCTAGTCTGGACGCTAGAACTGAAATGTCATGATCTCTCTGTTCCTCCATGCGTTCTGGATGACTGTGTAAATGCTTCCGAGCTGATGCTGCATTTGTCGGACCTTCGTTCCATTGCAGAACCTCCTCTTTTGTCTCTCGTCTTTTGCTCTAATACCATGTGAAATTTTCAAGTTGAAATACTATTGCAGTGATTGATTTATTTCGCCTACTTATTTATGATAAGTTATTTACAAATACTTTCAGTAAATTCGGAAATAAACACAACTGCAGTATTCACTTAATCAGAAGTAGAAAATCAAATAGAACGCATATAACACAATAGAAACAATCACATGAACACAGTTATTTTTAGACAATTGTCCTCGAAAAAACCTAATGCGGGAAAACCGATGCAGCAGATGAGGGTTTGGATTATTCTTTAGTAGTGGAAATCATTTATAGAAATTTGACGAGCAAATGTCTAGAATACACCTAAGATAATTTTTCCGAACCCTTCAAAAGAATTTCTGACACACGGGAGGCACCCTTTCTCCTTCTGCGTCACTGTGCGTGGTCTTTTGCGCAATCACTATGCTGGACTGCGTGACTTTGCTTAGAGGACCAGTGTTGCAGCTCAACGTTGTCCCCTCTGCGTCCTCCTCCTGCCTTCTTCTTCCTCTGCTTACTTCCCGCTCGTCCTTCTACCTCTGCGACTCCGACTCTACAACCTCTCCCTCTGAAATCGAACTCTATTCCTTCATAATCGATTTCCTTCGAGTACTGAGTGTGTGCCCAACTTGCTTTCCAAATAACCCTCAAGCCTTCTCTTATAATCTTCTTGTTGATGAATTAACGACCCAGATTAGATCTCTGATCAATCGATGAGATTAAAACATGACTTGATATTTGTTTTCTAGAAGATTCACACTCTGCTTTATTAATACCTTTTAATTATTTAATTTCCCTAAGTTTAGACTTAAGGATCACTTTAAAATAATTAATTATTTTAATAAAGCATGAATTGAGTGGAGTTTCCACAAACAGTTTCTGGGTTCTTTGGAATACTGATGTCCAAGCCTCCTCCCAAAATATGAGACTTGGAACACTTTCCAATGCTACAAAATCAACAAAATCTTGCCTAGCTTTTGCGAGACCTCCAAGCGTAGGAAGTAATGCATCAGTCCCAGGTCCTTCATCTCGAATTCGGAAGTCAACTCCCTCTTGCATTGATTAATGCGAGGGTCGGCACCAATCATAAATATATCATTGACATACAAGACCAAAATAAGTGGCATGTCCCTTTCAACTTTAAAGTATAGGTTTGGATCAACATAGCTCCTAGTAAATCCCAACTTCGTAAGATAGCTATCAGTCCTCTCATACCAAGTCCTAGGGGCTTCCTTTAACCCTTAGAGGGCTTTCTTCAATCTGCATACATGTGTCCTTCTATCTTGTACTTCAAACCCTTAAGGTTGTTCCAAATAGACTTCCTCCTTAAGTGAGCCATGCAAGAAAGTAGTCTTGATATCCGTTTGATGTAGGCTCCACCTTTGATTGGCAGCTAGAGCAATCATGGATTAGATAGTGGTGTATCGAGCAATTGGTGCAAATATTTCATCAAGGTTAACTCCTTCCTTTTGAGAGAAACCATGAGCCACGAACGTCGTCTTATATTTTTCAGCACTTCCATAAGATCCATGTTTAATTTTGTAGATCCATTTTGAGGTGACCACAAACTTGTCCATGGGTCTAAGGATCACTTCCCAAACATCATTCTTCATAATTGACTCATACTCCACAACCATCACATCTTTCCATACCTTGTGTTTTATAGCTTCTTCGAAAGTGCAAGGTTTAGTTTGAATGATAGTACTCATGGCAGCCAATTACCCTTGATCCATGTTGGGCTTCTTACTTTCCCAAAATGTTCCTCTTGGAGCAGCATGACTTTCAACATCTTGAAGTGTTTCTTTGAGCTATAGTGGTGTTTTCTTTGAGGTAGACTCTAGAGGGATCACAAGGAGGTGGATTAAGAGGATCCATTGGGCCATCAATATTGTGCATAGGCTCATGCGTCGAAGGTTCTTCTTGTTTTTTAGCAGCATCATCATCCTTTCTTGAGATGCAAAGATCTTTGGCTTTCCCAAGGGTAGTGTCTTCATCAAAAGTAAAATCTCTACTTCTACCTCTCTTTGACCAGGAACATAAATTCTATATGCCTTTGAATTTTCATTGTATCCAATGAATACACCTTTCTTCCTAGAAGCTTCCAACTTCTTCCTTTTCTCTTTAGACACATGAAAATACATAGGACAACCAAGATTCTAAAATGAGAAACATCGGGTTTCTTACCAGTGAAGACTTCTTTGGGTGCCTTGAAATCGAAGCTTGAAGAGTCTTCTATTTTGAACATATACAACAGTGTTAGCAACTTCTCCCCACAATAATTTTGGTAGACCTTGATCATAGGTCATGGCATGGGTGGCTTCCATAATAGTTCAATTCTTTCTTTCTGCGACACCATATTGCTCTAGAGTATACAAAACGATTGTCTTCCTCTTAATGCTTTCCTCTCTGCAAAAGTCATTGAATTCATTAGATTCATATTCGGTTCCATTGTCAGTCCTCAATGTCTATTGGAGAAGGCTATTGAAGACATTTCTTGGGACAACTTATTGAAAACGCCTTGAGGCATTATTGAAGGCATCTGGAAGTTGATCTTGGAAGAATCGTTGGAAACCATGATGAAGCCATCATGAGGTAACTTGGAGAAATTTTTTGGGTACGATGAAGAGCAGCGGTGACACCTTCTACAAAGAAAAGGTTGTCATTGATGACGTGATGTGTAGATTACAGTGAAGAGTAAGCTGAAGATTGTCAGAGCTCGTTGAAGAAGACATTGGGAGCCGTAAGTATAACCAAATATATATTGATGAAATGAAGCAGGAGGTTGGAGCCTCATAGAGACAAGGTTGGTGCCTTGGAAGATAAGGGTTGGAGCCCTTGAGGTTGGTGCCTCAGAATTGACAAGGTTGGTGCCTTGGAAGATAGGGTTGGAGCCCTAGAGGATAAGAGTCCTCAAGAGACCAGGTTGGAGCCTGTACCAGGTATAGGGTTGGAGCCCTTGAGGTTGGTGCCTCAGAATTGACAAGGTTGGAGCCTTGGAAGTCCAAGTCGGTGCTTGGAAAATACAGGTTGGAGCCTTGGAGATTGAAGAGTAGTGTCTTCATCTAGGGTTGGAGCCCTACATATATTGTAGTTGATTTATTGTAAAGAAAAAATTAATAAAAGCATTTATTCTTATTGTTCATTTTGTGTTCTAGATATAGGTGATCTAACTGGTAAAATTAACAATTGAAAAGAAATACCAATTCACCCCCCTCTCAGTATTTCCAACATAATTTTCTGACTGTTGGAGGTTGATTCGATTGAGATTACGTAGGAGTTTAGTGGGGAGTTAACTAAGGTTAGAAATGAGAACGTTTCTGATGAGTAGAAAGCTCTCAGAATGAGGTTTTCTATTGGTAGTACTTGTTAGACAGTGTGTGATCAGCATAGTCCAGGTGTGCTCAAAAGGGCTGCAGTGGGAAGGTATATTATTGTAGCTACTTTGCTTTATGAGGCTTGTTTGTCATTACTATAGTGGCTTGTATGTAGTTGACACAATGTTATATTGTTGCTGGTACACATTAAGTTAGGCAATACATGCTATTGACCTATAACCAGTACTAGTTTGTTGCATACCCCAAAAGGATAGAAGTATAATGCTGGTCAAGCTTGCTGATGAGCAAAAGTCTCGTGTTGATGTTGCCAGGGAATGCACATAGAACTATTGGGAGCCTGATGTAAAGTTTCTGTTGGAGTTTGGCAGTGTTGGTCAGAACTAAGGTTTGACATTTTGTGCAGAAGCAGAGCAGAGATTATTAAGGATTAAAGACAATTATATGCTATTGGTCACAATTATGATGTATTTGGTAGAGATCATAATGGTTACTGATTGTTATTGAGATGCTGAGAAAAAACTGCTATGGTTTGCTATTGATCCATATGTTTAGGGTTTGGAAGTATTGTTGATCTGTTGCACATTGAGATAGGGTTTGTTGTTGATATTCAAAGCTTGGTATGGTTATTGTGTTGAGGATGACAGAGTTTGTCATGTGGATGATGAGATCATAATGTTAGGGTTTTGCGGACTGAAAATAAGAAGATTTATGTTGCAGTGAGATTATTACTTTGATGTTATTATGATTGAGCAAGGAAGGGACAGGTGGATCCAGTCTGAAAATGAGATGAAATCGTGGTCCACTGTAATGAATTGAAGGTCATAACCTTCAGAGCAAGTGGTAGCTTGTTGAGCAGGATGGTGCATGGCAGGAGAGTGGAGTCTCCTTCAAGTTGGAGCCTGAAAACACATCAGGGTGACAAGGTGGTGCTAGGGCAGGTCGGAGCTTGCGCAGGGTGTTGGAGCATCCTTCCAGGAGGAGTTGGTAAACCAGGGCGTTGGAGCGTCCTTCCAGTTGGAGCTGGTAAATCAGGGCATTGGAGCATCTTTCAGGTTGAAGCCTGTAAACTAGGGGGTTGGAGGCTCCCTCAGTTGGAGCTAATAAATCTTGGAAGTTGGAGCTTCTGAATTGATGTAAATTATTGAAGACCTACATTAAGAAGCATTCGATGGTTTTTTCTTGGAAGGATTTCCACCTAAAATCCTTGTGTTTACTGTCTTAGATGTTGTTCATTGTTCTATGGTGTTGTTATCTGTACATACGATGTGATGCTTGTTGATTTTTGGTAGCATCGGATGTGCTTTAGCCTCAAGATTTTGTAGGGAGGCTAGGACACATGTATTCCACAATAACCAAAAATTGTTTTGGGAAATTCCACCCAGAGGAGGTTTAATTAAAAGTATTAATTATTTTTAATGGATGCCTAAGTCTAAACATAGGAAATTAAAATAATTAAAGTGTATTAATTAAACTGGGTGTGAATCTTCTAGAAAAAGATGAAGATCATGTCAAGATGATCTTAGCCATTGATTATAATCTAATCTAGGCCGTTGATTATTCAACGTGAAGATTATAAGAAGAGGCTTGATGGGAATTTGGAAAACATATCGAGTGAGATCAAGAGATTGGTTTCTCAAGAGAGTAGTGCAGTAGTTGCCGCAGAAGTCATTGAAGAGATTTCTTGCAGTGAGGGGCAAGGATAGTTTTCCGGTTGGAGATTTTCCTGATCCGGGGATACATTGTAGAGGAGGTAGAGATAAGTTCAGAGAGGTTGCGTAGTGCCACATTGGGCAATGCAGAGCTACGCTGAGGCAACACAGAGCCTTTGAGGAGATTTGCAGATCCATTGAGGAGCAATCTAGATCTAGTGCCGGGAGCCGGGGTGTGAGACTGGGGGGCTGAATATCTGAGTTTTCAGTTAGCAGATCGATCAACAGAGTGAGTGGCACAGTCCCTAGGAGCTGTGATGCATAGCTAGCGTAGTGATTGCGCAGAGGCAGCGTGGGGCTAGCCATTCAGTGGTTGGATCAGTGTCAGATCGTCACTAACAATGTTAGATATTATCACTATCTTTTCTGCTAGTTAGATTCTCTATGTTGGATTGACAGTTGGGCATCCCAGATTGTCTTCAGAAACTACTACTTAATAATACAAATCCTCAGTTGCTGCACTGGTTTTCGCGCATTGGGTTTTTCTGGGGACATTGTCCAAAAACACTGGTGTCAATTTTGTGTGTGTCCATTTATTTCTTGCTCAGTACTTGTTTTCGCATATTATTTATGTTAAGGCTGTAGTTGTATTTATTTAGATCTTTACAGTGTATTTATTTGTAGGTACGAGAGCGTAGGTGAAGTAAGAGAGAAGAGCCGAAAGAGCCCAGCGCTAAGCTGAAGAGGGAGGTTGAAGAGCTGTGTAGGTAGCAAATCGAATCCCCAGAAGGATTCCGCAGTCTAGTGCCAGGAGGGAAATATTTTTAAGGAAAAATCTCTCTCTGAGTGAGTCAACGGAGAGGAAGATTTTCCAGATCGAGATTTGTCAGCGGTAGAGGGAGCAACACAACAACAATTTTAGTGCAGAGTAGTATTCAGGTGGGATGCAATTTTTTTGCAGTAGTTGCTGGGACATAAAAGCTTCAGAAGAAGAAAGAGGATCATACTGAAGGAATTTCTTCCTTAGAGAATTCCGAGCCAAGGAATTCAATTTCTCATAGGAATTCGATTTCTCACTGTAGAGCAGCAGTAATCGGGAGGAAATCTACTTACTCCAGCAGGGAGTGCGTAGGCCAGCCAGTAGCTGAGCAAAGAAGAGAGGGAGCAGTTCGACCTTTTGTTGGCAGAGATGGCAATAAATGGGCTGAGAGAGCAAGATTGGTTGGACTAAGCGTCCAACTTTGTGATCTGGAAGGCCAGGATCACCTGTCTTCTAGATGAGCATGATCTCAAGGCTTTCATTGAGGGTGTGGTAGCTGTCCCCGTAGATGCAGATCCGTTGAAGGCCTACAAGAAGGATATGGCGAAGGCCAAGAGGTTGATCCTCAACGGAGTGAGGGATCACATTATATGTCACATTGCTGGCAAGGACACAACCAAGGACATGTGGGATGCACTGGTCACGTTGTATCAAGGATCTTTGAGCAACGAAAGATGTACTTGGAGGAGAAGATGAGACCCACAAGGATGCAGAGAGGGGAGTGCATTGATCCCTTCCTTACGAAGCTTCAGGAAGTTTGAGATCAGCTGGCAGCTGTGGGATTAGCACCTCAGGCTATAGAGATGGTGAGGCTAGCCCTGAATATCGTCGTCGAAGAATGGCAAGTCTTCGTCCAGAGTATCCTGGGCAGAGAAAGATTGCCAAATTGGGAAGGGATGTGGGCTGCTCTTCAACAAGAAGAGATGAGGCGTGATCTAGTCAAGAGTAAGCTTGATGGCAACAATAGCAGTGGGCAGAAAGTAGAAGTGAAGGAAGAGGAAAATGCAACCCTCGCATCGAAAGGGCAGCATGAGAAACGTAGGCGAAAGAAGGATCTTTAGAAGATCAAGTGCTTTCGATGTGGTGAGATAGGCCGCTTCAGTTCTTAGTGTCCTCTTCGGAAGAAGGACAAGGAGAAGGAGTGGGATCAGCAAGCTGCTACTGCAGAGATCAAACACGAGTTTGCCATGATTGCCTAGATACCTCCAGGGGAGAGGCGGGGTGATCTAGTACTGTAGTTCCAGAAAGATACAGATGGGCAAGATCCTTGAGGAAGTCCACCTCTTGGATCATCACCTTGCTACGTAAGCCCATATCAGAAGTAGTAGGATGGACCAATGTCAATTGGTGCAGAGGAGTGCCGGAGTGACAGTTGCGGTAGGTAGGAGTGCCAGAGACTGAGCAACGCAGAGTAGAGTTGGCAGCAGTGTAGAGTCAACAACAACGCAGAGGCTTCAGAGGGTCAGCGCAGAGTCTAACATCAATTAGATCTCCAGTAACAGATGCATGAAGTGAACAAAGTTCGTACTTCTCGTTAAATACTCCAGAAGACTTGGAATACAAAGATATCCATTGATGATACAATATTATTATAAAATGTATGATGAATGATTGATTGATGTTACAAAGGAGGCCTGCTTATATATCTAGACCAATGTTTTAAAAACCGGAACCGGTGACCGGACCGGTGGCCTAATGAACCGGGTTTCTAACTGGAACCGGTCTAACCGGGAGCGGTCAGATCTCAATGAACCGGTTTTAAAAAAAATACATTAAATAATTATTTTTTAATAAAAAAAACTATTTTTAAAATTTGCAACCATGATTCCAAGCCAATAGAGACAAAATATGCAAAGTTTGCTCATTTATATACCATGCAAAGGTGAATGTATCAAAATGGCACCGAGTGCAATACATATCATCGAAAAATACATAAGCAATGAGGCTCCAAATGGCCCATAAAGTCCAAAAACAATGCTACAAGCTATGAGGCCATTGGCCTAATACAAGACTACATCTTAGTGATCAACAACATGATCACTCCTCATCATGAACAAAATCATCACCACTACTAGACAAGGGATCATCAACATGAGCTACATAAATAATATGGCTCAAAGTTTGAGGACTCCTAAAACTCCTCTACAACTTTAGTAGTAGTAGTAGTAGAAAAAATAGACATCAAAACTACAAATCACTGAGCAACATGGTCTCTCATGAAACTCATCATTGATTCATCGCTACTAGAAATGGGATCATCAACAAGAGATACATAAATATCATCTAGCTCAAAGTCTTCAGACTTGGATTGCTCAACCTTATAACATGATAGAAATTGAAAAAGTTTAACATGCCTAACCAATGATTTTGGTTTGAGTGAAGGGTTCATTTCCTCAACCTTAAAATGCGATAGAAAAAGATTAGCATGTCTAACTAGTTGTTTTCCTTTGATTGAAGGGTACATCAAGGTTCTTAAAGGATTCATGCTCTTGATCAAATGCCAATATCATACCCTTACACATGATAGAATCAAATGGAAACATTGCAAATTCCCAAACCATGAAACCCTGAAAACCATTAAGTCTGCTGAATTTTGAGTGAAACCTAAAATTTTAGTTTCTCCATATGAAATCCAATGAGGTCGAAACCACTCTTAAACATCCTGAGTCATTTCATGGTAATGTTAAAAATTTAAGTAGAAGGATGAAAAAAAATATTTCATGGTAATGAAAAAAATTTAAGTAAAAGGATGTTACTTTAAGAATTTAACATTACCATGAAATGTCAATGCTTCCCTTACCTCCACATCAGCCCTAAAACTCATTTCTGGCCGTGCGTGGGTCCACATAGGGAAAGAGTAGCTAAATGAACCCTCCCATTGGCTCCAAATCAGCCCTAAAACATAACTGCTGCCGAAAATGTGGGTCCGCGGATGAGTTAGCACCTAACCGGCCGGTTAGGAACAAAACCGGCCGGTTTATGCATAAACCGGCCGGTTTCGTTCCTAACCGGCCGGTTAGGTCCGGTTTTTTCAAAAAATAGGCGAAATGCCCTAGAAACCGGGTTGCCTGGCCGGTTTCGACCGGTGGGCTATCTAACCGGCCGGTTTGGCCGGTTACCGGTTCAAACCGGCCGGTTTTTAAAACACTGATCTAGACAGGTGCCTCTTCACGAAAGGTCATGTCTCATCAGACATGCTTCTTTAGTACTGATTACTAATTAACTAATCATTATTTATTGGTTACATTATTTATATTATTTTATTCATAACATTGCCTTCTTCCTCAAAAAGCTTTGTCCTCAAAGCTTGTTGATAAAAAGTCTTGAGCTCTTTTTCGATCTCTACTGTCTTCTTGTCTCGGAATCTTCGTTGATACTAGACGATATGATCCTTCGAGTGATATATAAATTGTCGCACGGAGGAGGGATCAAACCATCCTAGATCAATATTTTGTGGAACCTTGCGGCAACTAGAAACTTGTGATAGGTTGTTATCACATGAGTGGGTTGCACTCACATTAGTATACTTCGGAACATCAGTTTGTTGTTTCTGTTCTGAATACGTAGCTTGATTGATTTGTCTACTCTCGTGATTCAGATGTCGATAAGGAATTCTATTAATTTGATTTTTCCTTATCTTGTTTATGTCGTCTCCTTGATTTATTTGAAGTACCTGATTTCCTTTAGCCATGGACGTTGAATAGTTAATTTTTGGATCTTCACTCGAATCTTTTGTTGCTGGAACTGCAACTTCTGAGTACCTCTTTACTTCAACTAGCGTGTCCTCTTCTTGAGCTGTGATATTGACTAAATTGATATTTGTTGTTTTTTCGTCAGCTTGAATTTCTAAATTTGATGTTTCCTTCTCGATAAGTTGTTGTATCTTGTTTTCTATTGACTGCTTGTCCTTCTTAAGCTTCTTTATTTGTGTTAGTAATTTTTCGCTATGGTCTTTTAGTTGCGAAACTTCTTCATTTTTTTCAACAGTGATTTTGTCAGCTTCTCTTTGCATATTTTGTATCGCATTTTTACTTTCTTGAAGAATTAATTTTGAGATTTCTTGTATGTCTTCATGCATCACTGAATTTGGCTTCAAACTAATGTCTTGTAGCGTTATATTTTTCTTTTTGTGGGAAAATGTCAAAAACTTCTTTTTCGTATTTAGGATAAAGGACCCTAACGTTTCCATCCACGGTGAGCCCAACACAATGTCACTATTGTCAGAAAGTAAGGCTTTCACGGTAAATTGATAGATAAAAGTATAATCCCCAATATTAAGTTGTATTCTTTTTTTGTTGTTAAAAAAGTCTAATTTTTCGATTATATTTGACTCAGGAATCACCAACTAGTTTGCAATTTTAGGGTTTATATAATTTTTATCTTCGGCGGGTGCTATAGCAATAGTCACATCTTTTCCAGCGAGACTTCCTTTAAATTTAAATAACACTTTAGCGTCAGTGGGTAAGGTCTCTAAAAATCTTCCTTTAGTTCTGTTTTGGATGCCATTTTGCTTGCATCAAGATAACTTCGGGTTTTTAAAAGTGACCGTTCCTAATATTAATAATAAAATATTATTATTTTCCTTTTAGTAAACCCTCAAGCTTAATTATCCTTTCCAATATCTAGTACTAAATCCTTTACTATTCCCTCCAATATTTGGTGTTAAATCCTTTAGGAATATATATATATATATATATATATATATATATATTTTGAAGTATATACCATATACTGTAATATTTCTCCTTTTTAGTAATTTAATCAACCTTAACCTTTAAAAAGTCTTCCTTATATATAACTTTGAGACCTTTTAATCAACCTTAACCTTTAAAAAGTCTTCCTTATATATATATATATTAAACAACTTTTTAACAAATTTCTTTTATTTCCACTGCATCCATTTGTAACTCTTATATACATATATATGTACTCTTAACTTCTAAAATAATATTGGATATTAAAGATTCCAATCTTATTTGGAACTTCCTTTTATAAACCTTTAATAATTCTTTAATAATTGATAGCGTTCTTTTCATTCCAGGGCGCGGCCATTCGCATTGGATTGACACATTAGTTTAATTTTTAATTTGTAGAGGTTGCAATATTATGAAATTTAATTTTTTACACAACTCCAAATCAATTTCCTGTCGAAAAGTAATATGAAATTCGATAGGCTCTATACGATGCTGCAGAGGCGGAGGAAACCGACTGTGGTGACTGGTTCAACGGAGATAGAGGAAACTCGTTGTGAATTCAGTAAGACGATGTTTGCAGGCAGAGACGTGCCGTATGTGGTTGGGTTGACGCTGATGGGCTCGATAGACCACGCAATAGAGACAACGAGGGGAATGGTGACGACAACGGCTAAACCATGTTACTTGACGAAGACAGTTGTGGTGGGAGGTTGTGGTAGCGGGGCGGAAGTTTGCGGCAGCGGGACGAAAATCAGTGGCTCTGGCAGCAGGGAAACAATGTGCGACGACATTTCTCGAGGTCAGCGGTGGCGCCATAAATTGGTTGTTGTGCGGATGGCGCCGGTAACGACGGTTTGGGGGAAAAATGGGTTGGAGTTTGTTTTGCGGTGGGTTCTAACGTGTCAGCAACTATGGACGACGATAGGGCGACGACGACCATGTAAGTCGCTTTGACACTATATTTTTATATTTTAATTGATTAATTTTTTACACAACACCAAATCAATTTCTTGTCGAAAAGTAATATGAAATTCGATAGGCTCTATACGATGCCGCAAAGGCGGAGGAAACCGACTGTGGTGACTAGTTCAACGGAGATAGAGGAAACTCGTTCTGAATTCAGTAAGACAACATTTGCAGGCAGAGACGTGCCGTATGTGGTTGGGTTAACACTGATGGGCTCGATAGACCACGCAATAGAGACAACGAGGGGAATGGTGACGACAACGGCTAAACTGTGTTACTTGACAGAGACAATTGTGGTAGCGGGGCAGAAGTCTGTGGCAGCAGGACGAAAATTAGTGGCTCTGGCAGCAGGGAAATAGTGTGCGACGGAATTGCTCGAGGTCAGCGGTGGCGCCATAAATTGGTTGTTGTGCGGATGGCGCTGGTAACGACAGTTTGGGGGAAAAAATGGGTCGGAGTTTGTTTTGCAGTGGGTTCTAACTTGTCAGCAACTATGGATGACGACGACCATGTAAGTCGCTTTGACACTATTTTTTTATATTTTAATTAATTAATTTGTTTTTATATAAATAAACTTATTGTTTTTGTTTTTTTTTCTTATATTTTTTTATATAAATTCTATGTTTTTTTAATTATTTTATTTTCTTATCATTTTTCTTTATATATGACCTTTTTAATTATTTTTTTTTTCCTTTAAATTAATTTTTTTATATTTTTTAATGGCCAAAGGCTTAATAGTGCAAATGAAGACACTCCACAAACTTGTAGCGAAACGCTTCGTTTATGACGACAACAAGGTTGACGATTCTTATGATCAAAAGACCTGGATCGCAGAGCATTCTATGCAGCGGTGAGCGGCCAAAAGATCGAACTCCTCTGATACCAAATGAAGTGAATAAAGTTTGTATTTCTCGTTAAATACTCCAGAAAACTTGGAATACAAAGATATCCATTAATGATACAAATATTATTATAAAATGTATGATGAATGATTGATTGATGTTACAAAGGAGGCCTACATATATATCTAGACAAGTGACTCTTCACGAAAGGTCATGTCTCATAAGACATGTCTCTTTAGTACTAATTACTAATTAACTAATCATTATTTATTGGTTACATTATTTATATTATTTTATTCATAACAATGCATCATATTGAACATAGTTCGTTCATCAATTTGGATGTTTTTCTGTTGCAGATGTTGTAGTAGCGGCAACAACTGAGTTGCAGTGCAGTGGCAATTGGCAACAATATGCAGGGTCAACAACAACATAGATGCAACGCAAAGAGAGCTATGCAGTTGTTGGTGGGCAGCAACAGCCAAACACCAACGACGCAGTAGGGATGGTGCAAAAGTCAGAGTAGTGCTTCAGGTGGATGCATTGTTAGAGCACATTCCTCGCTAAGAGGGAGTGTTGATTTCTGGTAGCATCATATGTGCTCTAGCCTCAAGATTTTGCACGGAGGCTTGGACACATGTATTCCACAATACCCAAAAATCGTTTTGGGAAATTCCCCTTAGAGGAGGTTTAATTAAAAGTATTAATTATTTTAATGGATGCCTAAGTCTAAACTTAGAAAATTAAAATAATTGGAGTGTATTAATGAAATTGGGTGTGAATCTTCTAGAAAAAGACGAAGATCAAGTCAAGATGATTTGAGCCATTGATTAGAATCTAATCTGGGTTGTTGATTGTTCAACGAGAAGATTATAAGAAGAGGCTTGATGGGCATTTGGAAAACACATCGAGTGAGATCAAGAGATCGATTTCTCAAGAGAGTAGCACAACTGTTGCTGAAGAAGTCATCAAGGATATTTCTTGCAGTGAGGCGTAGGGACATTTTCCGGTTGGAGATTTTCCTGATCCGGGAATACATTACAAAGGAGGTAGAGAGAAGTATAGAGAGGCTGCGTAGTGCCATGCTGGGCAATGCAGATCTGAAATAGCGCAACGCTACGTTGAGGTAGCGTAGAGCCTCTGAGGAGATTCACAGATCCGCTGAGGAGCAGTCCAGATCCAGTAGGTAGCTCGATCAACAAAGTGAGTGATGTTGTCCCTAGGAGCTATGACGCAGAGGCAGCGCAGTGACTGGGTAGAGACAACGCAGAGGCAACGTGGGGCTAGCCATTCAATGGCTGGATCAGTGCTGGATCGCCAATAACAATTTGAGATACTCTCACTATCTTTTCTGCCAGTTAGATTCTCTGTGTTGGATTGTCAATTGGGCATCCTAGATTGTATTTAGAAACTACAGCTTAATAATACAACCCTCAGCTGCTGCACCGATTTTCCTGCATTGGGATTTTCCGGGGACATTTTCCAAAAACAATGGTGTCAATGGTGTGTGTGTCTATTTCTTTCTTGCTCAGTACTTGTTTCCGCATATTATTTATGTTGTGAAGGTTGCAATTGTATTTATTTCGATGTTTATAGTGTAATGTTGAGATTTTGTGTATTTGCGGTAGCATCAGTTGTGCTCTAGGTCCCAAATTTTGAGGAAGGACTAGAGTTCACCTGATCTACAAGACCCAGAAATGGGTTTGGGAAGTTTCATCTGGTTTAGGAGATATTAAATTAATTAATTATTTTAATGTATTTCCTAAGTCAAAACTTAGGAAAATAAAATAACTAAAGTGAATTTAATTAAACATGTGATGAAATTGTCTTAAGTCACACAGATCAAGCTTTCTTGTAACCTTAGCCATTGATTAAAGATTTAATCTTGGCTGTTGATTTGTCAACGAGAAAAGTATAAAGGAAGGCTTGGGGTCATTTGTAAGACACATAGAGATAGAGCACTGAAGCTAAGCTGAGATTCTAGGGCGGGTTGCTAAGAATTTTCAAGTGTTTCAGTTGCAGAGAGGGGAATTTAGACCAAGGGGATGATCTGATCCCGTCGTTTAGAATACACAAGAAGCAGAGAAGAGATCAGGAAAGACAGCGCAGAGGACGGCAACAGTAGATGGCAACAGTAGCAGCAAACGACAGCAGCAGCAAGGACAACGTGATTTTCAGGAAACCCTTTAGGGGTTATGCAGAGACCCTTAGGGCCAGCGTAGTGACTGCATCACCCAGTTTGGGGTAACGCAGTCCCTTCCAGTGACAACGCTGAGCATTTGGAGGCCTTAAGAGGTTGATGCAGTGTCTTTCAGGGGCAGATCTGGGGTTTCTAGGCCTAGATCTGGCTGTGTTTTGTAAATCCCGTTTGAGGGTGTGGATCAGTCAGTATTGTTGGTCTTAGATCAGCCAGGTGCTGCAGATCTAGAGTTTTGTCTATAGGGTTTTCCAGATCTGGAACCCAGAGTTGTGTATTCAGAAATATTCTTAATAATAGAGCCCTCCAGCAGCTAGAGACCGGTTTTCCCACATTGGGTTTTTCCTGGGACAATTTGTCCATAAATAGTTGTGTCACTTTATCTATGTGTGCATGTGCTTATTCTAGATCTGAATTGGTAGAGGTCTGTTATGTGTTTTGCTTTGATGTTAACTTGAATTTATTCAGTTGATAACTTGTATAAGTAGGAGAAGCTTAACCGGATTAACAGAAATAATTTCTGCATAAGAATTAAGATTCAGAAGTTTCTACATGGTATCGAAGCAATTGCAGATCTAGAAGGGTCATCAGCTGAAGGATCTGAAGGATCTAGCTGCAGAAAGCAGCTGGAAATGCAGTAGAAAAGTAGATCTGAAGGGACAACGCAATCTTCAGGAGGATATTCACGCAAAGGGAAGGGTGACGCTGTCTAGCATTGTGTCCTAGCAAGCCCACACAATTACTGCGCAGAGGCAGCTCAAAAACAACGCTTGTTGGGTCTGAAGCCAGCCAGTGTGATTCAGATCTGAATCTGTCAGATCTAGAAAAAGTCTATAGAAAAGTTGCAGAAATTCAGAAGAGCTGGTGGGGTTAAACTCCTGAAGTTTTTAGATTTTTAACCTTAGCACAAGTGACAAAGTTTGGGAAGAGATCAGCTTCTCAGAGAGTTTCTTGCCAAAGGAAACTTGCAGTTTGGTCAGAGGATCAAAGAAGAAGCTGAATCATAGTTGATTTGGTAGATTTCCAAGGAGGGAAATCAAGTGTCAGAGGGAGCAGAGGGTTCCTAGTTCGAAAAGGGCCCTAGATCCAAGATGTCTAGCATAGAGAAGAGGAGCTCCGACACATTTTGAGCAGATGGCTCCTCATGGACTGCATGATCAGGATAGGCTAGGGGGCCTCTCAAACTTTTCGGTATGGAAAGCTAGGATCCTGATTTTCCTAGAGGCATATGGTCTAAGAGATCATGCAAAGCAGACCTTGGCCACGCCGACAGATGCAGATCTCGTAAGGAAGCATAGAGACGCTGCTGGGCATGCCAAGCAGTTGATAATGGACAGTATCAAGGATCATATTGTGCCACACATAATTGAGAAGAGGACAGCTAATGAGATGTGGAAGGCCTTGAATTCCCTATATGAGGGAAAATCAGTCCAAAGAAATATGCTATTGGAGGCCCAAATGAGGTCATTCATGATGACCAAGGGAGAAGACATCGAGAATTTCCTTTTCAGATTGCAGTCCATCAGGGATTAGCTGACTACAATGGGTGCAACCGTAGATGATGCAGTGATATTCAGGACTGCCCTCAATGCAGTCACGGATGAGTGGGAAACCTTTGTCCAAAGTATCTTGGGCAGAGCAGACCTCCCAGATTGGGACAACTTGTGGTCGATCCTGTGGCAAGAAGAACTACGAAGGTTCACCAAGAAGCAGCACAGCCCTGCGTTGAGCAAGGTTAAGAAGGATGAGGAGGAAGATGCAGCCTTGGCATCGAAGAAGCAGCCGAAGAAGAAGAAGGATCTTTCTAAGATCAAGTGCTTCCAGTGTGGCGAAATGGGACATTTTTCCAGCCATTGTCCAGAAAAGAAGAAGGACAAGGAAGCATCTTCTTCAAGCCGGTGCGGATGATGGGTCGGGAGATGATGTGGCCATGAGTGCTCATGAACCACGGAGGTGGGGTGACATGGACATGTGGGGAGCTACATGGAGATAAGGCCGAGATCATACAATGACTCATCTCATCATGACTATGTGCCAAGAGCAGTGGCGAGACAAGTGGAGCGATCGGTGCATAGATAGCAGACGAGAGCATAACGGAGCGGAATCTGGAGGCTGGGAGAAGCGGCGCGAGAGCATAATGCTTGATGGCAGTAGCAGTTTGATGTGACTTGACAATGCGATGCGAGTACTACTTGTGCGAGGCTGACAGTGAACTCCTTAGAGGAACATGGTGCGGCGACAACATGATCATTTACATACGAGCTGTGACCGATGGTACGAGAGGAGTACGATTATACGAGCGGGCGCAGTTGTGCATCGTTCTTTAGATGCCAGCACAGATCTGTAGCCTATGGAGCTTCAGTGATGAGGATGCAGCCCATCTGACTTGTTTGTCAAAGATTGGGTAGGAGATTCAATTGTTTCTCTCAACAATTGAAGTTGCAGTGCAGCAGATCAGCAGTGGCAGTGCTATGAGCAGCACAGATGCAACATATTGAGAGGGAGCTGCAGTACAATGGTTGTAGTGGCAGTGGCAAAGTCATGGGCAGCAGTACAGAATGGCAACAATAGTGCAGAGTTGACTGGCAGGAGGCCAAGCTTCAGCAGCACAAAACCAGTGCCCAAAATCATGTAATGCATAAGTGTGATGTATTGCTAGAGCACACCCTTGATTCTAAGAGGGAGTGTTGAGATTTTGTGTATTTGGGGTAGCATCAGTTGTGCTCTAGGTCCCAAATTTTGAGGAAGGACTACAATTCACCTGATCTACAAGACCTAGAAATGGATTTGGGAAATTTCATCTGGTTTAGGAGATATTAAATTAATTAATTATTTTAATATATTTCCTAAGTTAAAACTTAGGAATGTAAAATAATTAAAGTGAATTTAATTAAACATGTGATGAAATTGTCTTAAGTCACACGGATCAAGCTTTCTTTTAATTTTAGCCATTGATTAAAGATTTAATCTTGGCCGTTGATTTGTCAATGAGAATAGTATAAAGGAAAGGCTTGGGGTGATTTGTAAGGCACACTGAGGCAGAGCACTGAAGCTAAGATGAGATTCTAGGGTGGGGTTGCTAAGAATTCTCAAGTGATTCAGTTGCAGAGAGGGGAATTTAGACCAAGGGGATGATTTGATCTCGTGGTCTAGAATACACGAGACGCAGAGAAGAGATCAGGTAAGACATTGCAAAGGAAGGCAACAACAACAACAATAGACGACAGCAGCAGACGGTAGCAACAGCAGTAGACGACAACCACAGCAGCAGCAGACGACAACCGCAGCAGCAGTAGACGCAAGGACAACGTGATTTTCAGGAAACCCTTCAGGGGTTACGCAGAGACCCTTAGGGGCAGCGTAGTGATTGCGTCACCCAGTTTGGGGTAACGCAGTCCCTTCTAGTGATAGCGCTAAGCATTTGGAGGCCTTCAGAGGCTGAGGCAGTGTCTTTTAGGGGCAGATCTGGGTTTCTAGCCCTAGATCTGGCTGAGTTCTGTAAATCCCGTTTGAGGGTGTGGATCAGTCAGTATTTTGTTGGAAATACTGAGAGGGGGGTGAATTAGTATTTCTTTTCAATTGTTATTTTTACCAGTTAGATCACTTATATTTAGAACACGAAATGAACAATAATAATAAATGCTTTTATTGTTTTCTTCTTTACAATAAATAAAGTACAATATATGTAGGGCTCCAACCCTAGATGAAGACACCAATCTTCAATCTGCCAGACTCCAACCTGTATTTGCCAAGCACCGACTTGGACTTCCAAGGCTCCAACCTTGTCAATTCTGAGGCACCAACCTCAAGGGCTCCAACCTTATATCTGGTACAGGCTCCAACCTGGTCTTTTGAGGACTCCTATCCTCTAGGGCTCCAACCCTATCTTCCAAGGCACCGACCTTGTCTCTATGAGGCTCCAACCTCTTGAGCTCCAACCCACAACTTCACTTCATCAAAATATCTTTGGTTATTCTTCATGGCTCCCAAAGTTTTCTTCAACGGGCCCTGACAATCTTCACTTAGTCTTCATTGTAGTCTCCACATTACGTCATCAATGACAACCTTTTCTTCTTAGAAGGTGTAACCACTGCTCTTCATCGTACCCAAACAATTTCTCGAAGTTCACTTCATGATGGCTTCAACAATGCATCATGGTCTTCTTCAAGTGTCTTCACAAATTTTCACAATCTAGCAGGTCTTCACAAATTCAAGCTACTGTCAATAAGGTCCTCAAGTTAGCTGCTAGCCTTCTTTAAATCTGCTCCTCTAATCTTTCAAGACGGCTCCAAAGATTATGAATGTTATTCCAAAAAAATTTCGTCAAAACTGTTGCATACGCTGCTTCAAGGGGTCTCTAATAATGTCCTCAACAGTAAATTAAGAATCTGCCACAGAGTTGCTTACGAATTTTATCTCAAGTCCAAGGTGTTGCTTAATGCACAAGTTACAAGTTCAAGTTCGAAATCCACCTCAGATCCTCCATAAGTATGAGGCAATATACCACATGTCAAAGCTACAATAGATAAAAGTCTGAATTCCTGTAGCCTTAACTCCACTGTCTGGGATTTTTAGATTAGTCCGAATTGATGTATCTCAGTAAAGTCCTGAGGCTGCAATACTGTTCTTGATCCGAGACTGTACTATGAAAAGAGATTCCAAAAATCCTGTAGCTACCACAGGTCCAAACTGCTTGCTACAGGAGTCTGCAATCACAGGTAGGTCCGAGCCTCCTTCTGCACTTTTTTGTGGTTTGGTTCTGTTCCAAGTGATCCGACCCCCATGTCTGAGACAACTGCAGGTCCGAGTTCTGTTGGAGAGTACTGTGCTAGTTGTTCTCCACAGATCTGAGCCTAGGTACAACCCTGTAATCACAAATTTCGAGCCTATCACAGGTTTACCAAAGAAACAAGTATATCTTTGATTTTTTTCTTCCTCAACCTTCATTACATAATTGCCCAAACGCTGTAATTATGATCTTTTGTTTATCTCCTCTGCCTCCTCTTTTTCTCTGTATTTTTATGCTCCCTTTTTATGGTGTCTTCAAGTTCACAAGTTGTGAACTGTAACTCACTCTCTATGGTAGATCACCAAATTTATTTTTACTCTAAAATGATTTACCGCAGCTTTATATATATAGTTGTTGGTCCCTATGAAGAGACACATCACTCTGTAGGTAGGCCGACATGAATGCTAAAGTGTAGGTCGGCTCTATAATTAGATATAATTTTCTTAACTTAAAAATTCATTATCTTTCAAACCGCTTGGAGTTTCGGGCTGAGTAATAGCTTGTTGGAAAGGAAAAAGTATGCTCTTCAAGATGGTGTAGGTGTTTTTAAGGAATTTTGCCTCTAAGCTAGCAAAAACTATTTTTTAATGTGACTGATTATTTATGAGTGCTGAAATGGAGGCAGAGCATAATAGGCTTCTCTTGTTAGGCTTCTTCATGGTTTTTGGCTTCTTCATTGTTTAAAACCTTTAGCATAGGATCATGGTAGGACATCAACAATGAGTGTATTACATAGTGGCACAGTGATATGTTATAGGAAGTATCATTAGGAAGGTCTCTTTCAATCATCAATCACGTCATTACTTAGTCTTCCAATCTTCATCAAACACCATCATTAAGTGTGGTCACATAAGAGTATAACATCATCACAAGTATGGCTTCATAAAGTATAGTTCTTCACATCATGGGCTTGTCTTTAGGGACTAGATCACCAATCAGACACTTGGCAACTTCTTAAGGCAAGACATCATCATCTAGAACGAAGTATCTCAAGAATATTGACATCTTAGTCAAAGCCATATTGGCATCAATGACAACCTTGATTGACATATTGTTGGTCTTAAATCAGCCAGGTGCTGCAGATCTAGAGTTTTCTCTGTAGGGTTTTCTAGCTTTGGAACCCAGAGTTGTGTATTCAGAAATATTTTTAATAATAGAGCCCTCCAGCAGCCAGAGTCCGGTTTTCCCACATTGGGTTTTTCTGGGGACAGTTTGTCCAGAAATAATTGTGTCACTTTGTCTATGTGTGCATGTTCTTATTCTAGATCTGAATTGGTAGAGATCTATTATGTGTTTTGCTTTGATGTTCACTAGAATTTATTCAGTTGATAACTTGTATAAGTAGGAGAAGCTTAACCGGATTAACAGAAATAATTTCTGCATAAGAATTAAGATTCAGAAATTTCTACATGTAACACAGTAAATAACTTGTATGAGAATTAACAAGTAGGAGAAATAACATCAGATTGCTGCAGTAGGGATTTTTGTTGGTGGAATTTTGATAGTGCGACTTATGTTTTTTTATCTAATGCTAATGATAATTAATGCTCTGTGAAGTTAAAGTTAACTAATTGAAGAGAAATATTGATTCAACCCCCTCTCAGTATTTCCAACAAAGGATTGCTACAAGTGTTGATACAACAAGTAAGTCAAGCTATTTTTTCTTTGTTGTGATGGGCAGATTGAAGGTCTAAAGGATCAGACCTCAAGTCCTAGATTTTGTATACTATGTATACTAGTTTGTATTGGTGTTTATGAAGGGCCATGATCCTTGTTACGGGAGCCCTAATGTTTTCTTATTAATGGACCAATGAAAACTAGATTTGGGACATATATACCTGTGTAATTTTATTGTTTCATTGTTGTTATATTTCCGCTGTGCAAAGTGATTTTGTGTTGGGCTTCTCAAGTGTGTTGTGTTCCTAGCTAGGGCATGTACTAGACCTAGAGGGCATGGAAATTTTCGACTTGGTATCAGAGTTACTTCGAAGTACAACTGAATCAGAGTGTGAGCCGGAAGCAGTTTAAGAGGGAGCTGTGAAACTGCTAGACATGGAGCAAAAGGTTCAACAGAGAAGGTGCATTGGCATGGACGGCATAGCTCTGTGTGGATGGCAGGTTGATCCTGAGGTTTTATCTTCGTTGGGTTGTAGAGTTGCACATCTGGCAGAGGGGCCATGTGCACATGAGGTATTTGACGCAGGAAGATAATGACACATGCATAGTTGAGTTGTGGTAGTCTAGAGGTGGATTAGACCCAGTGTTCGACCACAGCTCGGGATTGACTTTGGAAGGACACAAGATCGGTAGCAACACTTTTTGGGAGGGAATGCAAAGTGAGCCAGTGGAGGTTGTGTAGGCTCATAGGGAGTCTAGCTTCAAAGGTAGACTGCAAACGTCAGCCGCCCAATGGAAGTTTGAATATTCAGGTTCAAAAGAGAGTGGAGTTTTCAGCCCATGCAAGAACAATCGCGAATCATGTGAGAAGACTCATGGTGGTGCAAGGAAAGACGTAGCCCATGCGAGGATAATTATGGAGCACGCAAGGAAAAGTCATGTTGTGTGTGAGGACAATCATCCACCATGCACGATAAAGCTAGGCCCTAGTACAAAAGAAGACGTGGCACATGCGAGGATAGTTGTGGCCACACAAGAAAAGTTATGACTCTTGCAAGGATAGTCATGAGTATGCAAGGAAAGTCATGGAGCTGGAGATTTCAAGGTGTGATGGAAATACCTTCCTCACTAAGAGGGAGTGTTGAAAATCGGGTAGTTCAGAAGGTCTTTCTGAATGGTGAAATCCCAACAAAAGTGAGAATGTTGGGCAATTTACCCAAAGTTGGGGTTTTGGACCCAAAGCTGTGGGTTGGGGACCTAAGTAATTAATTTTGTATTCTAATTAGTTGTTAATTGGTTGAGTGGGAAAAACCCTAAAGGACCGAGGGTTCCCTAAATAACCTAAGACAAAAGTATTTATAGAGGAGACCTATGGAGAGGTCAACATAGAATATAGCAATCTCATTCTTGTGAGATCAAGCAAGCCCAGGAGAAGAAGTCGCAGATCTGCAGCTAGGAGAAGGACGAACAAGAAGGTCTGTGATGTATGTTTGAGGAAGAGATTAAGCTGTGTTTGTCTGTCTGAGGTTCGGTGTTGATGGTATCTGCTGGCCGAGTTTCTGTTCTGCTCTAGAGGGGGGGGGGGGGGGCGCTGAAGCCCTAGGAGGCAGGAGGCCTCAGATCTGTCATAGGCAGTTTAGTAGGGCTGTTATGCCTCGATTTTTTGAATAGGAGGGCCGAGGTATAGAGAGAGGGCCGCAGCCATAAATGACTAGGCTGTAGCTTGCCTGAGGTAGGCCGTAGGCAAAGGAAAGGGGCAGAGAGGTCTCAGGGGCTTGTGGAGAAAAGCCGAGGTGCCTTAAGCCTGTGGAGAGGCCAGTGAGGTAGTGAATGAGGCTGCTGATCTGTGTAGGTGGATTGCTGAGCTAACAAGTGAAGTCTGTTATGTGTTTTAAGGGAGGCCGAAGTTGATCCTAGAAGATTGTCTGAGGGCTGGATAATAGGCGTCTGAGACTTAGTAGGAGGAGGCTGAGAGCCTCAGTAAGTTTGGATCAGCCTAGAATTCTAGGAAGGGTCAGATCTGGTATTCTGAGGGATAGATCATAGGGTACGAAGGATAGATCAAGAGGGCCGAAGGCCTTAAGGACAAGAACAGATAGGCAGTAAGGAGTCTGACAGCTGAAGAGGTAAGCCCAGACTCAAGAAGCTGTTTAAGAAACCTGCCAGGTGGGCAGCAAGAGGACAATGACTAAAGGGGCTGATCACTGCGTGATTTTGGAGGCAAAGGACAACCAGGCACATCAAGGGAAAAGAGGACAGAAAGGGCTGGAGACAAAGGGCTGCTACAGCAAGTTGAGCTATTTCGTCTTTGTTGTGATGGGCAGATTGAAGGTCTAAAGGATCAGACCTCAAGCCCTAGATTTTGTATACTATGTATACTAGTTTGTATCAGGGTTTATGAAGGGCCATAATCCATGGTACGGGAGACATAATGTTTTCTTATTAATGGACTAATGAGAAACGAGATTTGGGCCAGATATACCTGTGTACTTTTTTTGTTTCACTGCTGTTATATTTCCACTGTGCAAAGTGCTTTTGTGGTGGGCTTCTCTTGTGTGTTGTGTTCCTAGCTAGGGCACATACCAGACCTAGAGGGCATGGAAATTTTCAACATGGGTCAAGGCCCTATATTTTCTAGATAAATTAATGTGAAGAAAAAATTGATTGGGCAAATTTATGTGCTGTTTGTGACTGATTTTTCTGAATATTTTCCACTGAAAATTTATTGTTAAAAGCTAAAAATACCAGTGTGGTTATTTTCAGTAGTTTAAAAAATAATTTACTGGCTAAAATAAATTTCTGGGGTTAAGGTAATTGCTTTGTGAAATAGATTGAACCTAATATCTAGAAATTAACACAGAATCTTACGAGGATTCAAAATATGCTGTCAATACTCCCATGCAAAGATTGCTAAAATAGAAATGTCTTGGATTCTGATGATATCACTGTAATTGACCTCAGAAATCAGTGGGAAGTCTGAATACGTATCCAGATTTGATATACCACCACTGCTAGAAATAGAAATATCTCATATTCTCATGAAACTGTACACATTGGATTCATTTTTCAGTAAGGAATCTGAATCTGCGATCAGAATAGACATGCAAGTACTGCTAAAATCAGTAAGTGCTCACATGTTCCCTGTAAGTAGCTCATCGGACTCAGAATCTCTCAAGGATTCTAAATCTGCCATTATCTGTGCCATGCATGTCTCCAGACAAAACCTGCTAAAGATAGTAAGTGCCATGCATGTCACTTGGAAAAATCTCACTGGAATCCTGAGCTCACAAGGACTCTGACTATTTAATCAATACTATCATGCAGGCCTAGGAACCACGTGTCCTAAAATGTAGGGGACCTGCTAAAAATAAAATCTCTGTCCAATCTATGTAAAACTGTGTCTGAACCATCACTGAATCCATTCTGCAACTGGTCTCCCTGGGAAGCAACCCCCAGCCCAAGTGAAATTGTATCTGCATATGTCTTTGAACCTTCAGCCTGATGAAATGTGCTAGTCATTAGCTTCCAGATCTACAAAGGGAAAATCTAGGGGTTAATAGTAAATACCACCCAAACTAGCAATAGGTTTGGTAGAGACCTTTGTTGAGAATTGTCTTTTGTGGTGAATGAAGACTACTAGGGACCAGGCACAGGATACCATGCTTTTCTTAGACAAATTAAAAATAGAAAGAATCCCTTGGTGAGGTTCCTAGTACCCATAAATTTCCATCCGTAGTCTTTTCTAACTCTCATTAACCCAATGTCTAATGGTAACTTTTGGTGGAACACTCTCTAGAAAATATCTAAGGAAGCTTGTAGAACTCGTCATTGTAATTTTTTTATCATTAATAGCATCGTTTTCAATGAAGGGATGGAAATATTTGGGCACAAGCTAGCAGGTTTCTTGTGTGTGACTTCAATCCTAATAAACTTTAAAGTCAAACGTAGATTTTAAGCTTTGGTCTAGGTAATATAAATTTACCATGCTGAGGTCAATGTTATTCTTGTCTAGGACAGGCATTTAATGGCCAACTTAATTAAAAGCTAAGTCCGATCCTACTGGACCATGGTGATAGGACAATTTTTTTGCAGGCTTTCATTTGCTCAATTTGTAGAGAACCTTCCTTAAATCTGTGTTTGTTTCCTCATGATATCTTATTTTACCATGCAGGCTTTAGATAGAGGGGCTGCAATGGTACGAGCAGATAAAATTGCAACTGGGCACAATGCAGATGATATAGCAGAGACTGTACTATTAAATATTCTTCGTGGAGATATTGCCAGGTGTGACATTTGGACTACCACAATCCTTAAGTTTTTCAGAACTTCAATAATTTCTTTTGTTCTCTTTTCATTTGTCAAAAACATATTTGTTTCTGAATTAAGTTTATGTTGCTCTAATTATTTAACCTGAAGCACTGCATTTTTGTTCAGGCTAAGTAGATGCACATTGATAACAACAGGGGAAGATGGATCTATTCCAAGATGCAAGCCTTTTAAGTATACATATGAAAAGGAGATCGTCATATATCCATGCAAACAGACTTATGAAGCTTTTTGTATTTGAGAAGCATTTAATGCATTACACTACTTACCTCCAGTTTCTATCTTGTTCTTTCTGTTCACTCTTAAAGATTACTATATATTAGATTTATTAGTTCAAAGATTTCCTTAGTAGCACTGGTTTCTCTGTTTTCTTTGCTATTTTTTAGTGATATAGCTTCTTACAAAAGGGTTACTATTGTGACTGTGTTGAAATAAGAATTCCTTTATTTCTCTCCACAGCCCATAGTATTTATTTGCACAGTGTACTTAAAATGGTGCCCTAGAGATGATCCTTTGACAATTTATCCTCCTCTAGTCATTGGATGCCCTGTCTTGAAGAAACATTTTTTCTAACACATGAATATGGGCAAAGACATTAGAACTGAACATCAAAATTTGTTTTATAATTATATTCCATGACTGTGTGATACCTTGACGAAAATTTACGTATGCATATTTCAAGAAGCTTGATTACTTCTCTACTGAATGTAAGTTTCCTTTATCCTAAATTCAGTCTGTCATGGATATTACTATAAATATTTGAAAATAAAATGTATTTTCTGTAATTGAATGGAACTTATTGAATAACTTTTGGGAAGATTTGCATCATTAGCGATTCTGTTCATGCCATCATGTTTAACACTGGACATCAAGTATTCTTGTTGAATTTATTAGTTTAGCTCAACAAATCGAGTTTTTGCAGTCACTTATAATTTAATCTTGAGTCTTGACTATAGGCTCTCGTTTTTTTGGAAATTTTGAACACTTGTTTCATCTGAATTTTTAGATGTCTAATATCATACGTAATAAAGAGTAAAATAGTTGGATGTTGTCTCTTGTTTTGCTCACTGGTCTCAGTTACCTTGAAAAGCGATTGGCGTGCCATGCTTTAGTTATTTGTAGGATGTTTGCATTGGTGTTGTTAACAATTCTGTCCCAAATGTCTTCAATTTTGTTTGCTTCTGACTTTGAATGTTTCCATCTAGTGTGTCTAGGTGCACTTTGGGATAAAATTGTCAATATAATTACATCTTTTAGGCAGGTGACATGAGGAGAAAGGATGAGCACATTTTTCCATAATTCCTTTTGTTATCCATTGACATGTAGGGGTAGCTAGTGGAGATTTTTTTGACTTATAGACAGTATTTCCATAGATAATATTTATGGTCCTTCCATGGACACTTGACCTGTGATGCGTCTTGCATTTGCTCAGCTCACTCACATTTGATGATCATGCTTACGAGGCTTGATATACATGATGCACATTATTTTATTGCTTCATATTGGGTGTTAATGTCTGATGTACTTGTCATAAAAATGGTGATCATTGGTTGAGTTGAATAATGGATGGATCATAACACTCTAAATTTATGTTATTTGCCTCGTTTTGCCATGGTTGGTCATGGTCATACCTTATATAAGTGTTGTCGTTTTTGGGTTGAGTTGTACCACAATGGTGTAGAAATTTTAGGTCCTGCTGTAGCCCCCCCGTTTCAATTTGTTTTGCATATCATTGTTTAATACCCACAACCCATTCCAATGTAGCTGATACATAAACATAAATGGCATTCAAATGAAACACTGCTAGGCTACAGTACTCTTTTTCCTTTCACTTTTCAGCTCATAAAATAAACAACACAAGCACACATAAATTTTGACACTGATTTTTGGTCAATCTCGGACCCTGGAAAAACCCAGAAGGGGAAAACTAGTTTGAAGGAGATTTTATTTTTGCTTTCCTCAGAGAATTATTTACAACGGTACAAACACAACTCAGGGTACTTATCTCTTCCCTGTTGCTCCTAAAAGCTCAAACCACAGATCTGGAAATGTGTGCACAGGTTCAGCAATCTCTGCATTGAAGTTTGTGCCACAGTCTACTTTTCTCTGCTCAGAATATCAGACTTCCAGATCTAGGAAACGGCTCCACTGATCAACAATTAATGTCCTCAGATTTCGTGTTACCTTCAGCAACTCTGCCCTTGATTTCAACGCTGACAGACTTCAGCAATTTCTTCTCAAACTGCATGCCACAAGTCTGCATTAAATTCCTTGAATTTTGGGCTCTGTCTGGCCAACATCTACTGCACTGACAACTCCCCAAAATTTGCGCTGATACCCTTGAAAAACACACCCTCGAAATCTATGCTGAGGAAGTACTAAAGGTGGCTGCTCTTCCTCGAACTATGTGTCACCTCCTAGCTTAGAAACTCGACCTGCTGATAGTTTTTCTCCACTGCTGTATGTTCTCTCCTTAGCAAATAATGGCTCTCACAGCCTAACTTCTCCTTGCTATAGATTCTCTCCACCAGCAGATGCTATCTTAACCTCCCTCCTCAGCTAGCACAGCCTCTTCCTTCTTCTCAGCTATCGCAACCTTTTTCCTTCTTCTCTGCTACTCTTGGAGCTATCTCAGCTTCCTCTTGAAGCTTTCTCAGCCTCCTCTAGAAGCTTTCTTAGCCTTTTCTTCTCTTCTTCTCCTTCTCTAACTCTACACTTGAAGAACGCATGCTCTCCTTTGCCTTTTCTCCCTTTTTAGTCTTCTCTAATGAAGTGAGGCCCTAACCCTATGATCAAAGGCTGAGATTAGATCTTACCTCTCCTTGATCAAGGGTGGAGATCTAATCTGCCATTGACCCCCTTTTTATGTCTCCCCCTTCAATAAGAGCCTCCCTAGACACTTTAATGTTGCTTTTGTACCTTGTGCCTTTTTTCACATTAAGTCACTTTAAAAACATAAAGTAACTTTAATAATATAAAGTACCATGTACCTTTTTTTATAAAGTCAATTTAAAAACATAAAGTGACTAAAGTCAAATGACTTTAATAACTCATAAAGTCACCCACTAGGAAGGGGTCTCATGTGTTTTCCTAGGCCAAAGGCAAAAAGCACTAGGAAACGCTTCCTCGGTAACATTTTTCTCAACACTCCCTGTTACTGAGGAAGGTGTTTCTCACCACTCCAGAAGTCGGTGATCCTCCTGATCCTTGTGCACCTCCTGAAAATTTTGAAACGTGTGGTGTGCTCCCCTGTTCAGGAGCCTGCTGCTCTATAACACTAGGGGCTAGGCTCACCATTAAAGCAAACTCTGTATCAAACTTGGTGGAAAACTTATTCACCTCAGCTGATGCTGCAACACCCTTCTTCTCCTTCTTGTTGGGACACAGAAAGGCATAATGACCCATCCTATTACAAGAAAAGCATCTCACTTTGCTCATGTCCTTCTTGGACTCCTGTTATCCCCTCCGCTGCTTGGCCCCACTCACGGATCCCTTCTTCTTCTTCTTGCCCTCAGTTGCGAGGGCAACATTCTCCTCCTCATCTACGCCACCATGCTGGCTGCCACTTTTGGCATTCCTCATGGTCTCTTCCTGGATGAAATTATCCCACATTCTGCTCCAACCAGAAAAGTGCTCTTTGGTAAGGTATGAGGTCACTGAGTTAGTTTTCGTCATCTTGGTGTTTTTCAGTTTCTCATGCAACACCATCTTGCTGTTCTTATTGTTGCTCTGGTAAAGAGTCCCACATTTCATGGGCATATCTCTTCCCTGACACATGAGGTATACTGTGGTATTTGATAGCATCAAGAAGGATCCTCTTAGCCTTCACATTCCTCTTGGTGAAGTCTGCCAACTGAACTGGATCAGTGGGTGGTTGTACTGCACTCTCTACAATATCCCACACCTCAACTTCCTCAAGCTGTAAGACTATCTTCTCCTTCCACGAGCCAAAATTTTCAGCCCCACTCAGCCTATGACCCTCTCAACCAACACTGCTTCTAAATCACTGAAAAATGGAGCAACCAACCTCCCTCTCAACCACAGATCTCTGGTATATAGGCTGGTTTTAAGCTTGCTGAGCACTGTTCTCAGGAGAAGGTTGCTTGCTGGTCACTTTTATCAGCTGTGGGTTCTCACTGTTTTGATACCATGTAGAAAAATTAGATCATGCTATAGACCCTCCTGTTTCAATTTGTTTTGCATATCATTGTTTAATACCCACAACCCATTTCAATGTAGCTGATACATAAACATAAATGGCATTCAAATGAAACAGTGTTAGGCTACACTACTCTTTTGCCTTTCACTTTTCAGCTGATAAAATAAACAACACAAGCACACACATAAATTTTGACACTGATTTCTGGTCAATCTTTGAACATGGAAAAACCCACAAGGGGAAAACAATTTGAAGGAGTTTTTATTTTTACTTTTCTCAGAGAACTATTTACAACATTACAAACACAACTCATGGTACTTATCTCTTCCCTGCTGCTCCTAAAAACTCTAACCACAGATCTAGAAATGTATGCACAGGTTCAACAATCTCTGCGTTGAAGTTTGTGCCACTGTCTGCTTTTCTCTGCTTAGAATATCAGACTTCCAAATCTAGGAAGTGATGCCACTGATTAACATTTAATATCCTCATATTTCATGCCACCTTCAGCAACTTTGCCCTTGATTTTAACACTGACAGTCTTTAGCAATTTCTTCTCAAATTGTGTGCCACAAGTATGCATTAAATGCCTCGAATTTTGGGCTGTCTGGCCAACATTTACTGCACTAACACCTCCCCTAAATTTGCACTGATACCCTCGAAAAAGACACTGAAAGCCTCCTCAAAATTTGTGCTGAGGAACTACTATAGGTGGCTTCTCTTCCTCGAATTCCATGTCACCTCCCAGCTTAGAAACTCAGCCTACTGATAGTTTTTCTCCACTGCGATATGTTCTCTCCTTAGCAAATAATGGCTCTCACAACCTTCCTTCTCCTTGCTGTAGATTCTCTCCACCTGCAGAGGCTATATCAGCCACTCCTCAGCTATCACAGCGTCTTCCTTCTTCTCAGCTATCACAACCTTTTTCCTTCTTCTCAGCTATCACATCCTTCTCTTGAAGCTATCTCAACCTCCTCTAGAAGCTCTCTCAGCCTCCTCTTCTCTCCTTCTTCTCCAACTCTACACTTGAAGAACGAATGCTCTGCTTTGCCTTTTCTCCCTTTTAGTCTTCTCTGACGAAGTGAAGCCTTATTCCTATGATCAAGGGCTGAGATTAGATCTCAGCTTTTCTTGATCAAGGGTGGAGATCTAATCTCCCATTTACCCCCCTGTTATGTCTCCTCCATTAAGAGCCTCCCCAGTCACTTTAATGTTCTTTTGTATCTTGTACCTTTTTCCACATAAGGTCACTTTAAAAACATAAAATAACTTTAATAACATAGAGTACTATGTACTTTTTCTCATAAAGTCACTTTAAAAGCATAAAGTGACTTTATTATAATAAAGTACTTTGTACTTTTGTACCACATAAAGTTACTAAAGTCACATGACTTTAATAACTCATAAAGTCACCCACTAAAAAGGTGTCTCATGTGTTTTCCTAAGCCAAAGGCAAAAAATAGTAGGAAACACTTCCTCGATACCCTCTTTCTCAACAAAGGGGGCTTTGTAGTGTGTCCATATCCCAATCCATACTTAACGCTCTCTATGCTTCTCGATTTCTATTGCCTTGCTCATGGGTTGGATTTCATATGTGACAAAAAAACATTTTTGGTTTTGTTATCACTTAGAAATGTCCTCTTGGCTGTAGGAGAGAAGTTTCCAAGGTAACCTTTGCAGTCCAACTTATAGATTGAAGGCTAGCCCCTTCAATCCAGAGAGGGTTCTCTTTGACAACCTAATTAGTAAATTACTAGATATAGTGATTGACTGTACTTTTACACAGTGACTAGATCTTCAGTTGTGTTGTGTTGATGTAGGGTTTGGTTGGGCATGAGGGAGATAGTCCATTGGGAAATGGAGTCAATAAGCTAGGGTTTATGTCAACTTACCAAGATACTGGCTGTTTGATCAAGATTGACAGAGGCAAGGTAGATAGCACCTCCTAGATATTGGTCATCGTTATAGCTGAAGGAAGAAAATAGGAGAAAGATCCACTATAGTAGGGCATCTGAAATGAATCCTAGAGTAGCTTTAGAAGATAGGAGTGCAAATATCTGAAATCTATGAAACATAGCATCAAGGCAAGGATGAATTCTGCAACATTTACTCTTATTCAAATATTCAGGAGATCATACATTCAAATGATATTACAAAGAGAATACTGAAACTTGTAGAAAACACATACTAAGACATACCATCACATGAATCTTTATATCACTAACCAAAATTTACTGATCTTGGCAAACTGTAGATTGATAAAGCTCTCAACACACAGACAATGGCTATTCTTTCATCGAAAACCAAACTTTTTTCCTTATTTTTCATGTTATATAGGAAAAATACAATAAAGATAAGATCCACAAAGTTTGGTAATAATAACTGCAAAATATTTACAATATCTGAAGGTTTACGTAACAAAAATAATCAAAATCCTATAATCTTAGCTATTCGGATTTCTATCTGGCACATAACAGTGGTCAAAGTACATTGTAGAATTGCTGTGCGTATCTCCTGCTATTATTCTAGAACAAGGACGAGTCATGGCTATATTATAGGATCAAAAATTGCTCACTCCCTTGTAGGTTCGATATTTGGAACTACAACATTTTTTCCCTAATATTAGCAAAACTGGTGCATGAAATTGTAAACCATGCTGAAACTATGCAACTGCTCTTGTAACCGCTTCCTCCCTTCAAGGCTGTTTTTGCATATGTTGACTCATATTCTCTGCACTCCCTCAACCACAAAAAATCTTGGACATTTACAATAACATATCAAAAATAACTTACAGTAAAAAAAATTAACATGGAGTAGGTCAAAATGCTTAGGTAATATTAGGGTTTGTTCAACAAAATTAGGTTTTCGGATATCTCTCTGCCCTATGAAGTAGATTGATCATTTCATCATGGCTTCTGCAGCCTGAGCAAGGAGGTTTAGGTTGTCCTGGCTTCTTGTCATCCTTTTGGTAGCTTTTTGTATGATTTTTTCAGCCTTTAGGGTTTCTTTTCCCTTTCTGTCAGCATGCGTTGTTTTCCCCTGTTTTTTGGCCTTCTTTCTGCTCGTTGAAGTTTGCAAAGTCTCGTCCTCTGCATCAATAATCACTATTTCCTTCAACTTAGGGTTTGTTTTTTCCTTGAAACTCAACCTTAGTTTGTTTGTAGGGTGAGTGTGAGGTTTTATGGAGTAAACCCTAGGCTCTGTTTCAACTTCTTCATCCCTTGTTTCTATCTTCTATTTGCCTTTTTCACTTTGTGCTACTCTTTGTTTTGCCTCCTATTCTTCTAACATCAATTTCTGCTTTCTTCTTGTTCTCCTTTCATAAGCTCTAACCTCTATCTCCTTCAGAGGGTATTCAACATGTTCCTCAACAGAGTGGCTATGCTCTCCCTTTGTTTCCTTAGCTAGGGTTTGTACACAAAATTTAGTTTGACCTCTCCTTGGTCTTATAGGTTTAGGTTTTCTTAGGTTTATTTGTCTCAATTGCTCCACCTGCTTGTTTAGCTCATGAGTATATAATATATTAATCAGGTCGTGGTGACAAATGTCATGAGGTTGTAGCTCAAGTTTGGTTCTTGCTTTGGTGCACATCTTTAGCAAACTGTGGTGAAAGAAATAGGGCAAATTCATCTTACTAAAGCGTGGTAAATGGCATAAAAACCTCATATGATACAAATAGGCTTTAAAATATCTGCCTTCACATGTGAAGAAAAGCTGCACAGTTCTGAGGGTGTTGGACCATTCGGGCTTGAACATATTTTGGAGGACTCCAACATTGTAGTCTTGATTTTGACATTCCTCTTATTGAAAATGTAACTAGGTTCGGTCTTCATAACGACTATGCAATTGTGAATTTATGTATGAAGAGACAAAGATAATAAAATGTATTTTGTAATGCTTGCCTCATGCATTTCATGAGCAAGGAGTTTTTACTATAGGTCAAAGACTTCTTCTTGATGTCTTTAGGGGTTTGTCATCTTGTCATAAATATAATTTAGAGTCATGTCTATGAAGTGACGTTACACTTGTAAAAGGACAAATGTTGATATAAATATATGCTCCAAGACCTTGTTACTTTGCTCATGAAAGGCGACCCAAAATATGCTGGAAGTCTCCTTGGTGAAGTCAGCCTACATACAAGAGGACATGTCGGCCTAGAACAGTGAAGATAGTCCCTATTATAAAGGGCGGACTGTGGCCTCATTAGTGTTGATTTGGGTAGCATCGAATGTGCTCTAAGTCTCAAAATTGGCAGGGAGGCTTAGGTGTTGAGAACTGGGTACAATGTTTAAAAACCGGCCGGTCTGGCTCGGAATCAACTGAGCTGACCCCATGCCGAGACTGGCTTGGTAGAAAAATTGGTTCAGGGGGCCGGTCACCGACTTGACCAGTTCGGTCACAAACCGACCAGCTCGGCCAAGTCTGAATTAGACCAACCGAGTTGGTCCCAACTGGCCGCAGGCCCCACATTTGCCCAAAAACGGACTTCAAAACTAGTTTTTATTTGCTTTTAGGGTTTTGGTAAGGCCTCTAACCCCTCCCAGTCCTGTTAAAGCTACCCAACCCCTCTCATTCCCTCACACCTATCTCATTGCATTTGAGTGAGCATTTGTGAGGAATTTGTGAAGAGTTGTGGAGTTGGTTTTTGGAGCAGCTTTGAGGAGACTTTTGGGCAAGCATTGGAGCACCAGTGAGGAGCTTCTTGGGCAAGATTTGGAGTAGCATTGAGGAGGTTAGAGCCTAGAGGCATTTTTTTTCCCCTTCTAAAATATGCCTTTGCGTGTTTTCTTTTTGCAAATCTGGAAATGAAAAACATAGATTTTTGTGAAAGAAATGAAACATAGAATGCGTAGTTTTTTGTTTTGTTTTCATTTTCAGATTTAAACCTTTCATTTCCAAGTCAAAAAATCAGTCCAAAATGGCCCCTAGAATGAAAGACGATGCTTGGGCATACACTGAAATGGTTGATGATCAAATGAATTGCAAATATTGTAAGAGAAAAACTAAGGGGGGTGGAGGGGGCATTCATAGGCTGAAACTACACTTGGTTGGTGTTAGAGGCCAAATTACTCCATGTGAAGCACCAATAGAAGAAATTGGGGAAATTAGGAAGATGTTGAGAGATCAATTTCAAAAGTTTGAGGAAGAAAAAACTAGGAAAAAAGAAATAGAGGCTGAAATTGGAAGAGGAATATAAAATACATGATGGCTGCCAACCCCAATTTTGATTCTGAGGGTTCTTCATCTATCCATTGCACTGATGCATCAAACCCCTTTCGCTATGTTCCTCCCTCTTTGGAGTCTATTCAAGAAAATGGAAGTGTGCAATGAAAAATAAGGGTACTATCAATTTTTTTTTCACACCTTCCTCTCCCTCTGATAGTGCACATGGTCCTACAACTACTAGAGGTCAAGTGCAACCCACTTTAGATCAACATTGGGAGAAAGAATTGAGAGAAACTGCTTGTGATTACATTGCTAGATGGTGCTATGATGTTGATATTCCCTTTAATGCTTCTCATTCACCATATTATGAACCTATGTTTGATGCCATATATGCTGCTGGAAAGGGCTTCAAAGGCCCTACTATGCATGAGTTAAGAGGATCTCTTTTACAAAAAGAGATTGTTTCCATTGATGAATATTTGAAAGATTTCAAAAACTCATGGGCACAAACAGGATGTACCATCATGTCAGATGGATGGACTGATCAGAGGAACCATACCATCATAAACGTTCTTGTCTTTTGCCCATGGGGAACCATGTTTCTAAGATCAGTTGATGCATTTGATAGGGTGAAAGATGCACACTTGTTGTTTCAGCTTTTGGATGAGGTTGTTGGAGAGGTGGGGGTGCAAAATGTTGTTCAAATCATCACAGATAATGCCTCTAACTATGTTCTTGCTGGTAAATTATTAGAGGAAAAACACAAAACCATCTTTTGGACCCCATGTGCTGCACATTGCATAGACCTCATGCTTGAGAATATTGGTAAAATATATTGGATCAAGAACATTGTAGAGCATGGAAAAAACATCACAAAATATATTTACAATCACTCATGGATTCTGAATCTGATGAGGAAGCACACAGGGGGCAAGGATATTATTAGGCCTGCCATCACTAGATATGCAACACATTTTTTGACAGTGCAATCTATGCTTTCCCAACATAGAAACTTGCAAAAGTTGTTTTCCAGTGATGAATGGAATGAATGTTAGCTTTCTTTTTTCACAAGATGGCAAAGATGTGAAAAAGAAAGTTAATGAAGAAATATTTTGGAAAAAGGCAGCAAAGATTGTGAAGGTTGCTGAGCTCAGCCACTGGTTAAGGTGTTGCGGTTGGTGGATGGGGAAACATCAGCTATGGGCTTCATTTATGAGGCTATGGATCAAGCAAAGGAGAAAATAAAGGCAACATACAAGGACAGAGTTGGTGAGTATGGGCCCATTTGGGAAATCATTGATCAAAGATGGAACAATCAACTCCATCGCCCTATACATGCAGCTGGGTATTTTCTGAACCCAAGGTATCATTATAAAGCTCAAGAAGCAGGAGCTTTGATTGGGGACGTTAGAAATGGATTGATTGAATGCATTGATCGCATGATCCCCAAGGAGAGTGACCAGTTGCTGATACACAATCAGATCACTGTGTTCAACAAAGCCACAAGTACCTTTAACAAGAACCTTGCAAGGATTGGAAGGGAATCAGATGAGCCAGGTAAACAAAGAATTTCAATTTTCAAATTCATATTTTATTATTTTGTATAATTGTTTATAATTTCAAAGTTGGATATAATTTGTTGAGCTAACTGAAACTCATTACAACTATGATTTTTGCAACACAATGGTGGGAAGCATTTGGTAGCCATTTTCCTCAATTGAAGAGGTTTGCAATCTGCATTTCGAGTCAAACTTGTAGTGCTTCTTGGTGTGAGCACAATTGGTTTATCTTTGAGAGGATTCACACAAAGAAGAGAAACCATTTAGAGCAGAAACGGTTAAATGATCTAGTTTATGTCTAGTACAACCTTCGACTAAGAAGCAACCAATTGTTGAACAAAAGGCCTGATTCAGATCCCATTGTGTTTGAGGATGTTGATCCAACATCAGATTGGGTAGTGGAGATTTGTCCACCAGAGTTTGACTCTGATGAGGATATTAGTGTGGGGATGGACTTCGATTTACAGGTAGAGGCTCAGCTAAATGCTGATCCACTAGTAGCAGGCCCAGGCCCAAGTCCTGCAGTTGCAGCCGCAGACACTTCCTCTAGTCAGCCACGACAGAAGCTCATTGCTCATCTATCTCAGGCTCAACGTGCTACAGTTCCAGTTTAGGATGTTGATGAGGAGGAGCCATGGTTTTCCCGCTCTGTTTCAGAGTTTGAGCTTGAGGATATTTCCTTGTCAGATGTCTAGTAGTAATGTCTAGTAGTAGTGATTAGTCATGTTTTGTTGTAGAGGCCATTTAGACCCTCCTTGGTTATGTTTTTTGTTCTGATCTCTATATCATGTATGTATTGGATAGTGCACTGGGTGCAATTTTGATATAATGGATATATTCATGAGCCTACTTTGATCATATGTTGTCTTTTGTCTCTATTGTAATGCTTTGTGTTTGGAAACATGAATGAGATTCTTTAAAGTTATGTTTTTTTATAAAAAAGTTAATATTTAATGTATTTTTTTACAAAGACCGAGTCATTGAAACCGAACCGGCCGAGTCAATACCGAGACAGAGTCGGAGTCAAAGTTGAACCTCAGTCGGTTCGGAACCCGAGTCAGAGTTTTAAAACACTTATTAGGTAGGGCTAAGTTTAATTCAAATTCTCTTCTTGATAATTACTTTTGAGCTTACTTCTTTTACTTATGTCTTCTCTTCTTAGCTTATTATGTTTTTCATCAAGTCAATTACCAAAAAACAAGAGACAAATTTAGGCTCTTCGAGCCAAGGCCGAAACCTCTCCCTCTTGGAGAGGAAAACCCACAAGAAATTCTTCTTATAGACTTTTAGATGACAAGTACCATGACCATGACACAAACCCTTGACCCTTGTATGCATCCAAGACCTTGTCACTGCTTCTTCATTGACTCCTTGAGTTGATCCTTCTTTCCTGCACCTTTCTGCACCAAGACTAGAGAGCTCGGTCTCTACTTGTATTCTTCCTTCTTTGGCTGTATGAGATCCTTGCTTGTGATATCAAGACCGTGTCATAAACTATCTTACATTGTACCTTCACTTAACCTTACTGACTGTACATGTCTTATTTCCTTTTGATGAGTAGTCCACACTATACTGTAGTGATGCCCTTACACAATCCTGTTATTGTACTTAACATAGTCTTCTAACTTCGTATTTGTCACAGTGCTGTAACTGTTAAAATTTGGGTACCAGAAGACAAGTGGTTCCCTAAGGCTTTGATCTTTGGCTTAGGGAAAAGTGTCCAAATGTATTTAACTTTTTCTCCTAAAGTGACTTTATAAGTGATAAAGTCAAATCTAATTTAAAAGTGACTTTAATAAAGTCAATGTGAAATTAGAAGGTGAAAAGTGACTTTGGAAATAAAAGGCTAAGTGGGTCTTTATTAAAGTGGGGTGAATTTAAAAATGGAAAGGGAAAATTAAATGCACATTTAATCTCAGTCCTAGATGTAAAGCTATCTGAGCCATTGGATTTAGGGATTCCCCAAAAGTCACTTAGGGTTAGGTTAAAGGAGGAAAAGAAGAGAAAAGGCGATTTAGTGTTTCATGAGCAGATTGAGAGAGGAGGAGAAGAGAGCAAAGAGATTTTTAGAGTAGTGAGTTGAAGGAGTGTAGAACCTTGGTACACATATCAAGGAAACATTCATCAAATCCGTACAGCAAGGTTGGCACATAGTTCAAGGAAGATTTGGGCACGTTTTTCAAGGCAGTTTTCGTACAACAACTTTGGCACACATTCTTAGGCAGCTGTACAGCATTCTGGCACAAATTTCGAGGTGAAGAGTGTTGTTTTTGTGGCACAATTTTCGAGGTAGACTGTATAGTTTGCAACTGTCCTTGTGCATAGAAAATGAGGTAGAATCTGTACAACATTTATTGTTGTCCCTCTGCACGCATTTCGAGGAGGCCATACAACAACATTTATTGCTGTTTTGCACACAAATCGAGGAGGTCGTACAACAACATTTATTGTTGTTTATGGGCACAAAATTCAAGGAAGTCTGTACAACATTTATTGCTGTTTCTATTTTACTGTTTGCACAATTTCCGAGGCGGTGGTTAAGCACAGAAAACGAGATAAGTTGATTTGTTTGGTTGCTGGAATTTTCTATGTATTTCTATTTCACTGTAAAAGCAAAATTATCAGAGATAAAGAAGAGCTTTCAAACTAGTTTTCCGCAAGAGTTGTAAGGGGTTTTCCCAAGATCATATTGACCAAAAATCAGCGTGTCATTTTCTATGTGTGTGGCTAAAATAATTTGAGTTTTATTTTTGCATTTTCCAGCACTTTGAAATTTCCGGAATTAGTGTTTTCAGGAATATTTATTATTTCCAGCTTGTTGAATGTATGTTTTTGGGAATGGGCATTTAACTACATGGGAGTAATAAGGAGAAACTGATAACCGGGGTTGGGTATCAGAGCTTGGGTGGCTGAAAAGTGCAGTTTGAGACAACAAGTGAAAAATTATAGCAAGCTTATATTTTACATAGAAAACTGAACCTTTACCACAACATTGAAATTTTCAGTTTGTTAGGACATCAAGCATGTCTTTGGGCTTGAGGGTGGAGGATAGGTTGGATTAGCAGAGCAACTGCAGAGTATGGAGGGAGAGAATCCAGAGCATCTTTGAGGAGGCAGAAGTCTGTGGAATCATGGTTCACACTGCACAGTGCCCAGTAGCAGTGCCTGCTGACCCTGTTTAGCTGGCAGATTTTAATAAGAAGAATGCCAAGGGAAAGAGACTGATTCTTGATGGGGTTAAAGACCATTAATTCTTCATGTGAGAGGAAAGGCACTTGCACATGAGATGTGGACAGCCTTGACCAATCTCTACCAGAGTACCAATGAAAACAAAAAAATGGTCCTAAGGGAGAAGCTGAAGGCCATTAAAATGGCTAAGACTGATGGTGTTACTGTACACCTCACAAAGATCACTAATGTGAGAGATGAGTTGCTGCTGTTGGAGAGGCCATTCCACCCATTGAGCTTTGACCGGGAGTTTGGGTTCATTGCTTGTGAGCCCACTAGTGTAGGATCACCTGCCACAAAGGTTGAGAGGGAGTTTGCACTTCCCTCCACTAGTGGAGCATCTTCAGGTATTTGGTATTTTGACAGTGGGGCTTCACGTCATATGATAGGAGTCCGTGAGTACTTCTCGGAGCTTTCAAAGAGTGGCATTGATATAGAGGTAGTACTCGGAGACGACAACATTGCTAGAGTAGTCGATGTGGGAACGTTGACATTTGATAGGGAACCCAAAACTTCATTGAACGTGTCAGATGTTCTATATGTCCCAGGGATGAAGAAGAACCTTATATCCATCTCAGCATTGAAGGACAGAGGGTATGAGGTATTGTTTAGGAGAGGACATGTGCTTATATATCCCAGGGGCGCTCCAGCTGATTCAGCTAGAGTGATTGGTGTATGCCATGCCAAGGTTTACAAGTTTTTGTTTCAGCCCCTTATGGCATTGAGTAGTAGTATCGGCAGCAGAGCTAGCAGTTTCAGAGTTATGCGAGATTTGGCGCCGCAGGATGTGGCACATGTATCATGGGCCTTGAGGACATTGCGAGAGATCACTACAGGTGTGCCAGATTTCAGTTCTGATCACCTAGATACATGCAGAGACATGCAGAGGATGTTCTATGGAGAAGTTTTCCAAATCCCCTTTTCCCAGCAGTGACAATAGATCGATAGGGATTCTTGATTTGATTCATACCGATGTGAGCGGTTGGATGCGTCATGTATCCTTGAGTGGATATGAGTAGTATGTTTTATTCATTGATGATCACTCGAGGAAGACTTGGATTTATTTCTTGAAGACCAAGAGTGAGGTCTTCAAGCGGTTTCAAGAGTTCAGAGCTCTTGTGGAGACTTAAACAGGTCGGAAGATCAAGTCCCTTAGGTCGGACAATGGAGGGGAGTATACTCTTGGTGAGTTTGTTGATTATTGTGCAGAGGCAGGCATCAGGAGGGAGTTCACAGTTCCTTACAACCCCAAGCAGAACAGGGTTGCAGAGAGGAAGAACAGATCCATTGTTGGGGCTGCCAAAGCCATGCTACATGATCAGGGGTTACCATTGTTTTTGTGGGCAGAGGCCTGCAACACTGTTGTGTATTTGCGGAACAGGAGTCCACATCATGCCTTGGGGCATGTGACTCCGGAGGAGGCTTTTTCTAGGAAGAACCCTGATGTTGGTCATTTTCATATCTTTGGGTGTATTGCATACTCCTACGTACCCAAGGAGAAGAGGACCAAGCTAGAGCCCATTGTAGAGAAGGGCATCTTTGTGGGCTACAGTGAGACCTCGAAAGCCTTCCAGATTTATATTCCTGCAAGGAGGAGAGTTGTTAGGTGAGATGTGAAGTTCGAGGAAGACAGGGCTTTCAGAAGGTCACGGGAGTTAGAGTATCTGGATTCACCAGACCGTCAGGAGCAGTTGAGTCAGTCACAGGGATCCAGTGGACAAGGATCAAGAGGTACATCGATTACGGTGTCAGGTCCATCAGTGAACAGTGGCTCGCAGAGTCAGAGGGGTGGTGCTTCGGGCAACATGCAGAGCAGTCCACAGAGTAGTTCACTAGGTAGTCCACTGATGGACAGTTCACACAGTGCTTCAGCATCTACAGGCATAGGTTCAGGCAGGAGGACAACAGACAGACATTCAGGAGTTCAGGCTTTTGATGAGGATGAGGATTCTCCCTCTCCGGTGGGAGAAGTATGCTTGGGGAAGAGGAAGCCCAAGTGGCTTCAGGACACCTTGAGAGAGGCCACATCTGTTGCTGGGCTGAAGAGACAGGATAGAGAGAGCAGACCACCTGAGCGGTTCTGTAGCTATATGGCATTGGTTGCTAGCATCGTTGACTCCGAGCCTTCTAGCTATGAGGAGGTAGCTAGCCAGCAGGTTTGGAGGGAGATCATGCAGGAGTATTCTTCTATCATGAAGAATGATGTTTGGGAGGTGGTGCCGAGGCCTGAAGGGAAATCCGTGGTTACTTCCATATGGTTTTACAAGATAAAGCATGCTATAGATGGCAGCATCGAGAAGTTCAAGGCTAGATTTGTGGCTAGAGGGTTCTCCCAGGTAGAGGGAGTTGATTATGAGGAGACCTTCGCTCCCTTGGTTCGATATACTTCCATTCGCTCCATTATATCTATAGCAACATAGATGAGTTGGAAGATCCACCAGATGGATGTGAAGACCGCATTTATGAATGGCTTCATACAGGAGGAGGTGTACATTGAGCAGTCGTAGGGCTTTGAGGTGCATGGGAAGGAGTCCCATGTATGCAGACTGAAGAAGGCACTTTATGGCCTGAAGCAAGCTCCTAGAGCTTGGTACTCCTGGATTGATACGTACTTGCAGGAGATGGGTTTCACAAAGAGTGATGCAGATCTGAACCTATACTTTATTGTGATAGGTGAGGAGCCTCTCATTCAAGTGCTGTATGTGGATGACTTGGTCATTACGGGTGCAGAGAGACTTATAGATGGCTACAAGAGAGATCTTGCTTCGGAGTTCGAGATGAAGGACATTGGCTTGATGCATAACTTTTTGGGTTTGGAGGTGTTGCAGGAAGAGGGGCATTTCTTCCTGGGACATGGGAAATATATTGTGGACATTCTTAGCAAATTTCACATGGAGGATTGAAAACCCATGTCGACACCTATGATCACTAACTGAAAAAAGCTTCACGCTTCAGATTCCGAGTTGGTGGATCCCACATTGTATAGACAACTGATTGGTTCTTTGATGTATTTGGTCAACTCTCGACCAGATATATGTTTTGCAGTCAACGTGATGAGCCAGTTCATGTGTGAGCCCAGAAGAGTGCACTGGGTTGCTGCAAAACACATTTTGCGGTACTTGCAGGGGACAGTGGATTATGGTCTGGATTATAGACAGGGAGATGGAGTGAGATTGGCAGGGTACACTGATTCTGATTGGGCAGTTTGTGCTTCTAATAGGAAGAGCACTTCAGGGTGTTGTTTTGGGTTGGGTTCGATAGTCGTGTCGTGGTTCAGTCGAAAGCAGCAGTCAGTAGCATTGAGTTCAGCGGAAGCACAGTACATGGCAGTCAGTCTGGCTAGTTGTGAGGCCATATGGCTTCGCAAGATGTTATTTGGCTTATTTGGTCAAGCGTTGAGACCTTTAGTGATTTACTGTGATAATCAGAGTTGCTTTAAACTCACGGAGAATTCAGTATTTCATGACATGTCAAAGCATATTGGGATCAAATATCATTTTATTAGAGACTATGTTCAGAAGGGAGCTGTGAAGCTTGAGTATATTCCCACAGATGAGTAGGTAGCAGATATATTTACCAAAGCCTTACCATGGGGCAAGCATGTCTACTTCAGAGACAAGATGGGGGTGGTGAGGAACACTTTCCTCGGTAAGAGGGAGTGTTAAAATTTGGGTACCAAAGGACAAGTGGTTCCCTAAGGCTTTGATCTTTGGCCTGGGGAAAAGTGTCCAAATGTATTTAACTTTTTCTCCTAAAGTGACTTTATAAGTGATAAAGTCAAATCTAATTTAAAAGTGACTTTATAAGTGATAAAGTTACTAAGTCTAGTTTTAAAGTGACTTTAATAAAGTCAATGTGAAATTAGAAAGTGAAAAGTGACTTTGGAAATAAAAGGCTAAGTGGGTCTTTATTAAAGTGGGGTGAATTTAAAAATAGAAAGTGAGAATTAAATGCACATTTAATCTCAGCCCTAGATCTAAAGCTATCTTAGCCATTGGATTTAGGGATTCCCCAAAAGTCACTTAAGGTTAGGTTAAAGGAGGAAAAGAAGAGAAAAGGTCATTCAGTGTTTCATGAGCAGATTGAGAGAGGAGGAGAAGAGAGCAAGGAGATTTTCTTAGCAGTGAGTTGAAGGAGAGCAGAACCTTGGCACACATATCGAGGTAGCATTCAGCAAATCTGTACAGCAAGATTGGCACATAGTTCAAGGCAGATTTGGGCATGTTTTTCAAGGAAGTTTCCATATAGCAGCTTTGGCACACATTCCTAAGCAGCCGTACACCATTTTGGCACAGATTTCGAGGTGAGGAGTTTGCTGTTTTTGTGGCATAATTTTCGAGGCAGATCATACAGTTTGCGGCTGTCCCTGTGGATAGAAAACGAGGTAGAATCCATACATCATTTATTGCTATCTCTCTGCACACATTTCGAGGAGGCCATACAACAATATTTATTGTTGTTCTACACGCAAATCGAGGAGGCTGTACAACAACATTTATTGCTGTGTTTCTGGGCACGAAATTCAAGGAAGTCCATACAACATTTATTGTTGTTCCTGTTTTACTGTTTGCACAATTTCCGAGGCGATGGTTAAGCACAAAAAACTAGATAAGTTGTATTTGTTTGGTTGCTGGAATTTTCTGTGTATTTCTATTTCACTGTAAAAGCAAAATTATCAGAAATAAATAAGAGATTTCGAACTAGTTTTCCCCAAGAGTTGTAGGGGGTGTTTCCAGGGTCATATTGACCAAAAATCAGCGTGTCATTTTCCGTGTGTGTGGCTGAAATAATTTCAGAGTTTTATTTCTGCATTTTCCAGCACTTTGAAATTTCCAGAATTAGTGTTTTCAGAAATATTTATTATTTCTAGCTTGTTGAATGTATGTTTATGGGAATGGGCATTTAACTACATGGGAGTAATAAGGAGAAACTGATAACCGAGGTTGGGTCAAAATTTTTACATCAACTTCACACTTTATCACAACCCTTTCTTTGCGCTGAAAGTAGTCTTTCACTCTAAAACCAGACTTGTTCTTGCACTTTAGTACAACCTCTTCTTCGCTTTTCTGTCTCCCTGTAACGCAGTCCTAAACTCATACTTATTGTAGAAATATATCACTGAAACTTATTGAGATTTATCCACAAATCTCAGACCTAAAACCGAACTCTGTGTTCTCTGTTTCTGCGCAATCCCGTGGGCTATTTATAGTGATCAGCCCCTTTAATTAGTTGACCTGACAGTGAATGGATGTGACTGTTCATTGAGCCGACTTGATTGCTGGTTGTAGGCCGACTTGTAGAGGATGTCTTCCAACGTTTTGTACGCTGTCTTGAAGGGTGTATTCATCATGAATTATGTTGGTGTTCAGTACCATTTTGGAGCCACATTGTTGAGTTTATTTGGGAAGGTCTTTGAGGCATACTTCATTGACTTGACTCTTCATATTCATGACTCTTAATTAATACATTTATGACAAGATGACAAATCCCTAAAAGACATGAAGAAGAAGTCTTTTGAACTATAATAAAAACCTTGCTCATGAAACCCACAAAGCAAGCATAACAAAAATACATTTTATTATCTTTGTCTTCTTCATTACATAAATACATAATTACATTGTCAATATGAAGACTGAACCTAGTTACACTTTCCAACATTAGGCACATGTATTCCTGAGAACCAAGAAATCCTTTGTGAAAATTCCACTTAGAATGAGTTTTATTAAAATAATTGATTATTTTTAAAGGGACCCTAAGTCTAAAGTTACGAAATAAAATAATTAATGGGTATTAATAAAACCGAGTGTGAATGTTCTAGAAAAGGCGAGGATCAAGTCAAAAGTTAATCTTAGCCGTTGATTAGCGATTTAATCTCGTTCGTTGAAGTTTCAACAAGAAGATTATAAGGACTTGAAGGGTCATTTGGAAAATACACCGAGGCGACAAAAGGATGAAGAGATTGAAATTCTTTAGTGAGCAGTGCTCAGGGAGAAGATCGATCGAGAATATTCTCGCAGAGAGGGGCAGTAATTCTAGTTGGAAGATTTCCTGATCCAGAGAGTGCATAGAAAAGGAGGCAGTAGGAGCCACAGAGGCAGTGCAGAGCCAGTGACGCAGAGGCTACACATGCACTGCGCATAGCCTGAGAGGGATTTCGTTTGCTGTTGAGGAGACAACGTTGGATGAGTGCCAGATCCCGAAGAGGGATTCCAGAGGCCAGAAGGCCCCAGTTTCCAACCAACAATGAGACTAGCACAAAGACAGAGAGCAACTACAACTATGATGCAGAGACTGTGCAGAGTGATGCAGTCACTGCGTAGAGGCAGTGCAGAGCAACTCGTTTTGGGTGCGGGTCAGTGCCAGGTTCCCGTGGAGGAGTGAGGTTTGCCTCACAAGATTTTACTTGTCAGTTTCTCTGCATGATTTGACAGATTTGTCAATCATAGATTCGTACTTAGAATTTACTGCATAATATATAAACCCTCGGCTGCTGCACCGATTTTCCTGTATTGGGTTTTTCCGACATTAGTCGAAAAACAATGGTGTAAGATGTGTCTATGATTTTCTATTGCTCAAATCTTGTTTCCGCACTTGTTTTTCTTCCTTAGTTTTATTTGTGAAGGAGGTAGTGTATGGATTTCGATATTTGCTTGTAGAACACAATAAATAATTTGTTAAGTAAATAACAAATAGAAGACTTTCCATCAGTTGCTACAGTAGGATTCTGGGTAACACGAATTTTGACATGGTATCAAAGCTTGTGTAGCTCAGTGCAGGAGGAGCAAGAGAGCAGATTCAATAGATCCAATGTCGCAGTAGAAGCCGGGGATCAAAGATCTGCGTGGCCAACAAATCGATTCCCCAGTGAGTGCGCAGTCCAAGCCAGGTTGACCAAAACCAGCAAGGAAAATCTCTCTGTGAGTGAGTCGACAGAGAGGATGGATTTTTCCAGATTGCAGTTTGGCAGAGGCCGAGGGAGCTGTGCAACAGATCAACGCAGATCAGTAGCTTGAGGGATGCAGTTTTCTGCGTAGCAGTGATTGCTAGTGCAGAAGGCGTGAGAAGGGAGATCTGAAGACACTTTGAGGGAATTTTCTTCCTCATGGAATTCCTTGCCAGGGAATTCTAATTTTTCGAGAGTTGAGCAGCAGTATTGGGTGGCAGATCTACCATCTCTAGCAGGAAGTGTGTAGGCCAGGCCAGACCTACGTAGAGGAGAGAGAAGGAGCTAGTTCAACATCTTTTTTCAAATGACAAAGATGGCAACAAATGGGCTGAGAGATCAAGATCGGTTGGAGGGAGCCTCCAACTATGTGATTTGGCAGGCTAGGATCAAATGCCTACTGGATGAGCATGATCTCAAAGCCTTCATCGAAGGTGTGGTGGCTATACTAGTAGATGTAGATCCTCTGAAGGAATACAAGAAGAATATTGCTAAGGGAAAGCGCTTGATCCTCGACGGAGTGAGGGAGCATGTTGTGTGTCACATTGCTAGCTAAGGGTCTGCTAGAGAAATGTGGCAAGCCTTGGAGAAGCTATATCAGGGATCTTTAGAGTAGAAGAAGATGTATTTGGAGGAGAAGCTGCAGACTACTACGATGCAAAAGGGTGAGCGCATTGATCCGTTCCTATTTAGACTTCAAGAGAACTGAGATCAACTGACAGCTATGGGAGCAGCTCCTCAGGCCATAGGGATGGTCAGATTAGCCCTCAACTCAGTGTCTCATGACTATCAAGTCTTTGTTCAGAGCATCTTGGGCAGAGAGAATTTACCGGACTGGGAGTCAATGTGGGAAGCTCTTCAACAAGAAGAGATGAGAAGGGACTTACTCAAGTGTCAACCTGAGGGTAGCAACAGCAGTGGGAAGAAGTCAAAGTAGGAGGAAGAGAATGTGGCCCTTGCATCAAAGGGGCAACAGGAGCAGCGCGGGAGGATGAAGGACCTTTCCAAGATCAAATGCTTCTGGTGTGGCGAGATGGGACATTATGCCACATAGTGTCTTGTCAAGAAGAGAGACAAAGACGTGAAGCATGATCCATAAGTCGCATCTGTCAGGATTGATGAGGAGGAGTTCACCATGATTGCCCATATACCTCTAGGAGGAGGTGGGGTGATTTGGAGCTGTAGACCCAGAGAGATAAAGGATGGGCAGGATCCTTGAGGAGTCCACCCCTCAGATCAATACCTTGCTATGGGAGACCCAAATCAGATATAGCAAGATGGACGAGTGCCAGTTGGTGTAGAGGAGTGTAGAAGTGATAGTGCAGTGGTTAGCAGCGCTAGAGTCTAAGCAACAGAGCAGAGTTGGCAGCAGTGTAGGAAGGCACAATGCAGAAGTCAGCAGTAGCACAATAGCTTCAAAGGGACAATGCAAAGGCTAGCAACAGTTAGATCTTCAGTACCAAGATGCATCATGCTGAACACTTTGTTCAGTTTTGGACGTTTTTCTGTTGCAGTGCAGTAGCAGGGTCAACAGTAGCGCGGATGCAGAATTTGAGAGGGAGTTGCAGTATGGATGCAGTTATTGACAGTGGCAGGGTCAGTAGCAGTACAAATGCAGCGTTTGCGTAGAGTTGGTGGGGAACTGTGTCAGACATTAGTAGCGCAGAGGGAGATGTTGCAGAATCAGAGCAGTAGTCAACAGGGTGTATTGCTTGAGCACATTCCTCGCTAAGAGGGAGTGTTGATTTGGTTAGCATCAAATGTGCTCTAAGTCTCAAAATTGGCAGGGAGGCTTAAGCACATGTATTCCAGAGAACCCATAAATCGTTTGTGAAAATTCCACTCAGAATGAGTTTTATTAAAATAATTAATTATTTTTAAAGGGACCCTAAATCTAAACTTAGGAAAATAAAATAATTAATGGGTATTAATAAAACAAAGTGTGAATGTTCTAGAAAAGGCGAAGATCAAATCAAAAGTAAATCTTAGCCGTTTATTAGAGATTTAATCTCATTCGTTGAAGTTTCAATGAGAAGATTATAAGGACTTGAAGGGTCATTTGGAAAATACACCGAGACAACGAAAGGATCTAGAGATTGAAATTCTTTAGTGAGTAGTGCCCAGGGAGTGTTGGACATTGGATAAACCAACACTCCCTGTGTGTTTCGTGACATGGACTAACCGCCTCTCGTGGATCCTTATCTCTGGCGATGCGATCATTGACTAACACCTGCGGGTTTTGGTCTAATGGCAATTGTCATTCCCAACAAGTGGTATCAGAGCGTAGGTCACGAGTTCAATACACACCCGACTCGCGTTGGGGGGGAGATTGTTGGACATTGGATAAACCAACGCTCCCTGTGTGTTTCGTGACATAGACTAACCGCCTCTCGTGGATCCTTATCTCTGGCGATGCGATCGTTGACTAACACCTGCGGGTTTGGTCTAACGGCAATTGTGATTCCCAACATGGAGAAGATCGATCGAGAAAATTCCCGCAGAGAGGGGCAGTAATTCTAGTTGGAAGAATTCTTGATCTAGAGAGTGCATTGCAAGGGAGGCAGTAGGAGCCACAGAGGCAGCGCAGAGCTAGTGATGCAGAGGCTATGCAGGCACTGCACAGAGCCTAAGATGGATTTTGTTTTCTGTTGAGGAGACAATGTTGTGTCAGTGCCAAATCCTGGAGAGAGTTTTCAGAGGCCAGAAGGCCCTAGTTTCCAGCGAATAGAGAGACAACGCGCAGAGACATAGGGCAGCTACAACTGTGACACAAAGACTGCGCAGAGGTAGCGCAAAGCAACTCGTTTTGGGTGCGGGTCAGTGCCGGGTTCCCGTGTAGGAGTGAGGTTTGCCTCACAAGATTTTTTTGATTTTGTAGCATCCGGAAGTGTTCCAAGTCTCAATATTTGCAGGGAGGCTTGGACAACAACATTCCAAAGAACCCAGAAATAGTTTGTGGAAATTCCACTCTGTTTAAGACTTATTAAAATAATTAATTATTTTAATGAAGACCCTAAGTCTAAACTTAGGGAAATGAAATAATTAAAGGGTATTAATAAGTCAGAGTGTGAATTTTCTAGAAAACATGGATCAAGTCAAGTTTTAATCTCAACCATTGATTAATCTTTTAATCTAGGCCGTTGGTTCTCCAACAGAAAGATTATTAAAGAAGGCTTGAGGGTCACTTGGAAAACAAGCTGAGCATACACTTAGTACTCGAAGGAGATCCATTTTGATGTAGAATTCGATCTTAGTGGGAGAATTGTAGGCGAGAAGTTGCAGAAGCAGAAGGAGGAGGTTAGGGGTGATCGAGATCAGGGTCGGTCACTGGAGGCAGCTTGAGGCTGTGTGTAGAGACCCCACATAGTCTCCACGCAGACTCACGCAACCCAGTGCTGGGACTACGCAATGAATCACGTAGAGAGACGCAGGAACATGCAGGGGCTGTTCTTGGTGTCAGAGAATTATCCAAGTAAGCCGGAAATTCAGTCTCAAGTGGTTCATAATTTATCTGCCATATATTTTCCTTGTAAAGATATCATTTGCTGAAGAATTAATAAAGCTCTCCTCTGTTGCTCTGGTTTTCCCACATTGGGTTTTTTCGGGGACAATTGTCCAAAATTAACTGTGTACATGTGATTAATTTTTGTGCTTATGTTCTCTACTGTTTATTTCTTTGCATATATAATTGTGAATGTTGCAGTGGTATTTATTTCGATATTTGCCAGAAGATTTATGAATAATAACTTATTGAAATAATAAGTAGGAGAAATAAAACTATCACTGCAATTGTTTGTAAATTTTCACATGGTATTGGAACCAGAGATGAATAACAGAGAGGGGGCATCTATCAGTGAACGAAGATCTATTGTTGCAGCAACATCACAGAAGGGTTCACACAATTCTCCAGGAGGGGTAAGAAGCATGATAAAATAGATGGATCACGATGTATCTGTATTGGCATCCAGACTAGAGGAAGATTTTGCTTGTGTATCAAGCATTGCATCTTCAAATGTCTGGTATATTGACAGCAGAGCCTCTGCTCACATGACGGGAGTACGTGATTGTTTTTCTGACTACCAAGAAGAGCAGATGAATTTCAAAATAACCATGGGTAATAAAACAAAGTGCACTCCCATTGGGAGAGGTACCGTAGTTTTCCAGACCGAGGTAGGAAACAGAATCCAGGCCACTAATGTAGTGCATGTGCCGGGTTTGGGGATGAATCTACTCTCAGTGTCACAACTTCAAAACCAAGGATATGGCGTCTACTTTATTGGTAATAGAGTCTACGTCAAGCACTCCAGTTCGAAGAAGAAGGCACAGATTGGGGTAAGAAGCAACAAACTGTACAAGCTACAACTTGATTCTCCAGTGGCACTAGTTGGCAACGCAGATGAAACGAACCTGAATGAGCTATGGCACTTGCATCATGGGGCGTTGAGAACTCTCCAGAAGACTGTCACAGGTGTTCCAGAACTAAGCACCAAACGAGATGATGTCTACAAGGGATGCATATTGGGGAAATATGCCAAGGCAGCATATCAAAGAAGCAACAATAGGGCCAAGGGTGTGTTGGATCTAATACACTCAGATATCTGTGGGCCGATGTCCATTAGAGCTCTTAGTGGTGCCGAATATTTCTTCACCTTCATTGATGACCATTCCAGGAAAACCTAGATCTACTTCTTGAAGACCAAGGATGAAGTCTTTAGTCGATTTAAAGAGTTTAAGGCTCTGGTGGAAAATTTGACAGGGAAGCGGATTAAGGTATTGCGATCAGATAATGGTGGTGAATACATAGATAAAGAATTCACCGGATTCTGTGCAAGGGAAGTCATCAAAAGAGAATGGACAACCCTATACAATCCGGAACAAAATGGGGTGGCAGAAAGGAAGAATCAGACTATTGTTGAAGCAACCAGAGCTATGCTGTATGACCAAGACATGCCGAAATTTCTATGGGCTAAAGCGTGTAATACAACTGTCTACATTCAGAACAGAACTCCTCACACTGCACTAGGAAAGATCACGCCAGAAAGTGTCTTCACTATTAACACGCCTGAAGTAAGTCACTTTAGGATCTTTGACAGTACAACTTACTGTCAGGTGCCTAGTGAGAAGAGGAAGAAGTTGGAGATGACTGCTGAAAAGTGGTATTTGGTAGGATACAGCGAGAATGCAAAGGCTTATTGCATCTACATTCCTGAGAGCAGGAAAGTGGTGGTGTGAAGGGATGTGAAGTTTATGGAGGAGAAAGCCTTCAAAAGATCACAAGAGCTGCCTTTTGCTACGCAGTCAGAGGAAGAGCCTCTGGTCCAGCCCCAACAACCAGCAGTAGAAAATTCAGTTGCCTCTCCAAGGCATAGTGATCCAAAGGGTGTGTCTTTTGAGGATTTGCAAGAAGGAGAGCTCGTAAATCCACCCACCACTAGTGGAAGAACAAAACTTTGACAGATTCTGAAGGATGAAGAGGACTTTGTCGGAATCCCTCGAAATGAGAAGAGACAACGTCAGCAGCCTGAAAGGTATCAAGCCTTGGTTGCTCAAGTCAGAGAACTTTCGAGTTTGCGGGAAGCAGCTCAGCACCAGGTGTGGGTTGATGCAATGGTGGAAGAGTACAGTTCCATCATGACAAATGATGTCTGGGAAGTAGTACCTAGACCTCAAGAGAGATCAGTTGTAGGATCTAGGTGGATCTACAAGATCAAGTATGCTACATATGGCAGCATTGAGAAGTTTAAAGCCAGGTTTGTGGCTAAGGGGTATGCTCAGAAGGAAGGAATAGACTATGAAGAAACCTTCGTCCCAGTAGCCAGATACACATCTATTAGGTCCGTGATATCCCTTGCTGTGCAGATGGGATGGGAAATTCACCAGATGGATGTCAAGACGACATTCTTGAACGGTGTGATAGAAGAAGAAGTGTATATAGAATAACTGGAGGGCTTTGAGACACATGATCAGAAAACTCATGTGTGCAGATTGAAGAAGGCATTATATGGTCTGAATCAAGCTCCTAGAGCCTTGTATGCTCGAATTGACAACTACCTGCAGAAGATGGGATTCGTCAAGAGTGATGCAGATGCCAATCTCTACTACCTAAGAGAAGGGAGTGAGCCTTTGATACTGGTGTTGTATGTGGATGATCTGTTCTTGATAGGATCATCAAGGCTCATCACAGATTGCAAGAAGAATTTGGCTGAAGAATTTGACATGAAGGATCTAGGACAGATGCACTATTTTCTGGGGTTGAAAATAGAATGGGGAGATCTTTCTTGGTCAAGGAAAATACACTACAGAGATTCTGAAGAGATTTCAGATGGAGGATTGTAGGCCCATGACCACTCCAATGATCACCAACTGGAGGAAAATTGACACATCCAAAGATGATGAAGCTGATCCTATGCTGTATAGGCAGCTCATAGGGTCATTGATATATCTGGTAAATACAAGGCCATACATCTATTATGTTGCTAATACCCTCAGTCAGTTCATGGTGGAACCGAAGAGGGCACATTGGGCAGCAGCCAAGCATGTTCTCAAGTACCTTCGAGGGACAATTGAGTTTGGATTGAAGTAATCCCGTGACAATGATGTCAGGTTGAGTGGTTTCACTGATGCAGATTGGGCTAGAAGTTCAGTTGATTGGAAGAGTACCAGTGGGTATTGTTTTAGTCTGCGATCAGGAATGACTTCTTGGTGCAGTAGGAAATAGAGGTCCGTGGCACTGAGTTCAGCAGAAGTAGAGTATGTGGCAACTAACACAGCTTCGTGCGAAGCCATATGGCTTAGGAAACTGCGAGTGAATCTACTCAAGGAGAAAATGGAAGCGACCAACATCTTATGTGATAATTAGAGTTGCATAAAGCTCTCTGAGAATCCTGTGTTTCATGATAGGTCGAAACATATTGACATCCGGTGTCACTTCATCAGGGACTGTGTACAACGTGGAGCTGTTCAGTTGCAGTACACTCCAATAGGAGAATAGGTGGTTGACATCCTCACAAAGGCTCAAGGAAAGACAAAGTTTGTCTACTTCTGAGAGAAGATGGGGATGATAAAGAATTTTAGAATCCCTTCCAGTAGCAGGAATGGAGGATTGAGTATTCAGAGGGAGCTGTAGTACAGAGGCAGCAAGTGACAGTGGTAGTGTTAAAGGCAACAATACAGGAGGCAACAACGCAGTATATGGGGGGAGCAAAATCCTGAGATCAACAACGCAAAGTGTGCTTAAGCATTAGAGCTGCATGCAACAGGCATATTGTTGGAACACCTTTCTTGCTAAGAGGGAGTGTTGATTTTTGTAGCATCCGGAAGTGTTCCAAGTCTCAATCTTTGCAAGGAGGCTTGGACAACAACATTCCAAAGAACCCACAAATAGTTTGTGGAAATTCCACTCGGTTCAAGGCTTACTAAAATAATTAATTATTTTAATGAAGACCCTAAGTCTAAACTTAGGGAAATGAAATAATTAAAGGGTATTAATAAGTCAGAGTGTGAATCTTCTAGAAAACATGGATCAAGTTTAGTTTTAATCTTAGCCATTGATTAATCTTTTAATCTGCGCCGTTTTTCTCCAATAGGAAGATTATAAAAGAAGGCTTGAGGGTCACTTGGAAAACAAGCCAGGCATACACTCAGTACCTAAAGGAGATCCATTCAGATGTAGAATTCGATCTCAGTGGGAGAGTTGCAGGGTGGGAAGTTGCAGAAGCAGAAGGAGGAGGTTAGGGGTGATCGAGATCAGGGTCGGAGGGCAGCAGTGGGACACTGGAGGCAGCTTGAGTCTGCAGTGCAGAGACCCCATACAGTCTCCACGCAGACTCATGCAGTCCAGCATTAGGACCGCGCAGTGAATCACACAAAAAGATGCAGGGGCATGCAGGGGTTGTTCTGGGTGTCAGAGAATTGTCCGAGTAAGCTGTAAATTCAGTCTCAGGTGGTTCATAATTTATTTGCCGTATATTTTCCCTGTAAAGATATCATTTGCTGAAGAATTAATAAAACCCTCATCTGCTGCACCGATTTTCCCACATTGGGTTTTTCTAGGGACAATTGCCCAAAAATAACTGTGTACATGTGATTGATTCTTGTGCTTATGTTCTCTACTATTTATGTCTCTGCATATATAACTGTGAATGTTGCAGTAGTATTTATTTCGATATTTTCCGGAAGATTTCTGAATAATAACTTATTGAAATAATAAGTAGGAGAAATAAATCTATCACTGCAACTGTTTGTAAATTTTCACCGATGTTACTTGTCTGTTTCTCTACATGATTTGATAGATTTGTCAATCATAGATTTGTACTCATAATTTATTGCATAATATATAAACCCTCAGCTGTTGCATCGGTTTCTCGAATTGGGTTTTTCTGGGGACATTAGTCCAAAAACAGCGGTGTTAGATGTGGCTATGATTTTCTATTTCTCAAATCTTGTTTCCGCACTTGTTTTTCTTCCGAGTTATATTTTTGAAGGCTTTAGTGTATGGATTTCGATATTTGCTTGTAGAACACAATAAATAATTTGTTAAGTAAATTACAAATAAAAGACTTTCGATCAATTGTTGCAGTAGGATTCCAGGTAATACGAATTTTCACAGTTAGGACAAGAAGATTTCGGACAAGTCTGAGATTGTAGTACAGAGGTAAGTCTGTGGTTTGGTGGTTAAGGAGGCAATACAATGAAGAGAGGACTCTGTTTAGCGAAGGAAGAGAGGTCCTCTTAGATCTCTGTTTTGGGCTAGTAACAATGCGTAGGTAGAGGATATACAACAAAGAAAAGAAGGCTCGCTAGGCAAGGAAGGAAACTGAGACCAATGCGGAGGAGAGACAGTGCTAGCCTCTATCATTGATCTCACACTCTCGCATAGGTTCAGATACAACGTAAAGAAGGCAACAAGAAAGAAGGTCATCACAAAAGTGCCTTTTCACTCAACCCTAAGCTTATCCTAAGTTTTTCGCAACACAATTAACTTATCGCAAGCCTACAACTAGTGCTACGAAGGCACTTTTATGGGTAGATCTTGGAATAGGTTCAGATACAACGTAAAGAAGGTCAAGGAATACTAAAGGATCTTGGGTAGCACCAGTTGTAGGCTTGCGATAAGTTAATTGTGTTGCGAAAAACTTAGGATAAGCTTAGGGTTGAGTGAAAAGGCTTGATTAGACATGTCCCTAGGCTTAGATAGCAATTTACATCAGAAATTTTATATGCCCTTTATATAAACATGACTTTACAATATGAACTGATAAAAATAGCCTTTGGACCTTTTGGAAAAGGTGCAAACCTAATGCTAATAGGTTCATATTCCCATGAGAAGAGCCTCATCCTTAAAGATCTATAAGCTTGAGGTGATTAGTGTGTTAAAAAAAAAAGTAAAAAAAACATAATTCAAGAATCAAAAGAAAAAAATAAAGCTTGAGAAATGCCCCTTTGCTATGAGGCCACTACCCCAAGTCCTATGTGTAAAAGCATATCTAAAAAAGGACTTAATGAAATAAAGGAAAAGAACAAATCTCTGGAAAGTTTCCAAAACAGGTATGATTGGAAATGTGACCCCCCCAAAATGGAAACGTTGGCAAAACATCATATATATATATATATATATAATTTTTCTTACAAATAAGTTAATAACACATTCTCTTGCAAGAAAAAAGAATGAGACACATAAATGACAATATAGAAGGAAAACCAAGTCTATATTAACCCTAATAGAGGATTACACGATGCAAAAACCAAAATTATTATTTATAAATGAGGCAATACATCCTGTTGAATGGTGTTGTCATTGATGCCAGCATCGGTTCTTGAACGCTTTTAATATCTGTTTGGATTGCGTTGATTGAAGCTCTAATGGTCGAGAAGCCTTCGAAAGACCTAGAAGTCCTACACTTATTGATGACTTTGAGAGTGAAGATCTATAGATTTTGTCCTAAGACCACCATCATTGGATGCCTCTCGTCATGCCGATTCCAACGGTATATGGCATGTCTCATAGTTCATCTCAGATAGGGAGTTATGCTTGATCAAAGGTTAAAGTCCCCTTCTTGTGGCCAAAACCCCCAAAACTAGATGACATAGGAGCTTGTCATTGGTTCATGGGGCTAGAAAGAATTTCATGGGAGGTTTGAATAAATTAATTGTTGTTTAATTTTATTTAATTGGAGGGATATTCATCAGAGGCCCATTATCAATTTTTATATGGTCAAGGGCAAAGAAATGCTTAGATCGACATTCAAAATTAATTTAAATTTTTGGCACCAATAAATTTAAAATTTAAATTATAATTCCCTCCAAAATGTCAAGTCAACCTCCCTCCCAAAAGGGCTCCATGACTAGTATATATACAAGGCACTATAGCCTTCCAAAGTATCACTCATGCACTAATCTTGTGATGGATCTCTATGGCCTGGAATAGACAAGCGAATCTAAAACAAAGGTCGAAGTTGAGACGAGGGTCTGTGGCACATCCCTTTTGTTTTTTCTTGGATTTAGGGCTTCAATGGGGTAAACTGTTGTGGTTAAGGCTGAGGTCGTTCGACCCTCCACTTCTTATGCCTAAATTGCACAATTCCCTGTGTCAAATCCATGGAAAATATTGAAATTTTTCAGTGCAAACATTGTTTCTTTTGTTCAGCCTGTCTGAACATATCTCGGCCCTGTAGGGCATCTCTGGACATGCATTTTTGGGCAATGAATCACCTTGCAACTGTGGCAACTCAATTCATCAATTGTGGTTTTGTATGTCTCTGCATTGCTGAAGCAGTTGAAATTTCAGACCTCGGTACTTCCTGGAAATTTGAATTGCTCCTTTTATATCTACCTATATACAGAACAATTGCAATTGGCTATATGTTTCTATGCACAACAACTGACTGGGAGCTATATAGCGTTGATCGAAAGAGTCTTTCATATGTAAGGGAGTTAGAGATAATTACAACAATAACATCAAATATTATAAAGCTTGGCCTCACCACTGGATGTCAAAGTTCCTCCAATGCTACCGCAAATCCATCTCAATGTCACATTATCAAAAGGTGATGAGAGTGTTTTCAGTGACTAAGTGACCATAGATTTGGTGTGCGTTAAAGTCTGCACATGGTGATTGTGTATTTGCGAGAAATTAGAATATTTTACAGACTTCATTTGGCAAGTTGTGTTAGCCTTAGCTGAGAGTTCGATTGCTAAATACTTATTCCTGGAATCTCAAGTATTGTGTATGCATTAAAAATTTTGTAAGGGCATTAAGCAGTGGTTGTTTTGATTGCAAGATACAATGCGAGTAGATGCCACAAAACAAGTGCAATCAAAGTCTAATATATGCCTCTATGCAGAGATCCTTTGGCAACCTAAAATGTGATGCGCAGACATATAATTCCTTGAAGTTGTTGCGTTGCAATATGTGTTCAGAGATAGAGTATTGTTGTTGGTATTCATTTTATCAGAGTGAGTATGTGGCATTGAGTATTTTTTAGCAACATTAATGTGCATGAATAAACGATTGTAATGGTATTGGTATGCTGTCCGTGTATCATGTTTGAGCCTCGTATATAATGTTGTCTCAAAGGACTTAGAAAGTGTCGATGAATTATTGGTTGAGTTTTTGTTGTGTCTAATCATATTGTTGTTGATGAGTAAAGTGTATAATTGAGTATGAGAGTTTGATGATATATGACACAACAATAGTGTGACTATGTATAAAATAACAGACAATATAGTGTCAAAGCAAAGGTAGTGGAGCGACAGTGCAACGATGGTATTTGGGCAGTGAGCTATGTTGATTAGGGTTTGATCTTGATGTAAACTTGAATATTTAACAGTGCTAGGGTTTTATAGTATCACAGAGAATAGCTTGGTTACTGACTCTTACTGAGATGTTGAACATAAGCTGCTAAGTATATGTTGATTTGTTGAATGTCACTACTAGGGTTTCATCTCATTATTCGCAGAGAGGGATAAGATTGACAGTTGTCCTAGAACTGATATTTTGATTGATCTTAGTTGTAATGTTTGATGCTGAAATTTTGAGGCAAAAATAGGTTGCGTGACCAAAGATGCAACTATTGTTGATTTAAAAAGTGTTATTGGCTTGTGTGAGCCACTGATGGATGCTAGGGTTTTCAGTACTTCTAATTGGCTTGTTGAATCAGGATGAGTGGTTGATGTAGCTTGAGCTGAGATTGTTGTACTAGGGGTTTTGCTGCAGAAGTTTATGCCAGTCAGGGTTTGGTATTGATGTTGAGTGGAAGTATATTTGGTTATGGACTTGACGTATTTATGCTATTTTGGTTTGATCTTTATTGCTACTGCCAACTTTGTATTTCAGATCGACAAAGCCCATAGATTGTTTTGATATTGTTTATATTGATATTGAGCACTAGAGGATCCAGTCTAAAAATTGTAAAGGGTGGTCCCCCGTGGTGAGCTAAAGGTTGGAGTCTTGATGGCAAGTGGCAGCTTGTTGAGTAGGGTGGCAGAGTGGTGCAAGGCAGGAGAGTGGAGTCTCCTTCAGGTTGGAGCCTAAGAACACTTCAAAGCGGTAGGGTGGTGCTAGGGTAGGTTGGAGCCTGCATAGGGCATTGGAGCGTCCTTCCAGTTGGAGCTAGTAAACGGGGTGTTGTAGCATTCTTTCAGTTGGAGCTGATAAAACTGGAAGTTGGGGCATCCTATTGATGTGATCTTTTGAAGAGTAATATTACGAAGCATTCTGTGGTTTTTCTCTTGGAAGGGGTTCGACCTAAAAATATTTGGTGTACTGTCTTTGTTGTTGTGCATTGTTGAATGTTGTTGTTAACTGTTTATGTTTAAAATGATGCTAATGGTAATTAATGCTCTGTGAAGTTAAAATTAACTAATTAAAAAGAAATATTGATTCGCCCCCTCTCAGTATTTCCAACACATCCAAGATTCCAAAATCAACCTTTATATATGTGGTTATATGTGCTTAAAATTAAATAAAATATTAGCTAAAGACATGTACAATTACATATCCTAATAATTCTCATTGTCATCCTCATCAACAAAAATAGAACAAGGTACGTATTCAACATAACTAAAATGTGGATTGATTAGATAAATCAGTTTGTGCAGTGGTTAGAAATAAATTTGAGTGGTAGATTAAATTGTTTTTGGCCATAGAAGTGTCCCACACCCTTGTGGGGGGCTTGAGTGAGCCCATATAAGCAAAAACAGACACAAAATGGGGCAAATTTGGGTTAAAACAACGCCAAAACATTTCGGTGGTGCTTCTAAATCAAGAAACACCATACAAGCATTTTGTCGGCATTTTGACGTTTCTAGGTATTTCCCGTACTGGAACACCATGTTGGGGGGCGTTTCTTGCAACACAGGAACAAAATAAAACAAAGAGAAAGGCAAGTGAGGGGTAGTAAGAAATAGTGTTGAGGAAAGGGTAACTCAATGCATTAAGTGCTCCCTCATATTTCAACAACATTCATGTGGAGGAATATCTTAAACAAACTCACAGGCCTATGCAATGCAACTCATGAAGTTATGCAGTTGACCATACCATCAATCACTATACATGCACCTTGATTTGTTTTCCTACGAACTACTCCTCTTAAGTGTTGGCACATGTCATAGGGGTTGAGCATGCCGCCATCATATCTTAACTTAGAAAACGATATAAATTGCATGAGTTAATGTGAAGTTAGAAAATGATACTAGATGTTTATCTACCTAATGACATATGCATAGAGCAGTGGAAAATTAACAAATACAAAATAACAAACATATCTTAAGTTCAATTAGCAATCAAATTAATCTTTCAGTAAACAATAACAATTGTAGATAGAACAGTAAATGCCAATGAACAATAAGAGACAACAAGAGGCACCAAGATTTGGTCAAATACCAGGGAAAAACCCTTTCAAATTCTTCTTCTTATTAGATAGTCATAAAATGTTCAACAAAGAGTACATTAATCCAATTTCCACAATGAGTCAAAATCAACCTTTGACTATCCAAATAGACAAACCAATATGCAATCAATGATGAGCCTCAAAAGTCAACTCTGGTCAACTGTCAAAGTCTGCAATTTTTGTCCAAGTGAACAACAGTGAAAGTGTGCCCTAACCAGTCAGAGTCTGTAGTCAAATCTGTCCTCCAAGAGCTGAGACAATAGTCCACAAATGCGGCCTCAAATGTTGGTCATAGTCAACCCAAAATAGTCCAAGAAAGCCCAATCAAACTTGGTCAAATGAGAGAAAAATTTTGCTGTCAAAGTCTGCAATTATGCCTGCGGTCAATGTAGGTCAAAGTGCCCATAATGCGTTGGATTTTGTGCCTAGAAATGTGGCCTAACCAAACAGAGTTATGCTCAAGAGATCGAAGTCAAAATCAGCCCAAAACACCAAGGTGAAAGCTAGTCAAAGTGCTGGTAAACTAAGAGTTTCGGCCTCCTGCAATTCGTCCTTCTTCCTACTCACACATGTGAAGAGATCCCTGCAATTTGTATGAACCAGTGAGAAGAGGAGAGAGAAGATGAATGTGATTATGAGTGTGTCCAAATGAGGTTGATGTGACATGTATTTATAGGCATTGGAGGAGGGCTAATTAGCCTCTTAGGCCGACGTTAACTTTTGTGTCATTGTGGGTTTCTTCATAAAAAATACACTTTTATTTAACTAAATTGAGTGCTTCCAAGGTTGATTTTAGGTCTCTCTAAATGTGGAATAATGTCCAATGGAGGGAATTTATCCCTGAGCTGCCAAATTGACACTCCCTCTCAGCTAGGGAGAAATTTCTGACTGCAAAGTATGTCCCATCACAAATGTCTCATCATCATCAAATCAAATGTCGTCTCTACTCATTTGTACTTCATTTGTTGAACACTTTCGAATATAAAAGAAGATGAATTTGACATCATAGGGGTGCTTAAGCTACAACCCTCAATCCAATGACAATTGGACGAGATCCATCTACCACCAAGGATCACATCCATCCTGTTGTTTAGTCAACAAGCGAGATGAACTTGCTATATAGGGTAGAGATCAAAACCATCCCAATGTCTGCTGATCTTCCCAAGTTGACCCTGAAGAGTTTAGTGGTAGAACACCTGCATCTTCTATACTAGAGGGAGATCCACTTGCTATGCAAGGATCACACCTACTCAAGTCTTCTCAACCAATTGGCCAGATGGGGTGGCAATCCCAACAATTCCCGCTTGTGGGTATGATGCATACTGGGGTATACTCTGTCAATCATGATAGGGGAGATACCCATCTTGTCATGAGTGACGAGGATCACGCACACCCTATGGTGACAATAGGCGAGATCCACTTACCGCAGAGGGTAAGGATCACAACCATCCTATTGTCCAGAGATACCTCAACCCTAGGAGCTCTCAGGATCAATTCCTCTCCTTCTAAGCTCAACTAGGGGGGAAGAGCATCGCTCAGTGTTCCTGATCAGTTGGGACCCTTACTCGAGAGGGTCACATCCATTAGTCCAAGTTTCTCTTTGAGGACCAAGAACTTCCCTTTTGACAAGCCTTGGTGAGAATGTCCTCTATCTGCTCATCTGTCGATATATGATGCAGTCTTACGACTCCTCTCTGTACCATGTCTTGAATGTAGTGGTACTTGATCTCAATGTGCTTGGACTTGTCATGAAATACGATATTCTCTGCCAATCGGATCCCACTCTTGTTGTCGCAATATATCACAGTAGTATCCAAGACCTGCTCAAGTAGATCTCCAAAGACTTTTCTCAACCAAACTGCCTCACAGCTAGCCATGCTAGCAACTATGTATTCTACTTCAGTCGTGCTTAAAGCTACAAGCTTTTGTTTCCTGCTCATCCAAGATATCATAGCTGATCCCAAGCTAAAACAACACCTTGATGTGCTTTTCCTGTCAATAATGTTTCTAGCCCAATTAGCATCAGTATATCCATGTAAGCATACATCTCTGGCATAATATCTCAAACCAAGGTTAATAGTTCCATGCAAGTATCTCAAAATGTGTTTGGCAGCAACCCAATGTGCATGGAGGGGCTCAGTCATCTGCAAAGCATATGTGCAGACGCATGTTCACTAGAAACATCAATGCCTCAATCAGTTGTCAATACTCAGAAGGATTTGCAATGTAAGGTCCAGCAGCATCACCACATAACTTCTTGATGTTTATTTCCATCGGGGTGGCCAAGGATTTGCATTCTATCATTCCAAATCTCTATAATAAATTCACAACAAATTTTCCTTGAGATAAGAAAATCTCTCTAGGTCTCTGCCAAACTTCTGGTCCCAAGAAATAGTGCATCATACCAGGATCCTTCATCTCGAACTCAAAGCCCAACTCCCTCTTACACTCGAGCATCAAGGGCTCACTACCTGTCAAGAATAGATCATCAACATATAAAATTAAAATCAAAGGCATACCTTGGATCGCCTTGAAGTAGAGGTTGGGATTGACGTTGCTTGTCGTGAATCCAAGCTTCACCAGGTAACTCTCAATATGGGCATACCATGATTTGGGGACTTTCTTCAAGCCATATAATGCCTACTTGAACCTGCAAACGTGTGTCTTTTGATCCTTCACTTCAAATCCTTGTGGCTGCTCAATGTAACTTTTTCCTATAACATGCCATGAAGGAATGTCATCTTTACATCCATCGGGTGAAGAGTCCATCTTTGACTAGTAGCAAGGGCGATGATCGATCCAATAATTGTGTAGCAAGCAATGAGAGAAAATATATCATCAGAATCTTCTCCCCCTTTCTGGGAGAACCCTGGGGCCACGAACCTTGCCTTTTATTTCTCGATGCTTCCATCAATTCCATGCTTGATTTTACATAGCCATTTTGAAGTCACCTCTCATTTCCCTTTTGGTCTTAGAACGACATCCCATACATCATTCTTCATAATAGATTCATATTCTTCGGCCATGGCATCTTTCTAGACTTATTCCTGCACGACTGCTTCGAAGGTAGGTGGCTCATCTTGAATGATTGTACTCATGGCTACAAGGTATCCCTGATATCGGCATGGCTTATTGCTCCCTCTAAAAGTCCCCCTGGCGGGAATGTGTCTCTCAGCATCCTGTAATGTATCTCGAAGACACAATGGACTTTTCCTGGTAGGAGGATCACTTGGAGGAGGGTCCAAAGGATCCGTGCGCTCCATAGGATCATCGACAATCTCCTTCTTAGATTCAAGCACAAAAGGACCTTCTAGAATATTCATATCATCATTTTTCTTCTCAGGAGGAGGAGGCGGAGGAAGGTCCCTTGCTTTTCCAAGGGCAACATCTTCATCGAATGTTACGTCCCTGCTAAACTCAATCTTCCTTTGACCAGGTATATATATTCTAAATGCTTTAGAATTTTCAAAGTACCCAACAAATGTACCTTTTCTTCCGGTGGCATCCAACTTGTTCCTCTTGTCCTTTGACAATGGAAAGATACGGGGCAGCCAAATATTCTAAGATGACCAATGTTGGGCTTCACACCTGTGAATACTTGTTCGGGAGTCTTGTTGTCCAATGCTTGATGAGGAATCTTGTTTTGAACATATACTGTTGTATTTGTTTCTTCTCCCCAAAGGAACTTCAACAACTTTAGATCATGGAGCATAGCTCGGGCAACTTCTACAATAGCCCTGTTCTTTCTTTCAACCACTCCATTTTGTTCAGGATTAGAGGGCACAATAGTCTCCTTCTTGCAAAATTCTATGAACTCATTCGAAATGTACTCTCCACTGTTGTCAAACCTGAAGATCTTAATTTTCTCCTCTGTTTGATTTTCGAGAAATGTCTTGAAATCATTGAACATATTAAAGGCCTCATCCTTATGCTTCAAATAGTATATCCATGTCTTCCTGGAGAAGTCATCAATAAAATTCATGTAGTAGAGATGGCCACCAAGAGAATGCACGGGCATCGGTCCACATAGGTTAGAATGAATGAGTTGGAGGATGTCACTAGTCTTATTCTTGCTTGAGGGGAATGGTTCCCTTGTCTTCTTCCCACTGACACACTCTGGACACACTCCATCATGTCTAGCTTGAACATCAGGAATCCCAAAGTCTAACTTCTTCAATTTCGGAAGAGTGTCATAATGTAGGTGTGCCAATACTCAGTGCCATAGCTCGCTTTGATGGTTAGTGTTGTTGACCATTGCCAACAGAGGCCTTCCAGTGACTCTATGGAGTCCTTCCACTCTAGATCCCATTGTAAAAGCATCCTTCATTCGAGATTCCTTCGGCTAAGTGATGAAATTTCCTTTTATGAAGTCTACTCTCATCCCTTTAGTCCAAAACATACATCACTTCATGAAGAATAATGGATTCCCCAGAGTCTAAATCAATATTGATAGATCCAAGGCCCTTCACAGGATATTCAGTGTTGTCTCCAAGAATGGTCTTCAAACTTGTCTCCCTCTCAACTAGATTTGAGAGGATCTCCTTATACTCGGAGAAGTGTCTAGAAGCCCCACTATCTAATAGCCAAATATCATATGAATCCAAAGGAAAAGAACTAGAGAGGGCAGAAATAAGAATATATTCAAATTGATTAGCAGTTGCATCACTTTCATACTTGGAATTTCTTGACTTCTTTTGAGGAGGATGGCCTTCTTCCCGATCATTCGGAGTTTCTCTTCTTCTTCTATCATCTCTTCCTCTTCTTCGATCATCTCTTCTTCTATTATTGAACTTGCTATTGTTGAAGCCACGATTGTTGTTGTTTCTTGACTTTGGAGCATCCCTCCTTTCTTGATAATCTTGAACATGTTGGAAATACTTGGGGGGGGGGGCGAATCCGTATTTCTTTCCAATTGTTATTTTTACGAGTTAGATCACTTATAATTAGAACACAAAATGAACAATAAGAATAAATACTTTTATTAATCTCAATAAATTCAATACAGTAACGTGTAGGGCTCCAACCCTAGATGAAGACACCAATCTTCAATCCTTCCAGGCACTAACCTGTACTTTGCCAAGAACCAACTTGGACTTTGTTGAGATTTTGTGTATTTGGGGTAGCATCAGTTGTGCTCTAGATCTCAAATTTTGTGGAGGGACTAGAGTACACTTGATCTACAAGACCCAGAAATTGATTTGGGAAATTTCATCTGGTTTAGGAGATATTAAATTAATTAATTATTTTAATGTATTTCCTAAGTTAAAACTTTAGGGAACTTAAATAATTAAAGTGAATTTAATTAAACATGTGATGAAATTGTCTTAAGTCACACGGATCAAGCTTTCTTTTAATCTTATCCATTGATTAAAGATTTGATCATGGCCGTTGATTTCCCAACGCGAAAAGTATAAAGGAAAGGCTTGGGGTCATTTGTAAAGAAACACAGAGGCATAGCACTGAAGCTAAGTTGAGATTCTAGGGCAGGGTTTGCTAAGAATACTCAGGAGTGTTTCAGCTGCAGAGAGGGGAATTTAGGCCAAGGGGATGATCTGATCCCGGGGTCTAGAATACACAAGAGGTAGAGATCAACTCAGAGGACAACGCGAAGAAGAAAGGAAGGTGCAGCAGCAAGGACAACACAATCCCTCCAAGGATAACGTGATTTTTCAGCAGGAAACCCTCAAGGGTTACGCAGAGACCCTAAGGGGTAGCGTAGGGCCTACGTCACCCAGTTTGGGGTAACGCAGACCTTTCCGGAGCAGCGCTGAGGGTCAGAGGGGCTTCAGAGGCTGACCCAGAGGCTTTCAAGGGCAACGCTGGGGTTTCTAGGCCCTAATATTGGTTGAGTTCTGTAAATCCCGTTTGAGGGTGTGGATAGTCATTATTTTGTCCCTAGACCAGCTAGTGAGCCGTAGATCTAATATTTCTCTGTCAGGTTTTCTAGATTTGGAACCCGAGCTTGTTGTATTCAGAAAATTCTTAACAATAAAACCCTCTAGCAGCTAGAGTCCGGTTTTCCCGCATTGGGTTTTTCCGGGGACTATTTGTCCAGAAATAACTGTCACTTTGTCTATGTGTGCATGAACTTGTTCTAGATCTGGATTGGTGGAAATCTGTTATGTGTTTTGCTTCGATTTTAACTTGAATTTATTCAGTGAATAACTTGTCTAAGTAGGAGGAGCATAACCAGATTAACAATAAATAATTTCTGCATAAAGTGTAAAGATTCAGAAATTTCCACATGGTATTGGAGCAATTGCAGATCTAGGAGGGTCACCAGCAAGAATCTGAAGGTTCTAGCTACAGGAAGCAGCTGGAAAAGCAGTAAAAATGTAGATCTGAATGGACAACACAATTTTCAGAGGCAGATTCACATAGAGGAAAGGGCGACGCTGTTTAATGCTGTCTCCTAGCAAGCCTATGCAATTACTGTGCAGAGGCAACTCAGAAACAACGCTGGATTGGTCTGAAGCCAGCTAGTGTGATTCAGATCTGAATCTGTTAGATCCAGAAAAGATTGCAGAAAAGCTGCAGAAATTCAGAAGGTGCTGGTGGGGTTAAATTTCTGAAGTTTTCAGATTTTTAGCCTTAGCACAAGTGACAAAGAGCGGGAGGAGATCAACTTCTCTAAGAGTTTCCAGCCAAAAGAAACTTGCAGTTTGATTAGAGGATCAAAGAAGAGCTGAATCATAGTTGATTTGGTAGATTTCCAAGGAGGGAAATCAATTGTCAGAGGGAGTAGAAGGTGCATGTTTCACCAAGTGCCTTACATCCATTTCTCTAGCAAAGAGAAGAGCAAGTTCCGACACTTTCTGCATAGATGGCTCCTCATGGACTGTGTGATTAGGATACGCTGAATGGCCTTTCAAACTTTTTAGTTTGGAAGGCAAGGATCCTGATAGTCCTTGAGGCGTACAATCTTAGAGACCATGCAGAGCAAACTCTGGCCACACCGACAGATTTGGATCTCCTTCGAAAGCATAAGGAGGCTGTTGGGCATGCCAAGCAGCTGATTATGGATGGAATCAAGGACCATATTGTACCACACTTAGCTGAGAAGAAGACAGCTAACAAGATGTGGAAGGCCTTGATCTCCTTATATGAGGAAAAATCTGTCCAAAGGAAGATGCTATTGGAGACTTAGATGAGGTCATTCATGATGACCAAGGGATAAGACATGGAGCATTTTCTCTTCAAATTGTAGTCTATCAGCGATCAATTGACTGCAACGGGTGCAAAGGTGGATGACGACTTGATAGTCAGGACTGTCCTCAATGCAGTCACAGATGAGTGGGAAACCTTTGTCCAAAGTATCTTGGGCAGAGCGGGCCTCCTAGATTGGGACAACTTGTGGTTGGTTCTGCGTCAAGAAGAAATCCGCAGATTTACCAAGAAGCAGCACAGCTCTGGATTGAGCAAAGTAAAGAAGGAAGATGAGGAAGATGTAGCCTTGGCATCGAAGAAGCAGCCAAGAAGAAGGATCTCTCAAAGATCAAGTGCTACCAGTGTGGTAAAATGGGACATTTTGCCTCTAATTGTCCTCAGAAGAAAATTGACAAGGAAGCATCTTCTTCCAAAGCAGCTGTGGCAGATGATGGGTCGAAAGATGATGCAGCCATGAGTGCTCATGAACCATGGAGGTGGGGTGACATGGATATGTAGAGGAGCTGCATAGAAGTGAGGCGAGATCCTTGAGAAGCTCATCTCTTGGATCACATGCAAGCTACGACAGCCTTAAGACAGTAGTGGGACAAGTGGAGCAGTGGGTGCATAGATCATAGATGAGGCAGAGGCAGAGGCAGATCTGAAGGCTGGGAGGAGCAGCGCAGAGCAGAGCAGCAAGAACGTAGAAGCAACAACAGCGCAGAGGTTGATGTGACTTCAACAACGCAGAGCAGAGCTACTTACGTAGTGCAAAGTTGCATCAACGCAGAAGGCTTCAAAGGGACAACGTAGTGCAGTAGCAACATAAGAGATTTCAGCACAAGGGGCTGATGTGACTTCAGTAGTGTAGAGGGAGTCTGCTTACGCAAGCAGAGCTGTGGCTATGTATCATTCTTCAGATGCCAGCACAGATCTGTAGCCTATGGAGCTTTAGTGATGAGGATGCAGCCCATCTGACTTGTCTGTCAAAGACTGGGCAGGAGAATCAGTTGTTTCTCTCAACAACTGAAGTTGCAGTGCAGCAGATCAGCAGTGGAAGTGCTATGAGAAGCACATATGCAACAAGTGAGAGGGAGCTGCAGTACAGATGTTGCAGTGGCAGTGGCAGAGTCATGGGCAACAGTACATAATGGCAGCAACAATGCATAGTTGAGTGGCAGCAGGCCAAGCATCAATAGCACAGAACCAATACTCAAAGTCTTGTAATGCCTAGTGTGATGTATTGCTAGAGCACACCCTTGATGCTAAGAGGGAGTGTTGAGATTTTGTGTATTTGGGGTAGCATCAGTTGTGCTCTAGCTCCCAAATTTTGTGGAGGGGCTAGAGTACACTTAATCTACAAGACCCAGAAATTGATTTGGGAAATTTCATCTAGTTTAGGAGATATTAAATTAATTAATTATTTTAATGTATTTCCTAAATTAAAACTTAGGGAACTTAAATAATTAAAGTGAATTTAATAAACAAGTGATGAAATTGTCTTAAGTCACATGGATCAAGCTTTCTTTTAATCTTAGCCATTGATTAAAGATCTGATCATGGCCGTTGGTTTCGTAACGAGAAAAGTATAAAGGAAAGGCTTGGGGTCATTTGTAAAGAAACACAGAGGCAGAGCACTGAAGCTAAGTTGAGATTCTAGGGCAGGGTTTGCTAAGAATACTCAGAAGTGTTTTAGCTGCAGAGAGGGGAATTTAGGCCAAGGGGATTATCTGATCCGGGGGTCTAGAATACACAAGAGGCAGAGATCAACTCAGAGGACAGCGCAAAGAAGCAGGGAAGCTGTAGCAGTAAGGATAGCGCAGTCCTTCCAAGGACAACATGATTTTTTAGCAGGAAACCCTCAAGGGTTACGCAGAGACCCTAAGGGGTAGCGTAGGGCCTTCGTCACCTAGTCTGGGGTAACGCAGACTTTTCCGGAGCAACGTTAAGGGTCAGAGGGGCTTCAGAGGCTGACACAGAGGCTTTCAGGGGCAGTGCAGGGGTTCTAGGCCCTAATATTGGTTGAGTTCTATAAATCCCATTTGAGGGTGTGGATCAGTCCTTGTTTTGGCCCTAGATCATCCAGTGAGCTGTAGATCTAATATTTCTCTGTCGGGTTTTCCAGATCTGAACCCGGGCATTTTGTATTTTGTTTCCTTTTCATAAAAGATAAGTTTCCTTATTTCTTTCATTATTTTGTTGATTCCCTCTACATATTTAACTTTATTTTTTATGCTTCATTATAATCCTTTCCTTGTGTTTTTCTTTGGAAAAATAACTGCAGGTATATTCTAAAGAAGAAAGGATTGTGTCTTGAGTCATTGTTTTTGTCATTGTGTTTTTCTTTGGAAAAAGAATTGCAGGTGTATTCTACATGTTTCTTCTTTCTTCGCTTTAGTTTCTTCCTCCTTTCTAGCCTCTTCGCACCTTCTTTTCCACTTCAAATTGCAGATGAATTTTCAAATCATTATGGGAGACAAGGCAAAATGTACCCCTGTTGGAAGATGCACCATAATATTTCAAACAGAAGCTGGTAACAAGCTTCGGGCCACCAATGTACTGCATGTACCAGGATTAGGGATGAACTTTCTCTCAGTGTCTCAGCTTTAGAACAAGGGTTACAATGCATACTTTATTGGCAACAAAGTTTATTTCAAACACCCTAGTTGGAAAAGGAAGGCACAAATTGGAGTAAGGAGCCATAACTTGTACAAGTTACAGCTCGAGTCCCTAATGGCACTGATAGCAGTACTGATGAAAGAGATTTGAATGAATTATGGCATAGAAGAATGGGGCATCTACATCATGGAGCCTTGAGAATTCTCAAGAAGACTGTCACGGGAGCTCCAGAACTTAGCACCAAGCGAGACGATGTCTACACTCTGCAGGGGGTGCGTATTAGGGAAGTATGCCAAGGTAGCATATCAGAAAAGCAGCAATAGGGCCAAGAGTGTGTTGGGATTGATACACTCAGACATCTGCGGACCAATGTCTACGAATGCTCTCAGTGGTGCAAAGTATTTTGTCACCTTTATTGATGATCATTCCAGAAAGACATGGATCTACTTTTTGAAGACCAAAGACGAGGTCTTTGAGCGATTCAAAGTGTTTAAGGCTTTGGTGGGGAATATAACAGGAAAGCGGATCAAGACATTACGATCAGACAATGGTGGAGAGTACATTGACAAGGACTTCACAAGTTTTTGCGCAAAGGGCTTTGGTGGATAATCTAACAGGAAAGCGGATCAAGACATTGTGATTAGACAATGGTGGAGAGTACATTGACAAGGACTTCACAAGTTTGTATGCAAAGGAAGGCATCAAGAGAGAATGGACTGCTCCATATAATTCGGAGCAGAATGGGGTCGCAAAGAGGAAGAAGAGGATTATTGTGGAAGCTGCGAGGGCAATGTTGTATGATCAAGACTTGCCCAAATTTCTGTGGGCAGAAGCTTGTAATACAACCGTTTATGTGCAGAACAGAGTGCCTCATAACGCATTGGGTAAGGTTACTCCTGAGAGTGTGTTCACTGGTAGCAAGCCTGAAGTGAACCACTTTAGGATATTTGGCAGTATAGCGTATTTCCATGTACTCGATGAGAAGAGGAAGAAGTTGGTATAGACTGTTGAAAAAGGGTACCTTGTGGGATATAGCGAAAATGCGAAGGCTTACCAAATCTATATTCCCGAGAGTAGGAAGATAGTAGTAAGACAATACGTGAAGTTGATGGAGGAGAGAGCCTTCAGGAAATCCTAAGAAATATCTTCAGCTACGCGGTCTGAGGATGATCCGTTTGTCCAACGACAACGACTTACAAATGATGGCTCTAGTGCCTCTCCAAGGCACAAGGATCCTAAGGAAAGCTTTTCCGAGGAAGTGCAAGAAGGAGAGCAGGTGAATCCACCCACCACTAGTGGAAGGACGAGCAGAGAACTACAACAGATTCTGAGGAATGCAAAGGAGTTTGTTGGAGATCCTATAAATGAGAAGAGGGAATGCAGACAGCCAGACAGGTACCAGGCATTGGTAGCACAGGTTGGAGAACCCTCTAGTTTTCAGGAGGCAACACAACATCAGGTGTGGGTAGAGGCTATGGTGGAGTACAGCTCCATCATGACAAATGATGTTTGGGAAGTAGTTCGTAGACTTCCGAACAAATCGGTTGTAGGTTCGAGATGGATCTACAAGATTAAATATGCTGCAGATGGCACCATAGAGAAATTCAAAGCTAGGTTTGTGGCTAAGGGGTATGCACAGAAGGAAGGGATCAATTATGAAGAAAGCTTCGCCCCTGTAGCTCGGTATACTTCAATCAAATCTGTCATCTCTCTTGGAGCGCAGATGGGATGGGAAATTCACCAGATGGATGTCAAGACTGCATTCTTGAATGGGGTGATAGAAGAGGAAGTGTAATGGTCTCGAAATTCAAAGGGAGCTGCAATATGGATGAGGCAGTGACAAAGATGGTGTCATGGGCAGTAGTACAAAGGGTAGCAGCGTAGCAGATGATGGACAACAACCGAGATATCAACAACGCAGTAGATGCTTCAAGTCAGAGCAGATGCAGTTGGGTTTTTGAACACTTTCCTCGCTAAGAGGGAGTGTTGATTTTGTAACATTGGAAAGTGTTCCAAGACTCATATTTTGTGAGGAGGCCTGGACATCAGTATTCCAAAGAAACCCGGAACCGTTTGTGGAAATTCCACTCGGTTCATGTTTTATTAAAATAATTAATTATTTTAATGTGATTCCTAAGTCTAAACTGAGGGAAATTAAATAAGTAAAGGGTATTAATAAAACAGAGTGAGAATCTTCTAGAATACGAAGATCAAGTCATGTTTTAATCTTAGCCATTGATTAGAGATCTAATCTGGCCGTTGATTCATCAACGAGAAGATTATAAGAGAAGGCTTGAGTATCATTTGGAAAGTAAGCAGGACACACACTCAATACCCGAAGGAAATCAATTCTAAATGAATAAAATTCGATTCCAGAGGGAGAGTTGTGAGTTGCAGAGGCAGAAGGAAGGGGAAGTCAGTAGAGACAGAGAAAGGCAAGAAGAGGACACAGGGGTCACAGAGGTCAGCGTTGAGAAGCAGCATTGAGTCCCCACGCAGAGTGACATAGAGGGAGATAGGGTATCTTTCGGGTGTCAGAAATTCTCCTAGTGGATTCGAGGAATTTATCTCAGGTGTATTGTAGAAGTCTGCTCGTCTATTTCTTGTAAATGATTTTCCTTGTTGAAGAATAATACAAACACTCATCTGCTACACCGATTTTCCTACATTGGGTTTTTTAGGGGACAATTGTCCAAAAATAACTGTGTTCATGTGATTGTTTCTATTGCATTATATGTGTTATGTTCCATTTTTCGCTTATGGTTAAGTGAATACTGCAATTGTGTTTATGTTCAGAATTTACGGGAAGAAAACCTGTAAATAACTTATAATAAATAAGTAGGCAAAATAAACGTATCACTGTAGTAGTATTTCAATTTGAAAATTTCACATCTTTGTCTTGGTAAAGGGTCTTGGTTGTCTCATTTGATTTAGTTCTAAAAGGAGAAGATAATTTTTGGGTTTTCCCCTAGGAGAGTGGGTTTTCCCTGGCTGAGAGCCTATATCCTGCGTCATTGTTATTTTGATCTTCATGCATTTATGTTTTGGTAGTTGCTTGATGATAAGAAGATAAAAGAAGACATAAAAAAAGTTAATAAGATTGTTAAGAAATTACAAGTAATTATCAAGATAAGAATATCTTTTTGCCTTTCTGATTTTCCAAAAACTTGTTCACTGGATCTCCAATGCCTTAGACAATTTGGCATCACTGGCACCAGGACTCTCTCGGAATCTTCAAATCTTGCCTTGCCTTGCTGTTATCACTCCACCAGATTCCCAAGGTTGAGGAAGGAATCCCAACAGAGGTAACCACAAATCAAGCTTTTGACTTGATAGCTAACCCTATCAAGCCGGAAAGGGCTCTCTCCAAAGGGTCACAACCAAGAGGGCTGGAGCAATTAAGGTTTTAGGCTAGATAATGAGTGCAAGGAGTTGTTTTGATTTGGTTTTGTTTGGGTAAATCAACGGATAATGAAATCAGGTCAAGGAAAACTAGATCAGGGCTATAGAGTTAGGGTTGCAGGGATGAATGGGGCAAGGTAGGTATAATGTCAATCACTTGAGGGAAATGGTTATGGAATGGTTTAGAAAATGTAAGGAGGTTGAGGGAAGCATAAAATATGTATTTGTCTCAGACAGAAGATATGAAACAAAATATGATTAGTTATCCAAAACAGAGCATGGCTAGCATGTATTCTGAATTTCACACTCATAAAAGATCATAATCATAGACATGAAAAGGAACTGAAAAAAACATTCACACATGTCACTGAAGAAGAAACAATGAAAGACATTTAATCCCATAGGTACCCCATAAATATAGCTTGAACTCTTGTATTAATGGCCAAAACTGAATACAAAGTCTCCTTGATCAAGTAGCAAAATGAAAATGATTCCAACTCCCAACCTTTGAAAAATGAGTAAAAAAATGACGTGATATAGGCCTCAAACAACCTCTTCCAACCTCAAGGGTCGAATCCATGAGAGGAGGAGCTGATCCACTAAAGTTTAAACTGAAACCTAGAGTGTAGGGTGGTCAAAGTGACTCATCCCTAAATTTTTGCAAACTGATTCATTACACCTCATTGAGTTCATTTACCTAATGTATTTACCCTAGGTAACAGTAAAAACACCATAATTACATTTACATAATCAATTACATGAGGTAAAAACACGATTCCCCAAGGTAAAATTCAAATTTGTAGAAAAAATCATAAAAAATCAGTCAATTGTTAAACGCACAACGCCATTTTACCCCAAATTGCAGGTTGTTTTTGACTGGGTTGCAGGTGTCCAAATTGGCTCCAAGATAGCTTGTTGGAAAGCCCTTCAAGTCTAGTTTCCAGAACTACCTTCATTTTGCAAAATGAAGGTCATTTGCCCTGTCAAAAATCACTTCTTCCAAGACTGGTCAAAAAGTGCAGAATGAGGGTGCAGAAATGCAGAGTGCTATTGCATGAACTTTTGGAGGCCTTACTCAACTCCAAATTGAGCTCATGATAGCTCATTAGAAAGATCTCTTTGTCTAGTTATCATTTGGCTTATCAAGTAAGTGATTTAGACACTCCAGCGAGGCGAAAACTTTATTTTCCCAAGGTCTCTCCAGGAGTGCAACAACTCTCCTGTGGCACCAATATTTTTGACATTTCTCTAAAACCATGACACTCGTGTAAACACTGAAGGAGGTTTTTATTCCTTGAATTATGATGGACAAAAACCTCTCTCACTTTTGTTAAATTCATCTTTGTTTGGTCAAAAACACAGTTTGAAGAAAAACTGACCCTTGGTGTGGCGAATGATTTGACTCTTGGAATGACTTCTCAAAAAATGATGGAGACATGATGTTTATGAGCTGAAATGACTTTATACTTACTGATATGACCTACCTTATGCCTCCTTTGCTCAAATTTCTCGTTTCCATAGCAAACCCTAACTCAGTGGGAGAGGAAATTAGGGTTTAGTGCTTGTGAACAATGATGACGTGGGTACCCTTGGGAAAAATGGTTAAAAAATGAAGCGAGGTCAATGATAATGACAGAGATGTGGTGAAAGCAGAGTAAAATTAGGCGGGATGGGTGGGATGTAAATACCAGTGCTAACATCGGCTCCAGCTAGGGATGGTAGCTCCTTGGAGGTGCCAAGAACCACATACCTCTGGGAACTCGTTGATCAGTGCCTTATCCATTGGACAATGGAGTCCAATCTATAAACTGAATCTAAAACTGAAACTGAAAACATACTGCAAACTTCAACCCACACTAAGAGATCATTAAAGCCTTAGGGCCTTCACGTCGGGCTTCAAACCTTGATGAATTCTGTCAACACTTGCTAAAAATAAAATCAAATAAAACTGGAATGATACCAACCTACTCTAATCTGCTGCACAATTGCTAATTAGGTGAAATGATCCTTCCAGTGTAACCAATCCAGGAGATGGCTACTTGCTGAAGTTCCGCTCTCACTTTCCTCGAGCAGGCAGAATGATGTACATGTAGGCAACTCACAATAAAAATTGAAACCAAGACTTATACTGACAAACAAGACAACATTCATCTTCTCCAATGATTGCAAAAGACTATCGAAGGGATCTTGAAATTCCTGAAGCATTACTGTTAAAATTGGACAACTAGGTCCAAACTCCATGTTATGATGCTCAGATTAAGAGGCTAATATTTTTGTTGGAATCCTCTTTCGGAGAGGTGTAAAATCCATATATAATATGTCTTAATCCGATGAGCAGAACATTTATTTTGAATTCCTCTCTCATCTGAAATAGTACGAGCTACCTGGAGGACGAGTTTCAGCCACACGTGTGAAGGAGAAAGAGGACAGACCGTACGGCTGAGTTGAAGTACGATTTTTCTGCAGCTAGGGTTTCGCAGAAAGTTTGACCAACGTTGACTTTGGTCAACGCATGGTCCAATCAAGCTGAAAACTTGTGGGAAGTTCGATTTTGGAAGGCCGTACTACTTGGCACAGAAATCGAGGTCAAAGGGTTGACCAATTTGTTGCTGCGTTGACTTTTAGCTTGCTGCCCTGCGTTGACTTTTTCAAGACAGCGTTGACTTTCTGGGAGTTGACTTGGGTTGACTCATTTGCTGATTGGAGGTCTGTTGTGACACATGCTGGGCTGGCTGACCAAGGAGACTTTGCTGGTTGAAGCATCCTGTTGACCGCCGTAACGAACACACATTTTTCCTGTTTCTGATTTGTCTTCTGTAAGATCTACTTATATGTTCTATCTGCATTTTGCTTAACTATTTGTATGATTGCTGTGAGAAAAGTAAAACTGCTCTTAGCATAGAACATCTACAAAAAATTTACATGGTATCAGAGATGAGGTGAAGACAAACTCTATCTTTAGCAATCATCACCGGAAGAAATGGGTTCCACTAGTCTTGAATTCAAAGAGAATGACAAGCTGACCGGAAGTAATGACTTCCATGCCTGGAAGATGATATTAGATCTCAAATTGGAAGATCATGATCTCTTGGATCATGTGACGGGGAAGATTCAAGAACCTCCATCAAATGCCTTTGCAGCTGTTAGAAACAAGTATAAGAAGGGAGAAATCAGAGCAAAGCTGCTGATCAGGGAATCCATAAATAAGAGTCTGGTTGCCTACATATCTGAACTAGGCACATCCAAGGAGATGTATGACAAATTGATACTTATGTTTCAAGTAAACAATGTGAACCAAGTACTATTCCTCAAGAACAAGTTGAAGAATATGAAGAAGGGCCGAGATGAGTCTGTTCAAACTTTCTTTCTGAAGTTGACCGAAACCAGGAACAATCTGCTAGCTATTGGGAGACAATAGCTGATCGTGAGATGGTTCTCACCGCACTTGGAGGACTTCCATATGAATGGCAAGTATTCACAACTACCATTCTCAACAATAATACCATTCCTAACTTTGATGAGCTTCTGTCTAGATGTATGCAAGAAGAAACAAGGATGAAGGAATTCGATAATGAAAGAAATGCTGCCTATGGTGCTCATTACCGAAAGAAGAACTCTGGTGGTTCTAAGGACAAAGGAAGGACAAAGACTCAAGAGAAGAAGGGTAAATGTTTCACCTGCCATAGGCCTGGACACTATGCTAGAGAATGCCCCTTCAAGAAGGATTCTCCCGATGGTGACGATAACAACAACAACCGAAGGAATGGGAATCGAAGAAATGACAAATCCAAAGAAAAGAGGAAGGCTCACTTTGGTGGTAACAATCAACCTTCTAAAAGGTCCAGAAATACCAGGTATGAGGAGTCTAATGTTGTTGATAAAAGAAATGAGTATATTCTAGTATCTGCTCTCTCAGCTGCATCTTCGCCCGACACTATGGATGTCTGGCTAATCGATAGTGGTGCCTCAAGACACATCACCGGATTCAAGGAAGCACTTTCTGACATGGTTGAAAGGGATACTAATCTCGAAATTATCCTTGGGGATAATGCCACTTATCCTGTGAAAGGGACATGGACTGTGACCCTCCACTTGTCTCAAGGACAAGTCCTTCGTTTGCAAGATGTACTCTATGTACCTAAATTGAAGAAGAACCTTGTGTCTGTATCAGCCATGGAAGACAAAGGGTTCAATGTAACATTCTCTGATGGAAAGGTGCTCATGTGGAAGGAGAGCTTCAAGGAAGCTATCTCGATTGGTTTTAGAGTTGGTACACTCTACCGGGTTGGAGGAAGTCCGCTGGGAGCAATGACTTGTGATACTATCCGACAAACCGAACTATGGCACCGAAGATTTGGACACCTTCATTACAAGGCCCTTCCCGAAGCAAGGAAGGTGGTGACAGGGATGCCTGATTTTGGAAATAATCATGAAGGTGTATGTAAAGGCTGTGCTGAAGGAAAACATACAAGGGGACCTTTCCCCTCAAGTGTCACAAAGACATCTGAGATATTGCAACTGGTCCATTCTGATCTTTCTGGTATGTTGCCCGTAACATCCCTGGGGGGATGTTCTTACTATATGACATTTACTGATGACTTCTCTCGCAAAACATGGATATACTTCTTGAAGAAGAAGGATGAGGCTTTCATGTGGTTCCGTACCTTCAAAGCCTTGGTGGAAAATATGACCGGAAAGAAGATCAAGATTTTGAGGGCTGACAATGGCACTGAATATGAGTCAAATGAGTTCAAAGACTTTTGCAGAGAAGCTGGCATTAAGAGGGAGACTACCACTGCATATACTCCTGAGCAGAATGGTGTTGCTGAACGCAAGAATAGGACTATTGTGGAAGCTGCCCGTGCCATGCTATGTGACCAGGGTCTACCAAAGTTTATGTGGGGAGAAGCTGCAAATACTGCTGTGTACATTCAAAACCGATGCCCTCATTCCGCTCTAGACTCCAAAACTCCCGAAGAGGTTTTCACTGGTAAGAAACCCGATGTCTCACATTTTAGAATTTTTGGATGTCTTGTTTATTTTCATGTGTCGAAAGAAAAGAGAAGTAAGCTGGATGCTTCTGGGAAGAAAGGAGTGTTTGTGGGCTACAGTGAGACTTCTAAGGCCTATAGAGTCTATGTACCTGGTCAAAGGGAAGTAGAGATATGCCATGATGTCACTTTTGACGAAGATGCTTCCCTGAAGAAAGTAGTAGATCTTCTAAGATCTGAAGAAAATCATGAAGAAAGGCCTGGAAATCAAGAAGAACCGCAGGATGAGACAATGCCTGATATTGAAGGACCAATGGACCCTATTGATCCATCTCCTTCACTGGGAAAGAGACCATCATGGCTCGGGGACACCCTCGAAGATGCTGAGGGTCATGCTGCCCCAAGGGGGACATTCCGAGAAAGCAAGAAGCCGTGTAGATACCAAGGGTATCTAGCTGCCATGAGTACTATTGTACAATCTGAACCTGGATCTTTTGAGGAAGCCGTAAAGCATCAAGTTTGGAAGGATGCTCTGCACGAAGAATATGAGTCCATAATGAAGAATGATGTCTGGGATGTGGTCCCGAGACCGAAGGACAAATCAGTTGTCACCGCGAAATGGCTCTACAAGATCAAACATGGATCTGATGGGAGTGCTGAAAAGTTCAAGGCAAGGTTTGTTGCCCGTGGCTTCTCTCAAAAGGAAAGAATTGACTATGATGACATATTTGCACCTGTGGCACGATATACCACCATTCGATCAATCATAGCCCTTGCTGCTACGCAAGGATGGAGTCTTCATCAGATGGATGTCAAGACCGCTTTTCTGCATGGTGCAATAAAGGAAGAGGTGTATGTGGAACAACCTATGGGATTTGAAGTTCAGGATCGAGACACTCATGTCTGCAGGTTGAAGAAAGCCCTCTATGGGTTAAAACAAGCACCCAGAGCTTGGTACGAGAGGATGGATAGTTACTTGATGAAGCTGGGCTTCACTCGAAGTAATGCTGATCCGAACCTTTACTTCAAGGTTGTGCGGGAGAAGCCTCTCATTCTAGTGCTGTATGTGGACGACCTCTTCCTGACAGGTGCTGACCCTCTCATTCATCAATGTAAGAGGGAGCTCGCTGCTGAGTTCGAGATGAAGGACCTGGGACTGATGCACTATTTCCTAGGCCTGGAGGTCTGGCAGAGACCTGGAGAGATTTTCCTTTCTCAAGGAAAATACATTGTGAAGCTTCTGGAAAGATTTGGGATGGTGGACTGTAAGTCCGTGTCGACACCAATGGAACTCAACTTTAAGAAGTTGAGTGGCAGCGCTGCTGGGCCTATCTTGGCAAATCCTACTGAGTATCGTCAACTCATAGGAGCATTGATGTTCTTAGTGAACACCCGTCCGGACATATGTTTTGCAGTGAACACTTTGAGTCAACAGATGGTTGAGCCTCATCATTTTCACTGGGTTGGTGCCAAGAATCTTTTGAGATATCTTCGGAGCACGATAAACCATGGGCTGAGATACACTGCCAGGAGTGTGATACTCCGTGGATATACTGATGTCGATTGGGCTGGCAGTGTGGTGGATCGTAAGAGCACATCTGGATGCTGCTTCAATCTTGGTTAAACGATCTCATGGATGAGAAGGAAGCAGAAGTCGGTGGCTTTGAGCACCGCGGAGGCCGAATACATTGCTGCTAGTATGGCCTGTTGTGAAGCGGTTTGGTTGCGGAAGCTCTTTAGTGAGCTGTTTGGACATGTGCTAGATACCACTGTGATACTCTGTGATAATCAGAGTGGGATTCGTATGACTGAGAATCCTGTGTTCCACGACCGATCCAAGCATATTGATGTCAGGTACCACTTTATCCGGGATATGGTACAGCGAGGCGCCGTAAGGCTCGATCATATAGGAACTGATGAGCAGGTCGCGGATATTCTCACTAAGCCCCTGGGGAAGGTCAAGTTCCTAACCTTCCGTGAGAATCTTGGTGTCGTGGAAAGACCCTATGATGTGGGTCTTGTTGGACGATGAGCTCTGGGAGCTCTGGGGGGCTTTGGGGATAGCTTCTCGGAGCTATAAGCACTCATAATGCTTCTGCCCCACCCTTGTGATTATTGAGCTGGTTCGCCTCTCATTTATCTGTGCCCCGTATGCATCCTACCCATTGAGTTCGGGGCTCATGGGAAGTACCTCTCATTTGGCCAATGAGGTGGGAAAAGCTAGAGACTATTAGCAAAGACTGATGGACGCATCAGAGATTGCCGTACTCTCTATCTAGGATGGCATGGTCCAACCACTTGATCTGGGATCAAGTTTAGTGAGGTCTGGGACCTCTGCCTGACTTCGGGTCAGATGAACCAACTTTGGGTTGGTTGGATACTCTTCATGAGTTTGATAGAGGTTTTGAACCTTTGGACTGATTATGTCAGTCGGAGGATGATGTCTTTGTGACTGACCCACTTCTGTTCTGAAATAAAGAGGCCAGCAAAGCAAGTTACGGCGGGATGACGCACGATGTTTGATTGCACTGATGGATGGAGTTCTCCCTAGTTGAGAGGGAGTGTTAAATTTGGACAACTAGGTCCAAACTCCATGTTATGATGCTTAGATTAAGAGGCTAATATTTTTGTTGGAATCCTCTTTCGGAGAGGTGTAAAATCCATATATAATATGTCTTAATCCGATGAGCAGAACATTTATTTTGAATTTATTATTCTTAATAAATTTTATGTGCAGGTCGGCCTTAAGGTTGCACGCCCCCAACAGATGTGTCACACACCCCAATGATGGATATAAATACAGGAAAAGTTGGAGAGCATTTCATTACAACATAACTCACATCTTCCTCTCTCATCTGAAATAGTACGAGCTACCTGGAGGACGAGTTTCAGCCACACGTGGGAAGGAGAAGGAGGACAAACCGTACGGCTGAGTTGAAGTACGATTTTTCTGCAGCTAGGGTTTCGCAGAAAGTTTGACCAACGTTGACTTTGGTCAACGCATGGTCCAATCAAGCCGAAAACTTGTGGGAAGTTCGATTTTGGAAGGCCGTACTACTTGGCACAGAAATCGAGGTCAAAGGGTTGACCAATTTGCTGCTGCGTTGACTTTTAGCTTGCTGCCCTGCGTTGACTTTTTCAGGACAACGTTGACTTTTTGGGAGTTGACTTGGGTTGACTCATTTGCTGATTGGAGGTCTGTTGTGACACATGCTGGGCTGGCTGACCAAGGCGACTTTGCTGGTTGAAGCATCCTGTTGACCGCCGTAACGAACACACACATTTTCCTGTTTCTGATTTGTCTTCTGTAAGATCTACTTATATGTTCTATCTGCATTTTGCTTAACTATTTGTATGATTGCTGTGAGAAAAGTAAAACTGCTCTTAGCATAGAACTTGCTAGAAAATCTTCAATTCTGGAAATTTACTCAATTAAAGGGGTCAGAAACACAAGTTGAAAAAAAAACCGACCCTATGTGTGGCGAATGACTTGACTCTTGGAATGACTTCTAAAAAAATGATGGAAACATGATGTTTATGTACTGAAATGACCTCATACTTGCTGAAATGACCTCCCTTATGCCTCCTCTGCTCAAATGTCTCTGTTTCCATATCAAACCCTAGTTCAGTGGGAGAGGAAATTAGGGTTTGGTGCTTGTGAACAATGATGACTTGGGCACCCTTGGGAAAAAAAGGTTAAAAAACGAAGCAAGGTCAATGATAATGACGGAGATGAGGTGAAAGCAGAGTAAAATAAGGTGGGATGGGTGGGATGCAAATACAAGTGCTAACATCGGCTCCAACTGGGGAAGACAACTCAGGAGGACGTGTCTAGAACCGCAGACCTCTGGGAACTCGTTGATCAGTGCCTTATCCATTGGGCAATGGAGTCCAATTTGTAAACTGAAACTGAAAACACACTGCAAACTTCAACCCACACTAACAAATCATAAAAGCCTTAGGGCCTTCACCCCGGGCTTCAAACCTTGATGAATTCTGTCAACGCTTGCTGAAAATAAAATAAAATCAAACTGAAATGACACCAACCTACTCTAATCTGTTGTACAATTGCTGATAAGGTGAAATGATCCTTCCAGTGTAATCAATCCAGGAGATGGCTACTTACTGAAGTTCTACTCTCACTTTCCTCGAGCAGGCAGAATGATGTACATGTAGGCAACTCACAATAAAAACTAAAACCAAGACTTATGCTGACAAACAAGACAACATTCATCTTCTCCAATGCTTGCAAAATACTGACGAAGGGATCTTGAAAATATTGAAGCATTGCCTTGTTTTGAGATCCAACAGCAAAAATACAAGTACTCCCTTCATTCTGATCTAAAAGGACACTTGGTTGTTGATCGATATGAAGGCATAGGGAAGTATAACCTTCTGCTATATGATTGTTGGCTGTAAATTCCTCAAGCATGAGAAATTCTGACTCAATCTATGGCATTTTGTCTCTCTCTGGTTCATACTCCTCAAACTCATATTCTAAATCATCCTTAAACAAGAAACATTCTTCAAGATTAACAAACATGACAACCCTATCATCTTCATGAAAGACAAAAGTATCTGCTAGCTGATCTCCTTGCAGGGAATCATCATCATAAATTGGTTTACTCACAACAATTTCCTGTATAGTTTCATCAAGCTCCTCATCGAAATTATTTTCAAATTTATCATACTTGGGCAAATCAGGTTCAGGAGAAACTTCATCAAATATGAACATTGCAAAAGGAGATTGTCTTTCTTCATGCTGATCTATAAATCTAGTTTCAGGACTGTCCTCATTTAAACTTAGATTTTCATTTTCAAAAATGGAAGAAGTTTTACCAACACTTTCTTGACTATGTGAACATTGCAAACCTTCTTTAACTTGGACTGCAATATGACTTTTCAGGAGTTGATCTATCTCATCTTCAGATAGAGGAAAAAATAATTTTTGTTTTCTTTTGATAACACAATAATTGTCTTCTTTCTCTCCTAAAGATTCACAAGGATGATGAATATCTTCTTTAACCTTTGGCTGATCAACTTGTTGTACTGCTGCAAGAATTGTCTCCTGTGGGAAGTCTTTGTGAATATCAAGACAATATACATCATCTTTTTCTTCCATGAGAAAAAACACTTGCTCTTTTTGGTGATGAAAAGGATTGTCATGCAAAGCCTCCAAGATCTCTTCATCCATGAACTCATTATCATCATAAGAATCCTCTAGAATGAAAACCTCAAATTGATCACAACAATTATTAACTAAAGACAAAGAAGGGTAGGACTCAATGTATTCTTCATAAAATATTGAATGGAAAACTCTAAGAGAACAAAAACTGGCAGGTGACAAACCTTCATACCAAGATCGTGCTTTTCCTTCAAGAGAAGCCATGAACATCTTTAAAAGACAATCTTCAAGAAATTCAACCTTCAACTTGCATGTATGCATGTGAAATTTAACCCGATATAAAGCAACATCATTCCTATAATCATCTTTAAACATAGGCAAATTCCTTTGCCAATTTACCTTAGGCATTTTATTTGGGAAACCTGGAATGTGATCCTGGCTCATGGGAGCATATCTTCTTGCAATAGTTTCCATCTTGAAAATTCTTGAAGCTACTGATATTCATGCAGTGGAGTCACCATGAAGTGTTGATTTTCTGGATCTTTCAGTCAATGGAGTTGCCAGGTGAATGGTTCAACCTTCATATGTGTCCAACTGTTGTTCACCATCAACAATTAGATCTGATCTTTGTCGTTCTTGTCTTTTCGTTCCCCGACAACGACGCCAAGATGTTATCACTCCACCAGATTCCCAAGGCTGAGGAAGGAATCCCAACAGAGGTAACCACAAACCAAGCTTTTGACTTGATAGCTAGCTCTATCAAGCCGGAGAAGGCTCTCTCCAAAAGGGTCACAGCCAGGAGGGTTGGAGCAATTAGGGTTTTAGGCTAGGTATAGAGTGCAGAGGGTTGTTTTGAATTGATTTGTTTGGGGAAATCAGTGGATAAAGGAATTAGGTCAAGGAAAGTTAGGTCAGAGCAAATGAATTAGGGTTGCAGGGATCAATGGGGCAAGGTAGGTACAATGCCAATCACTTGAAGGAAATAGTTGTGGAATGGTTTTGAAAATGTAAGAAGGCTGAGAAAAGCATAAGGGATGTATTTCTCTCAGACAGAAGATAATGAACAAAATATGATCAGTTACTCAAAACAAAGCATGGAAAACATGTATTCTGAATTTCAAACTTGTAAAAGATCATAACATAGACATGAAAGTGAAATGAACAATACATTCAAACAGATGTGACTGAAGAAGAAACAATGAAAGCCATTCAATACCACAGGTATCCCATAAATGTAGCTGCAACTCTTCTTTATTAGCTTCGCCAAAACTGAGTACAAGTTCCCTTGATCAACTAGCAAAATCAAGCTGATTCCAACTCCCGACCTTTGAAAATGAGTCAAAGATGACATGATATAGGCCTCAAACAACCTCTACCAACCTCAAGTGTCGAATCCATGAGAGGAGGAGCTGATACACTAAAGTTTGAACTGAAACCTAGAGTGCAGGGTGGTCAAAGTGACTCAACCCTAACTTTTTGCAAACTGATTCATTACACCTCATCATGAGTTTTAACCTAATGTATTTACCCTAGGTAATAGTAAAAACATGATAATTACATTTACATCATCAATTACATGAGGTAAAAACATGATTCTCCAAGGTAAAATTCAAATTTGTAGAAAAATTTAGAAAAAATCAGTCAATTGTTAAATGCGCAACGCCATTTTACCCCAACTTACAGACTGTTTTTGACTAGGTTGTAGGTGTCCAAATGGGCTCTAAGATAGCTTGTTGGAAAGCCCTTCAAGTCTACTTTCCAGAACTACCTTCAGTTTGCAGAATGAAGCCCATTTTCCCTGTCAAAAATCACTTCTCCCAAGACTGGTAAATGTGCAGCGACCAGGCAAAATTTGAGGCAGAAACATGGTTTTTTGTCTTTTTTAGTGACTAGTTCTCCTCCAAAAGCTTAGAAAATACACAGGGTTGATGTCCTCATCATTATGAATCTGCTGGTGGTGGCCATTTGTCCATTAGATGCCTCAAAAAAGAGCATAGCGTTCAAGGTGCTGTGCGTTTAGCAATTTTATTGTGCAAAAATAAAACGCGCCCTCTGTGTGCAATAGCTTTTTGAAGATCACATTTGGAGGCCTTCCCGGTGTCCAAATTGGGCCTAGGATAGCTCGTTGGAAATCTTATCCTGTCTACTTCCCAAATCCACCTTTGTTTTTATGATTGGAGTTGATTTGCCTTGTCAAAAGTTGAGTTTCCCAAGACTGGTCAAAAGGTGCAAAATGAGGGTGCAGAAATCCAAATTGCTGTTGCAGGCAACTTTTGGAGGCATTCCTCAACTCCAAATTGAGCTCATGATAACTCATTGGAAATCTCTCTTTGTCTAGTTATCATTCATCAAGAAATTCATTTGGACATTGCAGCTAGGAGAAAACTTGATTTTCCCAAGGTCACTCCAGAATTGCAGCAACTCTCTTGTGGCACCTGTATTTTTGACATTTCTCCAAAGCCATGACACCTATGTAAAAACTGAAGGAGGTTTTTCTTATTTGATATATGATGGAAAAAAACCGTTCTCACTTTTGTCAAATTCATCTTTGTTTGGTCAAAAACACAGTTTGAAGAAAAACTGACATTGTGTGGCGAATGACTTGACTCTTGGAATGACTTCTCAAAAAATGATGGAGACATGATGTTTATGTACTCAAAAGACCTCATACTTGCTGAAATGACCTCCCTTATGCCTCCTCTGCTCAAATGTCTCTGTTTCCATATCGAACCCTAGCTTAGTGGGAGAGGAAATTAGGGTTTAGTGCTTGCGAATAATGATGATTTGAGCACCCTTGTGAAAAAATGGTTAAAAAACGAAGCAAGGTCAATGATAATGACGAAGATGAGCTGAAAGTAGAGTAAAATAAGGTGGGATGGGTGGGATGCAAATACTAGTGCTAACAGGTGGCATTAGCAATCCTTACTTGCGTGCTAGCAATGAGCCAAGGATTGTTCATGAAGCAAGAATGAGGAGGGCACTAGCAGTAGAAGAAGAGATATCCAAGCCATCAAACCCAGCGAAGGAGAGTAGATTGTTGAAAATGCTTGACAATCTTGGGAGAAAAAAAGCTCTTGACTTGTGGCATCCCTTTTAATGTGGTTCAGTCCCCATATTGGAAAGTTTTGGTGAGAGAAATTAACACAGCCCCTCAAGGTTTCAAGGGGCCAAACTATGAAAAACTCAAAACATTTTTTTCTCAAGAAAGAACGGCAACTTCTTGATTATGTTTCAAGACCAATTTGTAGCTCATGGGGTAGCACAAGGGTTTCTGTTATCTCAAATGCTTGGATTGATACAAGGCGTAGGCCATTGATTAATGTCATTGCATCAAGCCATGTCAATAAAAAAAAAAGATTGTTTAGGTGAGGTAAAGGACAGTAAGTTCATTGCTGAAAATTTCATTGTTGTTATTGAACAAGTAGGGTAGAAAATGTGGTGCAAGTTATCGCAAATAATGCACCTATTTGCAAAGCTACAGGCCTAATTGTGGAGAGTAGATACAATCATTTATTTTGGAATTCTTGGATTTCCCATAATCGAAATTTGAATTTAGAAGAGATTGAGGCTAAAACAAAATGGATTAAGTAGGTCACAAAGCGAGCTAGGGATATTATAAAATTCCTCATCAACACCAACAATCTCAAGCAATATATTGAGAATGCTCCAAATTGGAGTTGCTCAAAGTTGCTGAGACATGATATGCCTCAAACTTCATCATGTTGTGCCGCCTTGTTGAAGTCAAAAGTGCATTAATGAGCATAGTGGTAGGTGCAACTTGGGTTGAGTGGAGACAAGCAGATTCAGAGAGGAGAAGTATGGTAAGGTGGGGTTTGATAGATGAAGATGTTAGAGAATCAGAGAGGCAGAAATATTCTCTTGTTCTTGATTATTTACTATGGAAATTTCTGAATCTTTACACCTTATGCAAAAATTATTACTATTAATCTGGTAATGCTCCTCCTACTTAGACAAGTTATTAACTGAATAAATTCAAGTTAAAATCAAAGCAAAACACATAACAGATCTCCACCAATCCAGATCTAGAACAAGTTCATGCACACATAGACAAAGTGACAGTTATTTCTGGACAAATAGTCCCCGGAAAAACCCAATGCTGGAAAACTGGTCTCTGGCTGCTGGAGGGTTTTATTATTAAGAATTTTCTAAATACAACAAGCCTGGGTTCTAGATCTAGAAAACTCGACAGAGATATACTAGATCTACAGCTCACTGGCTGATCTAGGGCCAAAATAATGACTGATCCACACCCTCAAACAGGATTTACAGAACTCGGCCAAGATTAGGGCCTAGAAACCTTAGCGCTGCCCCTGAAAGCCTCTGCATCAACCTCTGAAGCACCTCCAACCATTAGCGTTGCTTCGGAAGGGATTGCGTTACCCCAAACTGGGTGATGCAGTTTCTACACTGCCCCTTAGGGTCTTTGCGTAACCCTCTGAGGGTTCCCAACTGAAAATCACGCTGTCCTTGGAGGGACTACGCTGTCCTTGCTGCTTCAACTTCCCTTCTCTTCTGCGTTGTCCTTGAGCTGATCTCTGCCTCGTGTATTCTAGACCCTGGGATCAAATCATCCCCTTGGCCTAAATTCCCCTCTTTGCAGCTGAAACACTTCTGAGTATTCTTAGCAAACCCTGCCCTAGAATCTCAGCTTAACTTCAGTGCTCTGCCTTTGTGTGTCTTTACAAATGACCCCAAGCCTTTCCTTTATACTTTTCTCGTTGGGAAACCAACGACCATGATCAGATCTTGAATCTATGGCTAAGATTAAAAGAAAGCTTGATCCGTGTGACTTGAGACAATTTCATCACATGTTTAATTAAATTCACTTTAATTATTTAAGTTCCCTAAGTTTTAACTTAGGAAATACATTAAAATAATTAATTAATTTAATATCTCCTAAACCAGATGAAATTTCCGAAATCAATTTCTAGGTCTTGTAGATCAAGTGTACTCTAGTCTCTCCTCAAAATTTGGGAGCTAGAGCACAACTGATGCTACCCCAAATACACAAAATCTCAACACTCCCTCTTAGCATCAAGGGTGTGCTCTAAATATCACACTTATGCATTACTTGATTTTGGGCACTTGTTCTGTGTTGTTGAAGCTTGGCCTGCTGCCACTTAACTATGCACTGCTGCCCATGACTTTGCCACTGCCACTGCAACCACTATACTGCAGCTCCCTCTCAATATGCTGCATCTGTGTTGCTCATAGCACTGCCACAGTTGATCTGCTGCACTGCAACTTCAGTTGTTGAGAGAAACAACTAAATCTCCTGCCCAATCTTTGACAGACAAGTCAGATGGGTTGCATCCTCATCATTGAAACTCCATAGGTTACAGATCTATGATGGCATCTAAAGAACAATGCACAGCTACAGCTCTGCCTGCGTAATCAGACTCTTTCTGCACTACTGAAGTCACATCAACCCCTTGTGCTGAAATCTATAACGTTGTTGCTGCACTGTGTTGTCCCTCTGAAGCTTTCTGCGTTGCTACAGCTCTGCACTGTGTAAGTAGCTCTGCTCTGCGCTGTTGAAGTCACATCAACCTCTGCATTGCTACTGCTTCTACGCTGTTGTTGCCTTGCTCTGCGCTGCTCCTTCCAGTCTTCAGATCTGCCTCTTCTTGCTTCATCTGTGATCTATGCACCCACTACTCCACTTGTCCCGCTACTGTCTTAAGGCTGCCGTAGCTCGCATGTGATCCAAGAGATGAGCTGCTCAAGGATCCTGTGTCCTTCCATGTAGCTCCTCTACATTTCCATGTCACCCCAACTCCGTGGTTCATTTGCACTCATGGCTGCATCATCTCCTGACCCATCATCTGCCACAGTTGCTTTGGAAGATGCTTCCTTGTCCCTTTTCTTCTCAGGACAATTGTTGGCAAAATGTCCCATTTCACCACACTGGAAGCACTTGATCTTTGAGAGATCCTTCTTCTTCTTTGGCTGCCTCTTTGATGCCACGACTGCATTTTCCTCATCTTCCTTCTTCACTTTTCCAGGGCTGTGTTTCCTCTTGGTGAATTTACATAGTTCTTCTTGATGCAGAATTGACCACAAGTTGTCCCAATCTGGGAGGTCCTCTCTGCCCAAGATACTTTGGACAAAGGTTTCCCACTCATCTGTGACTGCATTGAGGGCCGTCCTGACTATCGCAACATCATCCATTGTTGCACCCTTTGATGTCAGCTGATCTCTGATTGACTGCAGTCTGAAGAGGAAATGCTCCATGTCTTCTCCCTTGGCCATCATGAATGACTTCATCTGAGTCTCCAACATCATCTTTCTTTGGACAAATTTTCCCTCATACAGGGAGATCAAGGCCTTCCACATCTCGTTAGCTGTCTTCTTCTCAACTACGTGTGGTACAATATGGTCCTTGATTCCATCCATAATCAGCCGCTTGGCATGCCCAGCAGCCTCCTTATGCTTCCGAAGGAGATTTGGATCTGTCAGTGCAGCCAGAGTTTGCTCTGCATGGTCTTTAAGATTGTATGCCTCAAGGACTATCAGGATCCTTGCCTTCCAAACTGAAAAGTTTGAGAGACCATCCAGCCTATCCTGATCACGCAGTCCATGAGGAGCCATCTGCTCAGAATGTGTCGGAACTTCCTTTTCTCTTTGCTAGAGAAATGGATCTAAGGCCCCTGGTGAAACAAGCACCATCTGCTCCCTTTGACAACTGATTTCCCTCCTTGGAAATTTACCAAATCAACTATGATTCAACTTCTTTGATCCTCTGATCAAACAACATGTTTCCTTTGGCTAGAAACTCTCTGAGAAGTTGATCTCCTCCCGCTCTTTGTCACTTGTGCTAAGGTTAAAGATCTGAAAAATTCAGAAAATTAACCCCACCAACACTTTCTGAATTTCTGCAGCTTTTCTGCAATCTTTTCTGGATCTGACAGATTCAAATCTGAATCACATTGGCTGGCTTCAGACTGATCCAACGTTGTTTCTGAGCTCCCTCTACGTAGTAATTGCGTGGGCTTGCAAAGAGACAACGTTAGATTGCATCACCTTTCCCTCTGCGTGGATCTGCCTCCGAAAACTGCGTTGTCCCTCCAGATCTGTGTTTCTGCTGCTTTTCCAGCTGCTTTCTACAGCTAGAACCTTCAGTCTCTTGCTGGTGACCCTCCTAGATCTGCAATTGCTCCGATACCATGTGGAAATTTCTGAATATTTGACATAATAGATCTCCACCAATCCAGATCTAGAACAAGTTCATGCACACATAGACAAAATGACAGTTATTTATGGACAAAAGTCCCCGTAAAAACCCAATGCGAGAAAACCGGTCCCTGGCCACTGGAGGGTTTTATTATTAAGAATTTTCTGAATACAACAAGCATGGGTTCCAGATCTGGAAAATCCAACGGAGATATACTAGATCTACAACTCACTACCTGATCTAGGGCCAAAATAATGACTGATCCACACCTTCAAACGGGATTTACAAAACTTAGCCAAGATTAGGGCCTATAAACCCCAGCGTTGCCCCTGAAAGCCTCTGTGTCAGCCTCTGAAGCACCTCCAGCCCTCGGCGCTGCTTCGGAAGGGACTGCGTTACCCCAGACTGGGTGACGCTGTCTCTACGCTGCCCTTTAGGGTCTCTGTGTAACCCTCTGAGGGTTTCCAGCGGAAAATCACGCTGTCCTTGCTACTACAACTTCCCTTCTCTTATGCGCTATCCTTAAGCTGATCTCTGCCCCTTGTGTATTCTAGACCCCGGGATCAGATCATCCCCTTGGCCTAAATTCCCCTCTCTGCAGCTGAAACACTTTTGAGTATTCTTAGCAAACCCTGCCCTAGAATCTCAGCTTAGCTTAAGTGCTCTGCCTCTGTGTGTCTTTACAAATGACCCCAAGCCTTTCCTTTATACTTTTCTCGTTGGGAAACCAACAGCCATGATCAAATCTTGAATCAATGGCTAAGATTAAAAGAAAGCTTGATCCGTGTGACTTGAGACAATTTCATCACATGTTTAATTAAATTCACTTTAAGTATTTAAGTTCCCTAAGTTTTAACTTAGGAAATGAATTAAAATAATTAATTAATTTGTTATCTCCTAAACCAGATGAAATTTCCCAAATCAATTTCTGGGTCTTGTAGATCAAGTGTACTCTAGTCCCTCAAAAATTGGGAGCTAGAGCACAACTGATGCTACCCCAAATACACAAAATCTCAACATTTACTTGTGATGTTTAAAAGGCATGTTTCCCTCGGGATGAACGTCAACCTTCGATCCCATCTATCCTTTTGATTGAACGGTTGTAACTCAACGCGATAGATTATTACTATTCCTTCCCTTCCCCATCGCGATTGAATTATAACCGTTAATCTTTATTTTACTCCCAAGATCTACGGCCTGTATTGCACCCGATAAATAACTTTTCCCCACATCTCCCCTTTTAATCCTGATTGTCTGTTTCCTGAAGTCAGATCCGATGACGATAAAGCGTTTTCACGCTCGCAAATTGATCGATGCATATTTTGTGAAAGTCACGCGAAATGGGTGGTTTTTTCAAACCACCTCGCGCTGACGTGTCGAGATTTGATTGCATCGCGTTCGAAAAGGGCATTACTGCTTACCACCGATGAACTGCGCGAATACCACTGGTGGTATTCTAAAAACCAAACCTGTTTAACCGTGATTTAATGTGATTTAACTGTGGTTTCCACTATGGTTTAATACATTAAACTTGAAACTTTTTAATGAATTTTCACCTTTTTTATATTTAAAACTCTGAAATCCTCTGCAGAGCCTTTTCCCTCGAAATTTCACCATTTAACCTCTGAGAGCCCGCGCAGAGCCTTTTTACTCGTTTTTAACCATTTAGCACCATTTTCGAAGCCAAATTGCCCTGCAATTCGGCCACAAAGTACTACATTATCCTCCAAGAGACCAGTTCAACAGAAATCGAAGATCAAGCACAACTGCTTAACATTTTCGGACCCCAATTATACTGGTTTCAGGTACTTTCGTCAAAACTTGCCCACTTAGCTTCAAAATTCCTTCCATTACCTGTAAATACTTGAAATTGCACATATAAAATTGCAGAAAAACATCCATATTATAGGGGAAACTCTGTCAAAATTTCCCCAGAATCCCTAATTGCCATTTCTTGCAGTTTTTTCCCAAACCCTGGTCTTTTTCGCTGCTGAAATTGATCGTAACATACATTCTGAGCATTAAAACCCTTGTTTTATCCAAAACCCTGCTAAAAAACCCTATTTTACGGGTAAAATTCACCAAGAAGCCCTTGTTTCTAATAAAAGAACTTAGCAAACCGTCTAAGGTTGCTTTGTTCAGTTTAAAAATGACAAAGAAACAAGTTACCCCTAAAAATGGAGGCCCAAAGCCTCAAAAGAAAGCCTCTGCAAAATTTCCTCAGCCTAAGTCTTCCAAAATTGACAAAACAATCCCTACACTCACTGCTGATTCCACAGACGTGGTCAGGCCAGTCCAGCCTCCAGTCACTTCCCCAGAGAATAGTCCCTTAGTTGACCTTG
>CM076570.1:1206699583-1206898336 GCA_034641835.2 Pinus albicaulis | reverse complement strand
CCCTCTCTGAGAAAAGGAGGACTAGATCTTGGAACTCTAAAGATTGGTTCTGATGTTGCCTTGTCTTTTGATTTGCCAAACTGTCAAAACACGGGACCCCAACAACTGCCACTGACACTGCTACATCTGTACTGCAGCTCCCTCTCATATTGCTGCATCATGCTGCCTATAGCACTGCCACTACTAACTGCTGCACTGCAACTCAGTTGCTGAGAAGTAAGCAATTGAAGGAACCCTGCCCAATCTTTGACAGACAAGTCGGGCTGCATCTCATCACTGAAGCTCCCTTGGTTGCTGCTCTGCGCTATCCTCCTGAAGCTACTGCGCTGCTACAACTCTACACTGCGTAAGCACTACCTCTCTGCGCTGCTGAAGTCCCATCAGCCTCTGCACTGATGAAGTCCCATCAGCCTCTGCGGTGCTGCCTCTACATCGCTGCTGCCTTTGCATTGCGCTTCCCCCTCTACAACATCTCAGCACTACCCTCTGCTTCACTGTGATTTTCTGCAACCATCTCTCTAGTTGTCCCGCTACCGTCTTAAGGCTCCCGTAGCTCGTATGTGATCCAAGAGTTGGCCTACTCAAGGATCCTTCCATCTCCCATCTGTCGCTGATCTACATATCAATGTTGCTCCACTTACGTGGCTCATGAGCACTCATGGCTACGTCGTCATCACTCCCATCGTCCTTTGTTGCTGCTGCCTTGCAATCAGAAGATCCTTTGTCCTTCTTCTTAGGACAAGTGCCAGCGAAGTGTCCAAGTTCGCCACAATTAAAGCACCGGACCTTGGATAGGTCCCTCTTCTTCTTCCCTTGTTGCCTTCGTTCCTTTGATGCAAGTGCTGCATCATCTTCCTCTTCTTTCTTCACCTTGATAGTTCCACTGCCGCTGTTTTGCTTCTTGGTGAATCTCCTGATTTCCTCTTGCCGGAGGATTGCGCATATGTTCGCCCAGGATGGTAACGCTGCCCTGGCCAATATGCTCTGGAAAAACGTTTCCCACTCCTCGGTGATTGCACTCAGGGTTGTCCTTACCAAGAGCCCTTCATCCAGAGTTGCACCCATGGCAATCAGTTGATCCCGGATAGTCTGAAGTCGGAAAAGGAAGGGATCTATCTCCTCACCCTTCTGCATCTGGAACAACCACGTCTGATTCTCTAGAAGCATTTTTCTTTGAACATAGCTTCCCTGATACATCGTCTCCAAATCAGTCCACATCTCATTTGCCTTCTTCTTCTTGGAAATATGTGGCACATCGTGATCTTTGACTCCATCCATGATCAAATGCTTAGCCCGCGCTTGATTTTCATTGAATTTCTTTAGAGGATCTGGATCGGTAGGCACAACTAGGACATTATTTGCATGGTTCTTGATGCCGTACTCATCTAGGACTGTCAGTATCCTGGCTCTCTTGATGACGAAGAAGTACACATTGTCCAACTTGTCTTGATCTCTCAGTCCATGAGAGGCCATCTAGCTCAAATCTTTCTGGACAGATACTCTTCTCCCTCTTTCTGCTGTAATACTCAACAAAAATACTGGATCTGGGTTTCCTAGCGATTATAAACCCTCTATAGTAGCTGCTCCCTCCGACAATTGATTTCCCTCCTGGAAATCTTCAGCCAAAAACAACTAACAGTTCTCTACGATCACCCTCCTGATCGAATCTCAGATCTGTTTGGCGCAGATCTGCTGAGTAACTATTTTCCTCCCTCTCTTTGTCAACTTAGCTAGGCACGATTCTGCATTGGAAGAATCTCCACCACACCAGCAACTGTTGAAGATCTGAAGCACTGCCTTCGGACCACAGCAACACTGCACAATAACCCAAAATTTGGACTGCGTCCCTCTGTCTGGCTTCTGCGTGAGCAAATTGGCTCAACGCAGCCTTTGCGCAGCGCAGGCTACTCCTGCGTCCCTCTGGAAGGCACTTCGCTGTCTCTGCGTCACCCAGGTGGGACTGCGTCAGTCCCTGCGTGATCTTTGTTGGGACTGCGTCCTCCTGGTGCTGTGCTGCACTCTCCGGATTCTCTGCTGCTTCAGCTGCTACCCTGCAGCAAATATGTCTTCAGCTGATTTGCTGGAGATTCAACTTGATCTACAATTGCTCTGACACCATTTGAAAATTTCTGAATACAACATTACAGAAATCCTACTGCAGTATCTTGATTTACTTCTCCTACTTGTGATTTAACTATACAAGTTATTTTAAGAAAATATACTGAAAATACCGAAGTAAACACAACTAGCAGCCTACACACATACAAATCATTTATTGAATAGTACGCTCATTCGACAAAGTGACACAGTTTTTTCGGACAAATGTCATTGGAAAACCCAATGCGGGAAAACAGGTGCAATAGATATGACGGTTCATTATTATTAAGCAACAATTTCTGAGTACATCTAGGGTTGCATAAACTCGGCAAACCCAACAAAGAAAACCTCGTCAATTAGAGAAAATGTGAGATATACCTCACTCTCGCGAGTCCCGACTGATCCGGATGAGCAACTGGTGGAACCCTAGCTGGCTCTGTACAGCCTCTGTGCAGCAACTGCGTAAGCTTGTGTAGCCTAGCTGAAGAACCGGGTCACCCTAGCTCTGCCTGGATCTGCCTCTCCTGGATCTCAGTTTCAGCCCTCCTGGCTTAGAAACCCTTCTCTTGACAAAATTCAAGACTTCTCCTTGGAGATGTTGCGCTGCCTCTGCGTGGGCTTGCGTCACCCTCTTGAGCGACTGCGTAACTCCCTCTAATGGCTGCGTTGCCTCCACTGCGTCTCTGTTGCCCTTGCTATGCACTGTACTCTTGGCCCTCCTGACCAATCACTGCATCTGCCCCTCGCTGCAACTTTGAGTCACTCAGATCTGATCTTCATCCGAGCATTGCTCCGTCAGAAGAATTCGATCTCTTAGACTCTGTGTGTATCTCCAATTGACTCCAAGTCTTTCTCTTATACTTTTTCGTTCTAATATTCCCAATTAGCAGCAGCTAATTGGTAATATTAATTTTGGCCAGTTTTTCTTTTCTAATGTTAAAGTCAGTTAATAAAGTGGGTGATGAGACACATAACCCACACTTAGAAAATAATTATTCCCTAAAGTCACTTGAGCAAATATTACTTGCTAATTTAGTACCCAAAGAAGAAAATAACTCTGTCCAAAAATTTCCCGTAAAAATGGGATCTCTGTCGCTCACAACAACCCTTGGGCTTCCATGTAGCTTTTGAATTCTGTCCACAAATGTAGTAGCAACTGTACTTGCTTTAAATGGATGAGATAATGCACAAAAGTGTGTATACTTGGTAAGTCTATCAACTACCACCATGATGACATTCTTTCCTTCAGACTTAGGTAAACCTGTGATAAAATCCATTGAAATCTCCTCCCAACGCTGACTTGGAATGGATAAAGGTTGTAGAAGTCCCGGGGTCTTAATTGTCTCCACTTTATTCTCCTGGCAAACCAAACATTCCGCCACAAACTTTTGAATATCAGATTTAAGGCCATCCCAAAAAAATTCTTTCTTCACCCTGTGGTAAGTTTTTAAAAATCCTGAGTGTCCTCCTAAAGGAGAAGTGTGCAATTCCAGAAGAATCTCTTGTTTTAGTTGGGAATTATTACAAAGATATAAGCGATCTTTGTACCATAAGGAATCATTTTTCCAACTAAATGTATCAGATGTACTAGGATCTTGCTTCAACTTTTGAATGAGTGTCCATACATCTTTGTCCTTCTTCCATTCATCTCTTGCTTCAGTTATCCAATCTGGTTGGATAATAGAAATGGCACACAGCAATGCTTCCACCTCTTCATTCTTTCTTGAGAGTGCATCTGCAACAACATTAAGCTTTCCTTTTTTGTAGATTATTTCAAAGTCATAACCCAACATCTTTGTGACCCATTTTTGCTGCTCTTCTTAAGATAGTCTTTGTTCCAAAAAGTGTTTAAGACTATCATGATCAGTTTTTACCTTGAAGTGTCTTCCCATTAGGTAAGTTCGCCATTTCTTTAGTGCATGTAGTATTGCTAAGATTTCCTTCTCATAAATAGGTTTCTGTAAATACTTTCCTTTGATTGGACGACTTTCAAAAGCAATGGGTCTTCCTTCCTGCATTAAAACTGCACCAATTCCATTTCCTGAGGCATCACATTCCACAACAAAGGTTTTTGTGAAGTCTGGCGTAGCTAAGACCGGTGCTAGGCACATTGCCTCTTTAAGATGTTCAAAGGCCTTAGTTGCTTCAGGAGTCCATGAAAATGCATCTTTCTTCAATAATGTTGTTAGAGGTGCTGCTATTCTTCCATAATTATTAACAAACTTACGATAATAGCCTGTTAACCCGAGAAATCCTCGCAACTGCTTTATTGTCTTAGGGACTTTCCATTCCTTAATGGCTTTAATTTTGTTAGGGTCTACTTTAACACCCTCGTGGGATATAATATGACCCAGATATTCCACCTCTTGTACTCCAAAGAAACATTTGGATGCTTTTGCATATAATTGTCTCTCTTGCAATAGTTTGAGCACCCTGTCAACATGCTCAACATGATCCTTCCAAGACTTGCTATAGATTAGTATATCATCAAAAAATACTAGCACAAATTTTCTAAGGAAGGGTTTGAAAATGGAATTCATCAACCCTTGAAATGTAGAAGGTACATTGGTAAGGCCAAAAGGCATGACCAAAAATTCATAATGACCCTCATGAGTTCAAAATGTTGTTTTTGGAATATCTTCAGTCTTCATTCTAATTTGATGATATCCTGAATGAAGATCCAACTTGGTAAAAATAAATTGCTCCATGTAATTCATCCAATAATTCATCAATCACAGGAATGGGAAATTTGTCTTTAATGGTGAGCTTATTGAGCTCCCTATAATCCTGACACATTCGCCATGATCCATCCTTCTTGTGTACCAATACTACAGGAGCAGAGAAAGAACTTTGACTAGGTTGAATTATACCCGCCTCTAACATTTCTGCAATCATACGTTCAATTTCGCTATTTTGGAAGTAAGGATATCTATAAGGCCTGATGTTTGGAGGAACACTTCCTGGAATCAAATGAATAGCATGATCATGATCACGAATAGGTGGGAGTCCTTTGGGAGTTTCAAACATCTTGGAATGATTGTCCAAGACTTGTTGGAGATCTGCAGAAATAGATGATTTTGATGTCGGAACTTCTAGTGAGCATAATTGTGCAATTACGCCTCGTTGTTCTTTCTTTAGAAGCTTTGTCATGACATTAGAGCTTATTATCCTTCCCGGCTTCCTTTCAATACCCCGTAATTCGACTTCCTTTCCTTCTGAAAAAAATTTCAAGAAAAGTTCTTGAAAATTAAAAGCTACCGTCCCCAAAGATTGTAACCATTGTACTCCTAGTACAACATCAGCACCTCCCATAGGAATGGAAATCATTGGACTTGTCAACACATATTCCCCATGGTTAGCTTGATATTATGGCATTTTCCAGAGCAATTTATAGTTCCTCCATTTGCAACCATCACTTGACATTCTGGTGCTGGGTATAGGAAACAATTCAATTCCTTGGCTACTTTACAATGAATAAAATTATGGGTGCTACCTGAATCAATCAACACTATTACCTTTTTCTTCTTGATATGTCCTTCTATCTTGAGAGTTTGAGGAGTGGTAATTCCCGCCAGTGCATTACATGATATGGTCAGATTCATTTCTTCCTCTTCTAGGGCTGGTTCCTGGTGTATATCCTCTTCTTGTTCATTTTCTTCTTCCTCTTCACAATCTATGTAAAATAATTTCTTCTCAAGACACTTATGACCTTTAGTGTATTTGCTATCACAACTGTAGCAAAGCCCTTTTTCTCTTTTTTCTTCCAATTGTTGTGGTGTCAACCTTGTAGGTTGTGGAAATCTAGGCGTAGCAACACTCCCTTCTTTATAGAATTGAGTGGTAGGCTTCCTTGTCGCCATAATTTTACATTCAACTTTTCTTGCCAACCTGAATGCCTTCTCCAATGAATCAGGTTCCAGAACACGAACTTCATGTTGGATGTTATCCTTTAAAGTGCCTATGAAGAGATCAATCTTGTGTTCCTCTGGAATATCAGTTACCCTTATATTCAATTTTTGGAAGTCCTTAATGTGCTTCCCCACTAAACCCTTTTGTTTGAGATTTATCAATTGGCTAAAGAAGGTGTTGCTCCTTGTATCCTCATAATGTGCTATCATTTCCTCCGTAAAAATTGACCAAGTGACAATTTTTTTACGGGAGCAAAGCCATTGATACCATACAAATGTATTTTGTTCTAAATGTAAAGTTGCAATGTGTCTGTGTTTTGTACGTTATGGAGATCAAAATATTGCTCCATCTGTAGTATCCATGTTACAGGATCCTTTCCATCAAACTTCCTCATATCCATTTTTGGAATATGGTGGTTCTTCCCACTAACATTCGAGTTTATGAAATCACGATTAACATTTATTTTGTTCTCATCATGAGGTTCTTCTCCTATATTTCCGCCATTAGGAATCATTTCTGGTTTTAAGCTTGTCATCAAGCCTTCCATGTATGCTTTTAGATCAGTCTTCATGTTTTCCATGTTGTCTTTCATGTCATCCATCTTAGCTTCCATGCCCACTTCCATGCCATCCATCTTAGCTTCCATCTTAGCTTGCACACCATCCATCTTAGCGTCCACGCCTTTCTTCAAACCTTCCATCTTCACTTCCACGCCATCCATCTTAGCTTCCATGCCTTTCTTCAAACCATCCATCTTCACTTCCACACCTTTCTTCAAAACTTCCATTTCATTTTTTGCTGCTCTTTGCGAGAGTGAAATATGTTGCACTTGTTCTTGTAATTTTGATAGATCATGTTGCAATTCTTCATCTTCATGAGTCATGGTAGAGCCTTCTGAAGGCTTGATGGGTGTTGAAATCTTTTTAGGGGCCATTTTAGAATTCAATATTGATATCTATTCTACAATATGCCCTTGGAATCAATTCAACTTGATTCTTCAAACAAGACTTATGCAATTTGGGAAAAAAAAAATACACACCTTTTACTAGCTTTTAGGAGCTCGATATTGAAAGTGAATTATCTCTGTATTTGAAAATCTTCGATATCTGAAATTCAGCTCTGTAGTAGATCTCTGAAGAGATCGATATTGAAATTGAATTATCTCTGTAATTGAAAATCTTCGATATCTGAAATTCATCCCTATAGTAGCTCTCTGAAGATTCTTTCAAATGCCACAGGTCTGACCTGATTTTGATTCTCCAAGACAAAGTTGTGTCCAATCTCCCACAATGACCTAATTCTGGACTGGTTCAGTAGAGCGAACTTGTACGACTTGCCACGTGTCACTGTTTTGTCCTTTGTCTCCGAAATTGATAGCGAAGAAACTACAGGCTGTGTACTTGTGACCACTTTTGACGGCACTCAAATCCAATCTTCAGAGAGAGAGTTATTGAACTTTTCCCACGATCACCTCTTTGAGATGAAATTCAGGAGCCTGAAAAAGCACTACCTTCCACAGATCATATCTCCCAAAATATTGCGAACCAAGTTCCGAAATTTTTTGACGAATTTCCTCAGGATTTCGCCGCACCATAAGTGAATTTTATCTGGAACCTTCGAGAAACATTATAAAGAAAATGCCACGAAGGACCAATAGGAGCGGTAAAAAAAGACTCAGACTTCCACAGATGATATCTCCAAAAATATGGCGAATCAAGCTTTGAAATTTTTATACAATCTTCCTCAGGATTTCAGCTTCGCACCCTAAAATTTTTAGCTTCTGAAACTTCGTAAGAAAAAGTTATAGCGAAAATGCCACGATGACCTGTTTGGAGCAGCGAAACCCTAGAATCCAAAGCTCTGATACCAAATGTTGTGTAACCAGCTCCAAAAATAGAAGAAAAAAGATATCAACGCCTTAGAAATAAGCCATTTCGAGGGGAAAACCTCCAATACATTACATGAATGATCAAATTTTAAGACAAATAAGACATGGTAATTCACAACAACCTCCTTTCTATATATAGGAGTCCATGGGGCCGTAATATAATCCTAGTGGGCCACAATGTAATCCTAGCCGACCTAACAATAATAATTTAAGGGCACAATAATAACAAAATGGGGGTTACAAGGGTACACTAATAACAATAAGGGGTTTACACTAACAATAATAAGGGGCTATACTAGTGATATAGGGACCTAACATGGAGAGACACCTTCCGATAGTGAGCTAGTGTGTAAAACTCTCAGCAATTTCACCAAGGAGTGCACAACATTCATTTAGGGTATCACTGGACAAGATCAACTACCTGGATGGGATCGGTTGTGGAGCGTTTTCACTCAAGAAGAGATGAGGCTTGCACTAGTTGAGAGTAATATCAGCAACAACAGTAGCAAAGGACTGAAGAGTGTAAAATATGAGGAGAATGTAGCCTTTGCATCTAAAAGGAAGGTGAAGGAAGGTCCTAGTCAGGGACAAGGCTCAAAGGGTGAAGAAAACAAGAAGAAATATTTGTCGAAGATCAAGTGCTTCAGGTGTGGTGAGTTTGGTCACTACAGTGCTTAGTGTCCTAAGAAGAAGAAGGACAAGGAAGAGAAGTAGGAGTAAGAAACAAGTTCGACAAAGATCGATAATTTGTCCAACATGTTGGAGGACGAATTCGCTTTGTACGCAATTATACCTTTAGGAGAGAGGTGGGGAGATCTTGAGCTCTAGTTTCCCAAGTTGCAGAGAGTTGGGCAGGGCCTAGGGAGGGTAACATCGTCAAGTGCTTCCTCACACAGGGGCCCACAATTTTCAATAGTAGATGTGGTGCTAGATTCTGAGGGGCCAGGTTGAGGTTGTATTGCTTGTGGAGAGAGAGAAAAATCTCTCAAATATTTTGCCAGTGATGGCTCAGGAGAGGATTGCTAGTTTGGCGTCTTTCTATTGAATAATAATAATAAAACCCTTATTTTCTACACCGTTTTACCCACATTGGGTTTTTCGGGGGAAATTTGTCCAAAAACAACGATGCCATTTTTATCGTGTGTGTGCATTATTTTCTCAGTTCCAGTTATATTTCTGCAGTGCACTTTATTTTTGGTGAAAATTGCAGTAGTGATCTTATTCGTTGTTTGCCGTAATACCAAATAAACTGCACATAATAATATTCAATTAGGAGAATAATTTCCAGTTACTGCAATAGTGAAAATTTCACAAACACAACCATGTTGACTTCCAACTGCATAGGGTTGTCTCTCAAGTTCAGCTCATTATTCTTCATGTGTTGTCCTTAAGTTATGTCCACATCATCAAAATTGTTTTAATTGAGTGCCACAACAATCACTAATCCTTTGAAAGTCACCCAAGTGAACCCTCCATGTCTTTCATAGTACCCCCATAGCTGTCAGAAGGCTGCCAAGTGTAGGTCGACCCACCAAACAAGTGAAAATCAGCTCATAAAGTGACCGATGAAGAGGGAGCACAAGGATCCTCCATGTGGCATGGATAGATAAGGTCCACGTGTGCACAAATAGCCCCAAAAGTGCCTCAAACGGTGTGATCAATGCCTTGGTGTTGAAGTTTTGTAGCTTAGGCCGGTCTTCATAATTTGTATTAGCCCTCCAGAATTGTCTAATACGAACTGCACTTCAAGTTGGCTCCAAAAAAAATGGAATTTGAATTTTTTCTAATTATGAATTTTGCCTCCTGATGTAAGGTCGGCTTCAAGTCGGCCCCAGTAAAAGTACACACCCGTTCGGCCCCTTTATCAACTATATATAGGCATTGATTCTCACCAATCTGGGCATCTAATTCGGGTCATTCTGAGGCAAGATTTTGGATCACATCTGAGAAGAATTTCGGACCAATCAAAGGAAGAATTTCAGGCTAATCTGAGGCAGAGAGAAGAGGACAAAATCTAAGGCAGGAGGCCGAAATTTCAGGATAGTGAATTTTATCTCTGTTTGATCACTGGTCAGTTTGATTTATTTTGACTGGAAAATTCAGAATGTATCTCTTGTAAAATGGACAAATTTCTCTAAGAAAAGGTGTCTGGCTTTTCCCCCTGGTTTGGGGTTTTCCGAGGGTAATTTTATGTCTCTTGTGTTTGGCTGTCTCTTCTTATTCTTACTGGCATTATTGTTCTACTGTTGAAGATTTTTTATTTGTAATTTCTTAATAATGATTGTGATGCAAGATAATCTAATGATGAAATTATTGGAGGTAATTACCAGTCTAGAAAATCCCTAAATCTCAACACTCAGGATATGTGAACTGCTTTGGGAACTGCAAGGCGCATTGGGAAATGTGAGATTTCAAACATCTGGATGAAGCTAACTTACCCACAAATCCTAGGGTGCTCCATCAATAGGACTATACATCATCTGACAAATCTGCCATCAAAACCTTCAATGTGCATGAACAGTAGGTATCTCAGCTATCCAAAGCTCAAAAAATCAAGAGTGAGTAGAGAAATTCAATAGGGTTATCCCTGTCAAAATCAGGGGTAACACTCTGTATCTCTATCCATACATGTATCCTCATACATGCAAGTTACTTTTCTGCCTTTGTTATTGTGAATAAGCTGTTGACAATTGGCCAATCTCTTCTATCTTCATTCCAAAAATTTTGAAAACTCATAGAATTGCTACTACTTCAAAGCCTTTTGAAATTGGCATTTTAGAAACTTTTGATGTGTTGGAACCTTTATGTACTTCCCATTGGTAACTTAGATGGAGATTAAAGAGGGCCTTAGCTGTAGTCAACTGCCAGGTCAACTTGATAATTGACATGTCTGTCATGTTATTTCTCTTTTGTAAGAGAACTACTTACTAGTTCATTGATGTAAGAATAGATGTGGGTTCGATGAAAAAGCCGATCAATTAGCAATTGTGAATCACATGAAAGTATAGACATACTGATTGTCAGAAATTGTGGTTGACAACATTCATTTCAACATCAATTAGTGGGATAAAGTGCTTTGTTCATTGTAGAAATATTTGAAGTTCATTTCTTTTACCTTGGTATAGGTTTTACGGTTTACCTGAACAACATTTGAATTTGCAGGCATCTATTCACCAAATGCATATCGAGGCTTTGCTCGTGATTTTATTAAAGATTTAGAACAAATCAGGTAAAACTAGTTGATGGTCCTATTTTGAAATCTTCTGGACAGACACTATCATGGAAAAACGGATATAATGAATTCTCTGAGATATGCAATGCACAAATGTTTTCAAGTGATGTCCTATGTTATGTGTACCTTGACAACCAATTTAAACACTGGTTCTAACTTCTGATTGTTTATATACTTGCAGACCAAGAGCAATAGTTGACATCATTAGATCAGGTGAGAATTTTCGCGTTTCTTCTTCAGCAAAAATGCCAGAACAAGGTGTATGTGAGCGCTGTGGTTATATTTCCAGCCAGGTAGTCGCCAACTTAATTACTCATTAAGTTCTTTCTGCTATATTGCAAGATCTATGATATGTTTATTTTAATTATGCACCTCTGGTTGAACAATTTTTGAATTTTATATTTATTCATGATTTAATATGAACTCTAAGGTGAAATCTATGTTGAGATCAAACTTAGTTTATAAGGATGTTATGATTACATACATCCTGATAAATTTTCTTTTATGATCACATGTGCTCACTTGATTTGGTTCTTGGGTCAACCTGAAATTTGGTTCTCAGGTCCAACTGAAATTCCTAGCTACCGAGTATATTTTGGAGTGAAAGAAGGGCATAAGCTGGCTTGGTCGAAAATAAAAGAAATATTGGATGTCACATAAACAGTCTTTAAATGGCTGAAATCTTCCCTAACTTAACATGGCTCATAAAACATAAAATGACCCATGAAATGAAAAAAAATGAAATGAAATTATTTTAATGTTCACCAATGACCAAACGAAATTATTTTAATGTAAAGTATTGGTACCCAATATGATGCCTGATCGTGGTTCTGAGCACTTTACTATAAGTGGAAGATACTTACAGGTGTTCTAGATGGTTGATTGATATTATCCAGGTACATATTATCATTTATGTAAGCACCCACTTTTCCTTAGCATTACCCTTGTGATTCTTCAAAAATTGACCATTGCTCAATGGTGGGTGCTGTGATGTTTATATAAGATAAGATAAGATAATTTTATTAATGTCCAACAAATGACCACAGATGTAGCTCTATGGGACTAATGAAGAGTACAAACAACATGAATACAATGTGGGAGTGCAAGCGCAACTCTGAGAAAAAGTTGAATATGGTGGAAAAATATAAAGAAAGAATGGCTCATAAAGCATAAAATGACCCATGAAATGAAAAAAAACGAAATGAAATTATTTTAATGTTCACCAATGACCAAATGAAATTATTCTAATGTAAAGTATTGGTACCCAATATGATGCCTGATCGTGGTTCTGAGCACTTTACTATAAGTGGCAGATACTTACAGTTGTTCTAGATGGTTGATTGATATTATCCAGGTACATTTTATGTAAGCACCCACTTTTCCTTAGAATTACCCTTATGATTCTTCAAAAATTGACCATTGCTCAATGGTGGGTGCTGTGATGTTTATATTATATAAGATAAGATAAGATAATTTTATTAGTGTCCAACAACTGACCACAGCTGTAGCTCTATGGGACTAATGAAGAGTACAAACAACATGAATACAATGTGGGAGTGCAAGCGCAACTCCGAGAAGATGTTGAATATGGTGGAAAAACATAAAGAAAGAAAGTAACAAGCAGTAGTGCTGCCATGGCACGCCTATAAAATGTTGGAATTTAGTAGCCCTGGTTGGTATTTTCATCAAGAAATGAAAAGAAAAAAAAATTTGAATTTATGCCCCAAGTGTCAAGTCGGTCCCCCTCCTTGATCAAGTCGGCCAGGCCCGTTTGGAGGCATCCATTCGACCCCGTTTTGAGAGTATTTATAGGAGAGCACTTCTCCTCATATGTACATTGGATGATCTTTTGTTTATCTCTGTTCCAGTGAAGATAGAAGGAAGAAGAGGAGTTCTGAATTGCAGAAGAGATGACTTGATGGCTTGACACTTGTGGGAGGTCTTGTATTGGTTAGCTTTTATTTTGATGTTTGATTTCTGGATGAATTGATGAACATTGACTCTCTCTCTCATAAGGACAGATTTTTGGGTTTTCCCCTTGTGGGTTTTGGATTGGCCGCAGGGCTAATTTTCTGTGTCTCTTGTCTCATTGTCCCATTGTTATTTCTACTACTCTCCTGTGATTAAATGGTTGAAATTTTCTTATGTACAACCTCTTGATGATATTGAATGTTATATGTAATTGATGCTAATAAATCATTGGAAGTAGTTATCGTTGAAGAAAATTGTTCTACTCTGTTTCTACTAGAAATATCAACATGGTATCAGAGCTCAGGTTGAAGAGCAATTTGAAGTTCATGATGTGCATTTCATCATAACAAGATAAGCACAAGACCACAAACTTCAAAAGGAGCCGAGTTATCAAGGAAAGAAGGACGTGTTTGGTTTCTTGTCTTGAGATCTAGCTGGTCAAGTTGATAAAAGGTATGTTCGTGGGAAGTTCTGGGCATGTGTTCTAGTCTAAGTTTTGTGATGAATCTTGTACTAGTCAAAGTGAAAACATAGTGCTAAGAAGAGGGCCAAGACACTTGTTGATGCTGGGATATAAGGCTGAGTTAAGACAGATATTCCTCAAGGAGCAGCGAGTTAATTTCAAAGGATGGAAAGTGTGTTATCACAGTGTGTGATGGGCTGAGGTAACTCTGCTGTGCGCTGTGCGAACGCAGAGATCTGTAAATGAGGCCGAGAATCTCAGTGAAGAAAGTAACCAGGATTGAGGATCTTTGAGAGTTGAGCCGAGTTCTTAAGGAGGTAAGTTGGTTGTCTTATGTTTGATGATTTGCTGTGTGGATAGGCTTGTCCTAAAGGGTTTGTACAACAAGTATACAAGCCCTAAGTACCATGAATAAGGAGCAGACTTGTCACTGTTAAGAGGGCAGTCTTTCAGGCCTAAGATCAATCACCTTTGATAGAGGCTAGTCTTTGTTGAAGAAGAACCGAAGGTTTGTGATTTATCTTTGTGGAAGGAGTGCGAAGTCTCAGGCATTTTATCACTATGGAATGACACGGAATCAGAGGTCATATATCTGTGGAACCATGCGAAGTTTATGAAGCACATTACACTAATGTATGGCCGGAAGTCTGAGCCCAATCAAGGTATGCATTGATCCGAGTTCCCTGTGGTATGTCATCTCATGTTCCCTATGGATAAGCGAAGATCTATTGCTCATTATAAATAGAAGTCTAGGCTTATTATCTGTATCACATATATGAGTTATGTGGCATCACATATGCGTGTTTTGTGACAAGTCGGGGCTCGCTCATGGAATGGTCAAACCCGAATAAGGTCTGAAGTTTGTCATCTTTGTAATGACGTTTGCAACCCGAGTTATGAATCTGTGGAACAAAGTATTTATGATGTTCAAGACAAAGTTTCTGGGATTGAAGCTACGAGTCTGAATCCATGGCATCCGAACTCTTTGAGGTAAGTGTTGAACTCTTTGTGGTAGTATTGTTATCTATGTAAAATTGCAATTGTGAGATCATGGTCCGAGCTCTATAGAAGATGCCTGTATATGGTAATAGGAAGCCTTTTTCTCTATGAAAGTTTGAGCCTCTTCCTCCCTGTGTATATCTCTGTAACTATCCCTCTGTGGTCCAAGTAGTAATGAATACAAGTGAAGACCGAGGTTTCCCTCTCAATGGAAATATGACAAGTCCTAGATCATCTCTGTAATGTGAGCAGTAGTTCGAGTTCATCTCTGTGGAGGATTCATATTTATGGCTACGTCGCAGGAAACGTTGGGCAGAGGGTCATTTCCCCTCAGGGACGAAATGGAAACGTGGAAACCCGTATTGTACGACCTAGAAACGGGATTCTGTCCATACTGGGCTGTTTTGCTTGAAGGAAAAGTGTTCAATATGGACAAAAACACATTTCCAGGCCGTACGGGCACGTTTCCATGAATTTCTATTATTAAATTCATTTTTTTTGGCATTTTGTTTTTTATTATTAATTTATTTCGCGATTAAATTATCTTTTGGATGCTTTTAGATGGCTCTCCCAACTTATAAAAAGACTCTCGCTTCATTCACTTATCACACAAATTGAGCAAGTTGTTTCACTTGGAGACGAGCGATTTGAGCAAGGAGAGAAGAGGAAGAGAGTAGTGCTTCAGCTAGGGCGTTTTCACTAGTGAGAAAAGGAGATTTCAGCAGCAAGAGAAAGAGATTTCAAAAGCAAATTTGGAGTGCAAAGTTTCCAGCTACGACATTCTTGGTTTTTGGCTCAGCTACAACCATATTTCTCATCTTTTGTGGCATTTTGGGGTAACTTCAGCTACACAAAATTAATTTGTGTAAGAAGCATTCATTTTCTTGGTTTTTTCCCATTGTTTCCTCTATATTTCGAGGGTTTATGCTACCAAAAATATGAAAGTCGTTTTTCCTTTACAGATTTTTAAATTTTTTTTTTTTGCAGCAATAGCTTCCAACCAAGGTTCAAGTTCAAGTCCCAATTCCAACCCAAGGGCTGAAGATTATCCTCTTTGGAAGCATGTTCAAAAGCTTCAAAAATGTGGAGGTGGTGGCACATGGGAATGGAGATATTATCTTTGCAGTAATTTGTATAAGGGCTCTTACCCAATAGTGAAGGCACATCTTTTGCATGGAGGACAAGGGATTGCAGGTTGCACAAAAACAATACACCCATTGGTGAGGAGGGCATATCAAAGAGAGCAAGATTAGGTGGATGGAATTAAATGAAGGCATGAAGAGCTTAGTCAAGCTACTCCTAAAGCTCCAGGAAACATTGAGCCAAGGATTATAGTTGAAGCAAGGAAGAGGAGAGCCGCTCAACAACCAGAACAACCACCATCTAGAGGTGCATCAGCTACAGTTCAAGATAACATAATTGCTAAATTGGTGAATATGAAAGCAAGAGAAGAAGCTGATTCTAGAGTGGCTAGGTGCATCTATGCGTGGTATCCCATTCAATGTTGTTCACTCTCCTTACTGGCAAGATATGATAAGGGCAGTTAACAAAGCTCCTCAAGGGTAGAAGGGGCCCAACTATGAGAAGGTTAGAACTCAGCTTCTAAAAAATGAGAAGGATCTTGTGGAGGATATCTTATCACCAATTCGTTCTTCCTGGAATAGCTCTGGGGTTACCATATTCTCAGATCAATGGACAGATACATGGCGCAGACCATTGATAATATCATTGCTACTTCACCAAAAGGAGCAATGTTTTTTAAGGCAGAAGACTGCTTAGGAGAGGTAGAAGATGCACAATTCATTGCCAATGTTATTATAAAATCTATTGAACAAATAGGTCCTAATAGGGTGGTGAAAGTTATCACGGATAATGCACCAGTTTGCCAAGCTACAGGTTTAATTAGGGGAGGTATGACAACATCTTTTGGACACCTTGCATTGTCCATTATCTAAATCTGATCTTAGAGGAGATCGACAATAAAGTTGCATGGATAAAGGAAATCATAGGGGAAGCAAGGGAGATTGTTAAATTCATCACCAATCACCACCAATCTCAACCAATATTGCGAGATTACTCCAAATTGGAGTTGTTAGAAGTTGTTGCGACAAGATATGCCTCAAACTTCATAATGTTGTGCCACCTTGTTGATATTAAGAAAGAATTAGTTTCTATGGTGGTGAGTCAAGTTTGGGCTGAGTGGAGACAGGCAGATTCAGAGCGGGGATATACGATGCATAGATTGTGCCTTGATGAGGATTGATGGAGCAAGATAGATTTCTTGCTAAAGTTCACAACCCTTGCATTTGAGCTTCTTCGGAATGTTGACACTAACCAACCATTCTTAGGAGAGGTATATGATGGCATGGATTCCATGGTTGAAAAAACTATGGAAATCATTTCACAAGAGTCTCCACAACTTTTGTTTGTAGATGATCATTTTGCTGATTTAGTCAAGAAAATCATTGTTGATAGGTGGAACAATTTCAACACTCCATTGCACACTTTAGCACATGCCTTGAACCCCAAATTTTATGATGAGGAGCTTATTTCCCAAAGTAATGGGAAGATGAAGGCACCCCATAAGGATAGAGAGGTGGCTAATGGGGTGAAAAAGGCCGTTATGAGAATGTTTCCAGCTCATCTACACATGGAGGTGAAGGAAGAATTTGCGAGTTTTGCTGCAGGAATAAATGATTATTCAAATATATCATCTTTGGAGGAGAGAAGCACCATGAATCCCGTTAGGTGGTGGATTTGTCATGGAGTAAATGGTGTACATTTGCAAAACCTTGCCCTTCGCGTCCTTTCACAAGTGGCAAGCTCTTCATCAACAGAAAGGAATTGGAGCACCTATGGTTTTATTCATTCTTTGAAGCACAACAGGTTGGGTTCACAGAAGGCAAAGGATATTGTTTATGTGCACTCCAACCTTCGCCTTGCATCTCGTAGCGGTCCAAAATATGGCAATGGTCCTTCTAAAGAATGGGATGTGGATCCGGAAAGTCCTGTTTTGGAGCTCTCTCTTGCTGCCATGAATATTGAGGACCAAGAACATAGAAGTGGAATTGGCCAATCATCTTCTTCAACTACACCATCCACTGTTGAGCATGCTTCTGTTGTTGTTTTTGATGAGGATTCTGATGATGAGTTTTAGTCTTTTGTCTTTATGATACCTGCAGCTTCATATATATAATAAAGGATGATTTTGAGATTTGGATATATAAGAAAGGCTGATTTTGGATATTCTGATATTGCTATTTTCATTATGTGTTTGTGATCACTCATGAGTAAATGTGATGTAAATTTAGAGACTTATAGTTTATGCATTGACATTGGACAATTTAATCATAATGTTTAAATTTTAAATGTAATAAATTATAATTTATCATGTATGCTTTTTGATTGCACATAACATTTCTTAAATGTCCTAAATTTTAATATATATTTATATATATCGTGTTTCCCCATTTCCAAAATTTGGGGGGGTCGCGTTTCCTACCCGTGCCCGTTTCGGAAACTCGTATCCGTTTCCCCGTTTCGTTGAACTTAGATTTATGATATAACCATGATACCAAGACTGCCTTTCTATACATAAAAGAAGGGTGAAATACATTGCAAAGAAGTCGAACCATCATAGGGGAGCTCTAGCTAATTCTTTTTGTCATAAGTTATTGCCTTTATGAGAAGAACAAAAGTTGTATTAGAACAAAAGTTGTATTAGAACAAAAGTTTACAATCAAATTATGGAAGGCACTGACATATACTAATCTCCCTCTGAGTTTTGTTCTAACCTTTAAAGAAATCAAACAGTGATGGGTGGCTCAATATCTCAATGAAGAATCTTTAAAAGATGAACAAGTTGCAAGTCTGCAAATGAAAGGAATAGTGTCAAGACACTGCTTTGGAATTTCAAGTATTGAGCAAAAGGTCTGCTAAATTTGAAGATGTTACTTGTCTCTCTTCAAGCCTTGAAGACCAATGTCTCTCTTTATGAAGTCCTAAATAACGAAGGGCTGGCATGAATATTTGGGTATAAGCCTTAGACATAGATGGTGGAATTTATTGCAAAGCTCAGATGTTGTTGTTGTGATATGAGAGTCTCTTGATCTAAAGATCATTAGCTTTGGACTTTGGAAATAAGTTCACAAATGTCAAGGTTACACCATTTGCTAAGCAAGGCAGATATAATAACAGGTCGGATTTTTGCTGAGGAATTGAGATTTGATGAGATTGCAAAATCTAGGGTTTGGAAGATTGAAATGTTTTGGATTTGTAAACCTTAGCAAGGGTTTGAACAAGAAATCCCTAGGGTTTATGAACCAAACCCTAGGACTGATCATTCATAATACTGATATTGAAAACGAGAATAATGAAGTTGGATAAGAATGCAAGGATGAGTGTTACACATCTAGGGTTTGTAAACCCTAGACTAATCTTGAAGAATTATTAGGGTTTGGAGTTAAAACCTTAGCTAAACAATTGTAAACCTTAATAAGACAAAAGGGTTGGAGAAGAAAGCCGGTGGTAGTTAGAGCTCCCCTATGATGATTCTTCTTCTTTAGATTGAGACATCATTATTCAACTGATGATCAAAGGAGTCAAGTTGAGACAAGATGTGATGATTTGAATGTCTTGTTGATATAGCTGAGATGAAGGTCATGAGATTTGACATGAAGTCTAGTAGGGTTTGTAGGATTGATCTCCCCTACTTTTTGGTTGTGCATTATTCTTCCTCAATGAGACAAAACAAGATGTGATGATGATGCAACTGTCTGCCCTCCTATGTCGAGATATGTCATTCGAGATGAGATATTAGAGATGAGTCTTATGGTGCAGATGGAAATTCCTCCCTAGCTGAGAAAGAGTGTTGAAATTTGGGCAGCTTCAGGATGAATTTCTCCAAAAGGAAACCCTAAGCCCTAATATAAGCCCATCTGGCCCCAAAGATAAATTCAAATTAGTTAAAGGAAAGATATTATTAATATGATTGGGACACTTCTATTGTTATTATTTTTGTGGCAAATAACTTTGGGGTAATCACTCATTAAGGAGACAAATATATTTAAGAATCAAAATGAGCAAAATCTGAATTAAAATGTTTCCCGCCAAAAGATTACAAATTCGGCCTCAGCAAGGGTTACAATTGACTATCAAGTTGTATAAAGGAGACCCTTAGATCTCATTCAAAGGCATCGATAATTATCATTCTCTACGTCTGAATGGCTTGCATGACCTATGTTCTGTTTTCAATTCGTGAAGGGTAGTAACTTAATAGAAGCTCGCACTGCTTCTCTGAGTCTCGTGGCTCACCAATGAAATCACTTTTCATCTCTATTCGTTACTAGGGCACCACATTATATCTTTTATGGTTCGCATGACTTCATATGGCTCGTATACATCTGTATATGATTCACATAACTCTTTATGGCTCACCTTATTAATTGTGCTATCGCGTCTCTGAGGATCGTATCATTTTCTTTGTCTGTGATTCTTATCATTTTTTTGTTGTTCACTATCTTGTTGTAGGTCAATGACTTGCTCTTTATTATCATGGTTGTTCACTATCTTGTTGTAACAGTGAACTATGGAATATATACTGGAACCTTGAATTGCTCTTTTTTTGTTGTTCGCTATCTTGTTGTAATAGTGACCTATGGCATGGTTGCTGGAACCTTGACATTACAAGGATCTTTGATGTAGTAGTAACCCTACATATACATTGATGACAATGCTCCTTTGACAGTGATGACATTGCTTCTATGATTGATGTGACATTGTATCTATGGCAGATGTGATATTGTGATATGAAAACAACTCTCTTGAATTTGTCTTGTTCAATACACAAACGTAATTGTGAACTGACTTGGGTTGACCCTTGGAGGCGTGATGTGATTGTTATATCTCATCCTCATTGTACGTTATATCTTAGTTGCACAATTGATGAATATCTAATAGAAGAAGAATTTGGTTGGGTTTTTCCCCTTATGGGGTTTTGCCCTGGTCTCTGACCTAAATCCTCGTGTCTTTGTTGTGTTTGCTTTTCTTTTGTTGTTCCTTTTTGTTTTGCTGTATTGATTGATGTTATTGTTCTCTCTACATAATTGTTAATGATGAAATAATGTTAAATGTTGAAAAAGTTTATAAATGCAAGTAGAAAACAGTCAAGCCCTAAAAATTAACAGAGGATAGCCCAACTTGTCATAAATGACAAGGATCACATACACCCTACAGTGAAAATAGGCAAGATAGTCCAACTTGCCATAAATGACAAGGATTGCAAATCCTATTGTCTAGAGATCTTTCGACCCTAGGATCTCTCATGGTTCAATTCCTCACCCTGGGAGCTCATATAGGGGGGGAAGAACATAGCTCAGTGTCCTCGATCAACCAAGACCCTTACCTAGGAGGGTTACATCCATCAGTCCAAGCTGCTCTCTGAAGACCGAGAACTTTTGTTTCAACAAAGCCTTGGAGAGTATGTCTGTTATTTGCTCATCAATCGAAATATGATGGAGTCTTACGACTCCTCTTTAGAGCATGTCTTGAATATAGTGATACTTGATCTCAATATGCTTGGACTTGTCATGAAACACGAGATTCTCTGTGAATCAGATCCCACTCTTGTTGTCGCAATATATCACAGTTGTGTCCAAAACCTGCTCAAATAACACTCCAGAGAGCGCCCTCAACCTTCCTGCCTCGCAACTAGCCATGCTAGCAGCAATATAATCTACCTCGGTTGTGCTTAGAGCAATAGAATTTTGCTTCTTGCTCATCCAAGATATCATGGTAGAACCGAAACTAAAACCGTTGAGAAATCTAGAGGCAACTAGATTAGGTGATTTCTCTTAAATTGATAATTGCATGTGATATCTTATTACTTATCTTGATTAGCTTTTTATTCAACTTGATTATTATTATGTTCTTATCATCAAACAACTACCAAACACTAAAGAACAATGAGACAAGAGGACATAAGATATAAGCGATCAACTAGGGCTAAAACCTCTCTTGATGAGAGGAAAACCCACAAGAACTCCTCTTCTTATAGAACTTTAATTGACGAATTCCAAGACCTATGACCCTTGACCAAGACCCCTCCAAGACCAAGTCAAACTTTCTTCTTAATGAACTTTCCTCCAGCTATTTTGACCTATCAGTTTCCAGCATCTTCGACAACCTTCAACTACTTTGACCCAGTAGCTTCTAGCAACTTTGACCCCCAACAACTTGCTAGCAACTTTCCAGCATTTTGACTTACCCAACAAATTTCCAGCACTTCGACTTGCCCAACAACTTTTCAACACTTTGACTTGCCCAACAACGTTCGAAACCCTATTACAAGAGAGAGAGGACCCAAAAACTTTGATCTTGCTTTTCTTCTTCTTATCCTTGATTTTCATCCTTTTATGGCTTCTTTCATGAGGAGATAAAACTTGTTTCGTGTGTGTCCAAATGAGGTCAAGTTCCTTCTTCTTTATAGGCTTTGTAGGGGTACGAATTTCCTCCATGAGGCTGACTTGATCTTCCATGTAGGCCGACTTGTTGCTTGCCCATTGACAAGGTCTTGGAGGGTCTTTGACTCTAATTTTGACTCAAATAAATTTTCTTTACAATATGTAACATGCCCAAAAGGATCTTCCATAGATGACAATGACTCAATTAACTTGTAGACTCAATGAAAAGCCCTAGAAGCACTCAATGGGTGCTTGACCTAAAATTAAATTTCCCTTGAGCATGAAACCCATGTTTCAAGAATGAAAATAATAAATTTATTTTTCTCTTTACAACAAATACATAAAATCACGATTACATGTCATTATGAAGATTGAACCTAGTTACATATTTCAACACTCCCTCTTAACTAGGGAGGTATTCATAATCCATACAAGGTACTTGGACATTCTCAATTAGAAGAACTGTCATAAGAAGAGTTAGATTGGTAAGCTATCTCATAAGCTATTTCCTTAGCTTATGCCAAAGCATCTCATCATACCAACCAACATTGTCACATATCAAGCCCTTGACTAACAACTTTATCTCTCCACAAGATCAGAGCACAATGAGGGTGAGACCAATGATTGACGAACACCTTCATCATTGTCTCTCAAGGCACATACCCCACCTGGGTGTTCACAGGGTATGTCCTTTTAGGACAATTCCTATCTTCGAATAACACATTCTCAAGGAATTTCCTCTTCGACTACTCGTACATCTTGGATGCCCTACCACATCCTCAAATAGTATCAAAATCAATCTCAAATGCTTACCCAATCCTCCATTCTTTCTTCACAATATGAAGACAAGAATGATGTGTCTATCTCTCCCTCTCAACTAGGGAAGATATCCTCATTCCTATAAAAGGAATATACCCAAGCTCCCTCTTATCCTAGGACTTGTCCAAGCTCCCTCTTAACTATGGACTTGTTTCCAGCAACATCTATCTGCTCTTTGGTGGAGATCATGGTATCTTCAGTTGCTTGTAGAGCTCCTCCTTTCGATGTCATGAATTTCATCATTATGGAGGCTTCATCATCTAGGTTTTCTTCGTACGGCATCGACCATCCATCACTTTCCTCTATGAACCATATCAATCATGCCATCCTTCTCTTCATCGGAAAGTGATCTTCTAGTCCACGTCTGGTTTTTCTTCATCTAGCTACCTTTTCCAAGTCATGTTACTTTCAGGATCTTCCATCCATTCTCATGAGTATTGGTTGTAGGTGACATCTACAACTCTCTTTCGATAGCCCTATTTCAACCCAACCAAATGTTGTTCAAAAATCAAAATCAAATCAAAGTTACCTTTTATGATGACCTTCCATAATGATGTTGAAAATTGTGTAACTCTTGGTCTTCATAAGTATTAAATGTATTTTTTATTATGGCAAATTATAAAATGAAAGAAAATTGTTATTGTTATTTTTGGAGCATGGGTTTCATGCCCAAGGTCTTTTATTTTATAGGTCAAGCACTCATTGAGTGCTTCTAGGGTTTGTCCTAGGTCAAGAAGTCAAAAGAGTCATTGTCATAAGTTGAAGACCCCATCAGACACGTTGTAACTTGTAAAGAACTTTTTTTGTCTTTAAAAGTGTTGGAATACCCTCCAAGACCAAGTCAATGTGGCAGCTGGCAAGTCAGCCTAAAAGGAAGAGCCACGTCCAGCCTTGAAGAGCCTATAAATAGAAGATAACTCGTCCTAGTTGAAGCGCATTCACTCACCACTCATTCTAGTGAAGGAAGAAGGAGAAGAAGGCAACGAAGGAGGAAGAGGACGAAGAAGACCTTTGTTTGGGCTATTTTCTCTCACACGTGCTAAGGAAGACTAGGGCTTCTGCAACAGACCTAGGGTTTCTATCTACAAGTTCGATCTTGGAGAAAAGAAGACAAAGAGGTCAAGCAAAGGTTTCCAAGGGTCATCCTTAAGCTCTAGAAGTCACGGAAAGGAAAGTGAAGGTCAAGGGAAGGTTCTACAAGAAGATCGAACCTCACACATGTGGAAACTGCAACTGCAACTGCAGAGAGGCTGAAATATCAGATCTGCAGTAGGAGGCTGGAAATCTTGCAACAGGAGGTCGAAGAAGTGCTACTGGAAGCGATTTGACTGGATCGAAGTTAGCACATCATCCGAAGAGGTTGGTCTTGGTGTTGGAGAGTATTATTATTAGGCTTAAGGTCATGGAATTTGTCAATTGAAGAATCTATAAAGAAGAGAAGAGATTTACAAGTTTTCTTCTCAAGAGGAGAGGCTTTGGCCCTGGCTTGCAACCTATATTCTGTGTTCTTGTTTTGGTAGTTGTGTGATGATTCATACACATAATAATAAGGAACAAAGAAAATAAGTAAAATGACATCACAAGCAGTTATCAAGAAAAGAGAATTAATTATAATCATTGCTTGATAGAATTCTCAACATGGAATCAGAGCTAAGGTTCACTAAGGGCATTATGAAGATCTCCACTACATTGAAGAAGTTCATCAAGAAGTGTTCAAAGGTAGCAAGCTATCTCAAGAAAGGCATGAAGGAAGCATGGAATCTTCTATTCGCTACTAAGAAGGAAGTAATCAAGGCAAAAGATGAAGGTCTCTTCTCAGCACTCACTAGCACATTCCAAGACGAGAGCATTTGGGTAATTGATAGTGGTGCACCTAGACATATGGCAGGTCATCACAAACAATTGAAGACATTATCAAAGCGACAATCTTCTTACTCAGTGGAACTTGGAGATAACAAAGGCTATGTCGTGAGAGGAATTGGATCAACCTCTATAGAGCTGGAGAATGGAAGCAACATTCACCTCAACAACATCCTATTTGTTCCAGGTTTGCATAAGAGCTTACTTTCCATTTCAAGTCTTGAAGATAAGGGTGATAGAGTAGCTTTCGTTGATGGAAAAGTTGTTGTATGGAGTAAAAACTCAAGCATAGAGAATGCTTGAGTATTTGGTATTCGAGAAGGAAGACTTTACAGGTTGATATCTCCTCTAGTTCAAGCTTTGGTTCACATTGAAATTAGCCCATGTGAACTTTGGCATGGAAGATTTGGTCATCTTCATTTCAAAATCCTTTCAACTCTAAGTTCCATAGTAGTCTGAATACCTGAATTTAAAGAAGATCACGAAGGAGTATGTAAGGGATGTGCATTGGGTAAGAATACCAAGAGACCATTTGGAAGCAGTTCTTTTCGGTCAAAAGAAATATTAGATCTCATTCACTCCGATGTATGTGGTCGTATGACTCCTAACTCACTTGGAGGTCATCTATATTATGTCACCTTTATAGATGATCATTCAAGAAAGACTTGGGTTTACTTGATGAAAACCAAGGACGAGGTATTTACAAAATTTCAAGAGTTCAAAGCCGAAGTGGAGAACCTTACGGAAAGGAGAATGAAGATACTAAGATCCGATAATGGAGAAGAGTATACATTCAAGGAAATTATAGCCTTCTGTAAGGATTCTGGGATTAGGAGGGAGTTGATAGTCCCATACAATCCCGAACAAAATGGAGTTGCAGAATGGAAGAACAAATCCATTGAAGAGAGTGTAAAAGCAATGTTACATGATCAAGATCTACCAAAATTTTTGTGGGGAGAAGCCACGAAGACAAGATTGTATATTCAAAATCGAAGTCCCCACAAGTCGCTAGACAACAAAACTCCCAAAGAAGTATAAGAAACCAACTGTAGAACATCTCTGCATCTTTGGGTGTCCCGTATATATTCATATACCAAAGGACAAGAGAAAGAAGTTGGATCCATCAAGCATGAGAGGAACATTTGTTGGCTACAACAAGTCCTCCAAGGCTTATAGAATCTATAGAAAGGAAGGAGACCATATAGAAGTCAAGATGTCATATTGGACGAGAGTATCGCATTCAAGAAATCTAAGGAACTTCCCATGGACTTTGATGACGAAGAACTTCCAGTATTTGAATAGGAAGTTAATAGAGAAGAAGAAGAATCTCATCATGAAGATGAGGGTCCCACTGAACCCATTCAACCTATGGTCCTCCTCAAATCAAGAAAGAAACCTAACAGGTTGAAATCTACACTACTTGATGCAAAAGGTCATTGATCAACAAAAGGCTCATTTAGAGAAAGCAAGAAACCCAAGAGATGTTTTGGGTATGTTGCATACATGAAAAAAATGATAGAAGCAGAGGCATCCACCTTTGAAGTTGTTGTCAATCATCAGGAATGGAAGGATGCCATGAATGAAGAATATCAATCTATAGTGAAGAATGGAGTTTGGGAAATCGTACCTAGGCCCGAAGACAAATCTGTGGAAACTTCCAAGTGGATCTATAAGATCAAACATGCGGCGGATGGAAGTATCGATAAGTATTAAGGCAAGATTTGTGGCTAGGGGCTTCTCTCAACAAGAAGGCATTGACTACGAAGAAACATTTGCTTCAACAACAAAGTATACCACGATTCATTCATTGATCTCGTTGACAACATCAATGGGATGGAACATCCACCAAATTGATGTTAAGACTGCATTTCTGAATGGCACAATTGATGAGGAAGTCTATATAGAACACCCTTGGGATTTGAAGTTAAATACAAGAAGGCATATATTTGCAGATTGGAGAAAGCATTATATGGCCTCAAGCAAGCACCAAGGGCATGGTATGCTAGAATGGATGCATACCTACAAAGAGTAGGCTTCATAAAAAGTTCTGTTGATCTGAATCTTTATATCAAGGTTGTGAAGGGAGAGCATGTAATCATCCTTCTGTATGTAGATGATCTTCTCTTGACAGGTGTAGAAGGTCAAATTGAAGAATGTAAGAAGCAACTAGTAGCAGAATTCAATATGAAGTATTTAGGGTTGATGCATTACTATTTGGGACTAGAAGTCTGGCAAGGACCTGGTGAAATTTATCCAGGTCAAGGAAAGTACGTGATCAAAATGTTGAAGAGGTTTGACATGATGGATTGCAAACCAATGACCACTTTGATGATCACAAACTTGAAGAGACTTAGGAGTTCTGAATCAAGCCCTGTGGATCCTTCCAAGTATAGACAACTGATTGGCTCTCTAATGCACTTGGTAAATACTCGACTGAACATATGTTTTGCAGTAAACATTCTCAGTCAATTCCAAGTAGAGCCAAGGCATGATCATTGGATAACATCGAAACATATACTGAGATATCTACAAGGAACTATCCATCATTGCCTGAAATATGATAGGAGGAATGATGTCCATTTGATTGAATATACAAATTCCGAATGGGGAGGCTGTGAGCAGAATGGAAGAAGCACTACGAGAGGATGTTTCAGTCTAGGATCCTCCATGATGTCATGGATGAGTAGAAAGAAAGACATAGGCACTTTGAGTAGTGTTGAGGCTGAATATGTTGTAGCATGTGAAGTAAGCAGAGAGAAGCGGTCTGGTTGAGGAAGCTGTTGTCCAACCTATTCGAAGGGCCGATGGACCCTACCGTGATACATTGTGAGAACACCAGTTGTATACGATTGTCTGAAGACCCAGTATTTCATGGAAAGACAAAGCATATAAACAACAAGTATCACTATATTCAGGAGCTAGTTCAAAATGGTGGTATTGCAACTGCAATATATTTCCATCGATGAGCAGGTAGCTGACATATTGGCGAAATCTCTTCGTAATAAGAAGCTTCTATACTTGAGAGACAAGCTTGGTTTGATTGATATATCCTCCCTAGTTGAGAGGGAGAGATAGGCACATCATTCTTGTCTTCACTTAGGAAGACAAAATGGAGGATTGTGTAACCATCTGGCATTCGATACTCTTTGAGTATGAGGTAGGGCATCCAAGATAGGAGTAGTTGTGGACCGATATTCTTTGAGAACTAGCTATCCAAGACAAGAATAGTCCAAAGAAGGTCATACTCGGTGAACCCCTAGGAGGAGTATGCACCTTGAGAGACAATGATGATGGTGTCTATAAATCATTGGTCTCCCCAACATTGTGCTATGATCTTGTGGAGAGAGAGAGTTGTTAGTCAAGGCCTTGCTATGGGGCAATGCTAGTTGATATGATGCTAGATAGATGGGTTACCTATCTGACTCTTCTTATGAGATCTCTTCATATTGAGAATGTCCATCTACCTCTTATGAATACCTCCCTAGTTAAGAGGGAGTGTTGAAAAGTGTGTAACTAGGTTCGGTCTTCATAAGTATGAAACGTATTTTTGATTCTTGTAAATTATAAAATGAAAGAAAATTATTGTTGTTATTTTTTGAGCATGGGTTTCATGCTCAAGGTCTTTTATTTTATAGGTCAAGCACCCATTGAGTGCGTCTAGGGTTTATCCTAGGTCAAGAAGTCAAAAGAGTCATTTTCATAAGTTGAAGACCCCATCAGGCACATTGTAATTTGTAAAGAAAATTATGTTTGTCCTTAAAAGTGTTGGAATACCCTCCAAGACCAAGTTGGCTTGGCAGCTGGGAAGTCGGCCTAAAAGGAAGAGAACTCATTCTACTTGAAGGACATTCACTCACCACTCGTTCTAGCGAAGGAAGAAGGAGAAGAAGGCAACAAAGGAGGAAGAGGACAGAGAAGATCTTTGTTTGGGCTATTTTCTCTCACACGTGCTAAGGAAGACTAGGAGACTAGGGTTTCTGCAACAAACCTAGGGTTTCTATCTTCAAGTTCAATCTTGGGGAAAAGAAGACAAAGAGGTCAAGCGAAGGTTACCAAGGGTCATCCTCAAGCTCCATAAGTCAGGGAAAGGAATGCGAAGGTCAAGGGAAGGCTCTACAAGAAGATTGGCCTAACGTGTGTGGAAACTACAATTGTGTGGAGGCCGAAATTTCAGATCTGCAGTATGTGAAAATTCCTAAATCGGAATCCCTACTACAACAACTAATATTATTTCTTCTACTAGTTAATTCTGAATCAAGTTATTTACGGTGTTACACAGTAAACATCGAAATAAATTCTACTGCAACCTTCACAACATAAAAATACTGCATAAACAAAACACTGTGCAGGAAAGAAAGAAACACACACAAGTATATCGTTTATTTTTGGACTAATGTCCTCGAAAAAAACCATGTGGGAAAATTGGTGCAATAGCTGAGGGTTTTATTATTATGTAGTAGTTTTATGAATACAAGTCACTGGATGCCCAAACTAGCTATTCGATACAGAGAAGAAGTCTAAAAAAGAGATAGTGAGAAAATCTCATATTGTCACTAGAAATCCGACACTGATCTGACTAGAGATGAGTTCCCTGCGTTGTCTCTACACAGTCTTTGCGTCTGCCCACGCAGTCACTGCTGCTAGGACTGCGTCATACCTCCTCTCGATCTCCTGTTGACTGGAAACTCGACCCTCTGGCCTTCCAGACTCACACCCCGGCTTCGGGCACTAGATCTCGATTGTTCCCTACAGGAATTGCAAACTCCCTCTGAAGCTCTGCACTGCCTCTGCATGGCACCGTGCAACCTCTCTGGAATTCTCTCTGTCTTCTCTGCCTTGCACTCTCCAGATCAGGAAAATCCTCCTCCGACCAACTATCCCTGCCCCTCACTGCTCTCTTAAGAATCGATCTCATACTCTCACACTTTGTGTGTTCTACAAATGCCCATCAAGCTCCTTCTTATAATCTCTCATTGACATATCAACGACCAAGATTAAAACATAATCAAAGGCTAATATTAGCTTGGACTCGAACCTTGTCTTTATCTAGAAGATTCTCACCAAATTTAATTAATCACATTTCCTAAGTTTAGACTTAGGAATACATTAAAAATGATTAATTATTTTAATTAAATCATCTCCACGTGGAATTTTCCCAAACGATTTCTGGGTCTTGTAGAATGCATGTCTTAGTCTCTCTGCAAAATCTTGAGGCTAGAGCACATCCGATGCTACAAAAATCAACACAGTAGGATGCCGAAAATCTTGCAGCAAGAGGTCGAAGAAGTGCTACTGGAAGATATTTGATTGGGCTTGTTTAGATCGAAGTTAGCACATCATCCGAAGAGGTTGGTCTTGGTCTTGGAGGGTATTGGTCTCAATATTAAGGTCATGGAAATCGTCAATTGAAAAATCTGTAAGGAAGAGAAAAGATTTACAGGTTTTCCTCTCAAGAGGAGAGGTTTTGGCCCTGGGTTGCAGCCTATATTTTGTGTTCTTGTTCTTCTTGTTTTGGTAGTTGTTTGATGATTCACACACATAATAATAAGGAACAAAGCTAATAAGTAAAAGGACATCACAAGCAGTTATCAAGAAAAGAGAATTAAATATAACCATTTCCCATATAATTCTCAACAATCTGCGTGCTTGCAACATCAATATCCTGCACATTCATAAACACATATCCAAGACATTTAATGTCAAGGGTATCCTTCCTCTATAGAATTTATTAGAGTCTTCATACCTTCTCTATGGGGATGTTTTAGCCAATTCTCTTAGTCATCAAATGTTGATTACTTATCTTGTGTGACCATAGTTGCATTTCTTACGAGCTCCTCTTCCTTTCTTCCCATATTGTTCCCAGGAATTTCTATACATAGTTCCTTCATCTTTGTCAGCCACCTCTTATTCCATATGAGGACATATTATGTTGATTTCATCTTGTGTGAACTAGTGCAAAACACATGCTTTCATGCATCTTTCCAAAGGAAGAGATCCTTCTTCTTCGACCATGCTCATGAGTTAGAGCATTTACCCATGCTATCTGCAACTAAATGATGACATGACTTATTCTATCAAATATACATACCTCTTTTCTCCTTTTGGTCATCTAGACTTCCTTCTGCAACTTCTTTTCCTTGATTGGAAATACTTCAACCATCTTGACATGTTGCAGTCCATTTTTACCATACCATCATCCTTCTAAACAATGGATCCCACATAAGGTGAAATGATCAACGATACACCTGCTTCTTTCAAGTAGAGATGAACCTTCTAATGAAGATTCCAACGGAGGATCTTGATTATCGTCATCCTACAAATGCTCCTTTCTAATGATGATGATGTATGATGAGTTCTTTCTATCTTCTATCATGCTAGATGAATTTCTTCATATTTACTACTTATGCTTTCAATGAGGTTATCAAAAGCTACTTCCTTTCTATGATCACTACTACATGCATCCTCTACTCCAGCTATCCTTTCAAGCTTCTTTAATGATGTCATGAGCTCTTGTTTCAATCATATGCTTTAAATATGATGTCGTCTCCTAATATGATGCTCTTATCATACTTATAATGCTTTCTATCTGACAATAATCCTTTAACCATGGTAGAGGTATTTTCACCTCCTACTTTTCCTTGCTATATATTTCAGAGACCTTAATATTGAATATCTATCCCTTTCTTCTTGGATTTCTTCTCATCAGGTTCTTCTACTTCTTCGATGATATGGGCTTCAATTCTTTCTTTTCTTTTCTTGTTGTCCTTCTTGAATTTAGGACAATCTCTCTTGAAATGCCCATATTCCTGACAACCATAACATCAGACCTTTGACATATCGATCTTCTTCTTTTTCTGAGGACCAAACTTCTCAAACCTTCCTTTTCTCCTAGCCATGGCAGCAAATGCTCGAACTTGTTTGCTTTGTCCTACATCGCTTTTTGCCTTCAACTTGGTTTCTTCAATCTTACATAATGATCAAAGTTCACTGAATGGGGTGGATTCCTTCTTTCCATAGATGCTTGATACAAAGTTTCCCCATTCATCAGCTAATGCATTGAGGACTGTGGTGGTCAACTCTTTGCAATTGGTCTCGTATTTGTGACACCCTCATAAGACATGATGCTATCCCTTCTTCCTTTGATACCTTCATCTTATATAGCCCAGTTATCAAATATATCACTTCTCCTACAATGCTTATGGAGAACAATTCTACCAGTTTGTCATAGATATCTTTTGACTTCTCCAATTTTGCCACATAAGGGATGGGGGAATCCTTGATTGATTATATAAGGACTCTTTGAGCCCTTTTTTCCCCTTTCAAATATTTTGCTAGAGCTTCAACTTCTTCTTTTGGTGGTTCTACAATTGAACCATTAATATGTCCAATGACTTCATTTTCTATGAGGATCAAATTTGTCCTCTTCTTCCATGCAAGGAAATTTGATGACCCAACCAACTTATTTTTCTCCTTGCAAAATGAAGTCATTTTGATAGTAGATTCAATTATAGATATAAAAATACTTGTCAAGTGAAGATGCTCCTTTGATGGTGATATCTTCAACTTGATGCCTTATTGATTTTGATGATGATGTTTCCTTTCTTGAAGGCGACAATACTTCTATTTCCTAGAGATGTCTTTCTTCAAATATGCTTGAGATGTGATCCTTGCTTCAATGAGAGGGAGATCACCTTGATGATGACGACACTTCTTCTTGCTTCCTTAGAATGTGGAGACTTCAAGATGCTTCTAATATGTAGTTCTTCTTTGAGTGGAGGTAGGGTCCTTGAGGTCTTTGCTTTCCTTGAGATGAGATGGTGATTGTAAAATGTGTGAGCTTCCCAAGAACACTTTAAGTGTGGAACCCTTCTTTCGATGAGCTAGGGTTTTGAGGTATTTTGTAATATTCCTTAGTTCCTTCCTTGATACTCGTTAGATTGTTGTGATATCTTATTACTTATCTTGATTAGCTTCTTCTTCAACTTGATTATTATTATGTTCTTATCATCAAACAAGTACCAAACAATAAAGAAGAATGAGACAAGAGGGCATAAGATATAGGCGATCATCCAGTGTTGGAACCTCTCCTGATGAGAGGAAAACTAACAAGAACTCTTCTCTTCTTATAAAACTTCAATTGACGAATTCCAAGACCTATGACCCTTGACCAAGACCCCTCCAAGGCCAAGTCAAACTTTCTTCTTAATGAACTTTCTTCCAGCTATTTGGGCCTAGTAGCTTCCAGCAACTTCAGCAACCTCCAGCTACTTCAACCTAGTAGCTTCTAACAACTTCGACCCCCAACAAATTTTCAGCACTTTGACTTGCCCATCAACTTTCTAGCACTTCGACTTGCCTAACAACTTTTCAGCACTTCGACTTGACCAACAACTTTCTAACACTTTGAATTGCCCAACAACTTTCTAACACTTTGAATTGCCCAACAACTTTCTAGCACTTCGACTTGCCCAACAACTTTCGAAACCGTGATACGAGAGAGAAAGAGAGACCCAAAAAATTCGATATTGCTTTTCTTCTTCTTATCCTTGATTTTCATTCTTTTCCAGCTTCTTTCTTGAGGAGATCGAACTTGCTTCTTGTGTGTCCAAATGAGGTCGAGTGCCTTCTTATTTATAGGCTTTCTAGGGGTACGAATTGCCTCCATGAGGTCGACTTGATCTTCCATGTAGGCCGACTTGTTGCTTGCCCGTTGACAAGATCTTGGAGTGTCTTTGACTCTAATTTTGACTCAAATAAATTTTCTTTACAATATGCAACATGCCCAAAAGGGTCTTCCATACATGACAATAACTCCATTGACTTGTAGACTTAATGACAAGCCTTAGAAGCACTCAATGGGTGCTTGACCTAAAAATAAATTTCCCTTGAGCATGAAACCCTTGCTTCAAGAATGAAATAATAAATTTATTTTCTCTTTACAACAAATACATAAAATCATGATTACATATGTCATTATGAAGACTAAACCTAGTTACATATTTCAACAAAACAACACCCTAATGTGCTGTTCCTGTCAATAACATTTTCGGCCTAGTCAACATCAGTGTACCCATGAAGTCTCACATCTTCGACAATATATTGCAGACTAAGATTAATCGCCCCAAGCAAATATCCTAGCACATGCTTTGCAAGAACCCAATGTGCATGAAGAGGCTCAGTCATGAATTGACTCAAAGTGTTAACTGCAAAAGATATGTCTAGACGGGTGTTGACATGGAACATCAATGCCCCAATCAACTCTCGATACTCAAAGAGATTCACCAAGAAAGGTCCTGCAGCATCTCCACATAACTTCTTGAAGTTCATCTCCATCGGTGTGACCATGAACTTGCATTCTACCATTCCAAATATTTCCAATAGTTTCACCACATATTTTCCTTGTGAAAGGACAATCTCACTAGGGCTTTGCCACACCTCTAAGCCCAGGAAGTAGTGCATCAGTTCTAGGTCTTTCATTTCAAACTCAGAGGCCAACTCCCTCTTCCACTCAAGCATCAAAGGCTGACTACCTGTGAAGAATAAATCATCAACGTATAAAACCAAAATAAGGGGCATACCTTGGACCACTTTGAAGTAGAGTTTATGAAAATTTCACCACTAAAATTTCTATTGGAGCAACTGGAATTAATTCTTCTAATTGTTAATGAATTTTAGCAGTTTATTGCTGCGACAACAATGAATTAATCACATTGCAATCTTCACAAATAAAAATACCACAGAAGAAAAACTGGAAATTGAGAAAATATTGGCACACACAAAATAATTATGACAATTATTTTGGACTAAAGTCTCCGGAAAAACCCAGAAAAATCAGTGCAACAACTGAGAGTTTTTATTATTAAGCAACAGTGAGAAATTTTGAGTACAATCTATGGATGCCCAACTGGAAATCCAATCAGCAAAATAAATTGGCCAAAATATCTATGAGGTAAATACCTCAACACCACGCCTGATCTTGCTCCGACAACTGGCAAAACTAGCTAGTCGTACAACCTCTAGGCAGTGCTTGCGCAAAACCCAACCCGCTAAGCCCCGAAATTGTTGGAAAAATGACATCTTGGCTATATCTGCCTCTGAAAGAAATCTGCTTGGCCTCTTGGAGAATTTCTAGACCAACTACAACTGAATTTCTCTTCCCTTCAACAAAATCGATCTCCCTCTAAAGCTATATGCGCCGGCTTTGCGCAACTTCTCTGGGAAATATGATCCTTCTGCTGGTGACTCTCCGAATTTGGAAGACTTCTTTCAGGCTCACTGTCTCTACCTCTCTCTGTCTCTGCTTCCCTTCTCTGACTCGAACTCTTCCAACAAAATGTTGCTTATCTTTGGAAAATCAAATTTCCCAAGGAAATCGATCTCAAGTGTATTCCTCCATCTACCCATCGACTTCTTCTTATAACTTCTAGTTGGGACTTCAACGTCCAAGATTAAAACTTAATCAATGGGTGATATTATTTCCTAGTCTATCCGTGTGATTTTCTTGAGAAATCTCACCTTCCTCAATTAATTGTTGTTAATTAATCATTTTCCAAAGCATGTTCTTCATGCTTCTATGTCTTTCTAGGACAAAAGGAATTTATGTCGTGTATTATAATCCCATTTGGACCCATTGTATCAAAGGAAAATATTTATTTTGTCAAGAAAAAACCATTTCTTTGTCCAAGACCAAGTTGACCCTAGTCAACGACAAGTCGACCTAAGGGAGGGCTATTCGGCCCCTCAAGAAGGCTATAAATACAAGGAGCTCGACCTCATTTGAGACACGCTTAACACACTAGAAAAGACGAAGAAAAGAATTCAAAGTGTCTTGGGATCATCTCTCTCTCTCTCCACACATGTGAAGTCATGGTTTCGTTGCTGCCAGTTGCAGGAGGACAAAATTGCGGGCCAAAATTCTAAGGTGCAGTGGAAGAGCCGAAATCTGGGACGAAGTTGTAGTAGGTCAAAGTTTGGAAGCTTCCTTGAAGAATACTTTGCTAGGGGGCTGACCTAGTACTTGGGAGGATCTTGGTCTTTGGTCTTTGGGTCTTGGAAGTGTCATTGTAAGAAGATTTTATAAGAAGAGAAGCATTCTTTTGGGGTTTTCCTTTGGAGGGGTTTCACCGTGGCTTGGAGCCTATATCTTGTGTACTTTGTCTTGTTGTGATCTTCATTATTTTGATAATTGTTTGATGAACAAGAACTAATAAAGTAATAAAATGCCAACATATATCACAAGTAATTATCAAGTTAAGAAAAGTCATCTGTAATACGTAAGTGGCCTGATTTTTCAACACGAGCATAGAAGGGCCTTCTAGCAAGTCCATGCCATCATCCTTCTTTACAGCAGGAGGAGGTGGGAGAATCTCCCTTGCTTTTTCAAGGGCAACATCTTCATCAAAAGTCACATCCCTGCTAAACTCTATAGTTCTTTGCCCAAGCACATATATTCTAAAAGCTGTAGAATTATCACATTATCCAATAACCGTACCTTTCTTTCCAGTGGTTTCTGTTGAGAATTTGTAAAGGCTTGAGATTAATACAAAAATTCTCTTCTTGATAATTGCTTGTGAGCTTACTTATGTATCTTCTTCAACTTAGTTAATATTTCATCAAGTCAATTACCAAAGTACTTAATCATATGTATAGACAGTATTATTTTTACTTGAACTGAATATCTTGAAGTGTAGTTAGGAAGGTAAATCTCTGATTTACCTTCCTCACTTTCTACCGCTTTTAGATCAGCTAATCACTGTTTTAATGTTGGAAAATTCCATAAACAAATACTTTAAGTCTCAAGTATTTCTGCACTATATTCTTTTGTCCTTATCCAAAATCCAGCTCCTGTACCTTCTGTACTCTGTACTTTCCGCAATATGTACTCCTGTACCTTCCGTAAACTATACTACTATACCTTCCGCAATCTATACTTCGATCTGCACTTGACTCTGTCTTTTACTCCTGTTCCTTCCGTAATCCTTTCTTCAATCAGCATTGAACTTGTCCTTAGATCCGCAGCTTTATACATTATGAGATCTCAGACAGATTCACAATTATTCCTTAGATTGATCCTCATTAGGTTGAGTGTGATCTGCAATATTCCTTCACTTATCCACACTGTATCCTCCTTTCAATATGCACTGTAATCTTATTCTTGTCCAAACTGTAATCTCAGAGATGTTCGATGGCTTACCTCCACAATGACTGCATATCACATCTATATATATAGAGCACATTCATTCAATTTAAGCCAACCATACAGCTGTGAATTAGGTCGACTAATTTAGGCCGACTTGATAAGGTTTATCCCATCGTTGAAGAGGTGTTTTCTTCACTTGTCTTTCATTGATGCCTTGAGGGTTGTTGTAGGCTTCTTCCACAAGACCTTGGTGCATATAACAAAACTAGATCTGACACTTAACTCAAACCTAATGGACATCAAGAAGAAGTCCATCTAAAATATGCTCATGAATCCCATGAAGCAACTACAAAAACACATTTTATTATCTTTATCTCCTTCTTTTCATATTTACATAGTCAACATGAAGACCGACCTAGTTACATTTTACAACACTCCCTCTTAACTAGGGGGGTATTCATATAGTTACATAATCACTTTTAAACTTAAAGAATTTCATAAGAAGAATCGGATTGGTAATCACATCTGTTTAGCATCTTATCAACCAGCATTGTCCTAGTGCAAGGCCTTGACTAACAACCCCATCTCTTCAACGAGACAATGGGCTTCAATGCTGGCGAGACACATGACTTATAGACACCTTCGTCATTGTCTCTCCAAGGTACATACTCCACCTGGGTGTTCCCAAAGTATGACCTTCTTGGACTATTCTTATCCTGGGTAGCTAGCCCTCAAAGAATATCGGTCCCCGACTACTCTTATCTTGAATGCCCTAACACATTCTCAAAGAGTATCGAATGCCAGATGATTGCCCAATCCTCCATTCTGTCTTCCCGAGACCAGAATGATGTGTCTATCTCTCCTTGTCAACTAGGGAGGACCTATTCCACAAGGGAATGTACTCATTCTTATACAAAGAATGTACCTAAGCTCATCCTTAAGAATTACCAAGTTTCGTCCAAGTAAGAAACTTACCATCGGGCTCCCTCTTAACCAGGGACCTCCAGCAGCAATGGTGAGACGCCCAGCTGCTCATGAAGAATTCCTAGTCTCAATGTCATGGATTTCGATATTGAGGAATCTCCAACTTTTAGCTTCATAGGGCACAGATCATTCATCACTTTCATCCTGAGTCATGTCAGCTATTAGAGAGTGATTTATCGGACTTCCTTTATCTGGTCCATTGTTATGCCATGCTGCTTTCCTTCGAATCATTTCCAAAGATCATACATCCTTTCTCATGATTAGCAGCCCTGCACAGATTCATCCAGATAAACATATTCATATTAACTTTTAGAACGAAAGTTACCTTAGTGATGATCTTTCACCATGACATCTTCCTGTAGACATTAGTATCCTTCACACAGATTGACACATCTCCTAATGATATGTTTTTGCTAAGGGTTTCTAGACTTATGTCAGAGTCTACATATCTTCCAAGGAGATCTTCTTGTCACATCTACTTGGCTTCTGAACGATACTTGCCTGAAGACATGGTTGCATGTAATATCCCCAACGGGAAATAGACAGTAATACACAGAAATACAAACAAGCAGCTATATAGAACAAAATGCCGGAACCAGAATATGGAATAAATACACATAAAATGCCAGAACACTAAGCCATTTTATTAATCTGAGAATACATGTATATGGGTACAAAGATAATCAGAATGAGTGCACCTATCCTTGCTCTAGGCAAGTGGAGACCCTCTCAGAATAAGAAATGGCTGCAACAGAGACTGCGTCCTAGCTGACTGGAGAAACTGTCGTAGAAAGCTGCTACTGCAATGTACTGGAACTAGGGGCTGATCCCCTCACTGGAATGAGCTGAAAACTGGAAGGCTAGCTGAACTCAACCCTCCGGACAAAACCCAGAAATCGTGAAGCAAATGCTCCACCTCCGAAAATGCACCAAATAAACCCTCTCCAGAGAAAACGCTCTCTCCCAGTGACAGCGCAGAAGCCCAGGAAAACGCTGGGAAAAAGGGCTGAATCCACCTGCAAATCCTCTGGATGAAATAGCAAAACTTCTCAGGGCTGGAAAACGCTGTAATCACTGCCAAATCCCCACATAACAACCCTGCTCAACAAAACTGCGTCCTCCCTAGCTGGGACTGCGTCCTCTCTCCTAGACTGCGCAGTCACAAAAAGGGGCAACTCCTCTGCAAAACGCCCACCAGAAATCTACTGCAAATCACCAACTGAAACTGAAGGAAAAACCTTGCTCGAGCAGGCACTCGAAGTCCCCCGGAGCCAAGGGCGAGATCTCCGACCGGAGACACTCAGTTTGCACTAAACAGTGCTACAGACCTACTAAACAACCGGCGTGCTGAAGTAGACAGAAGTCTAGCTCTCAATATCAGTATCATATCAACAATGCCAAATGGAGTGAAAACCCCACCTTTTATAGTGCTAGCTCCCTCAAAAAACCCTAACTACGTCCTTCACCCTCCTTGACCTGCGCAGTTACCTTAGGGTCAGCGTGAGGCCTCCCCTCATGTGCGTGTGGACCCCCAAGGCCACCCCTTTAAGTCACAACGTTCATCAACTAGGAAAGCACTTTATTTTATTAAAGTGAGTTGACCCCCCTTATCTCTCACTTTATTTATTATTTTAACTAAAGGCGGCAAAACTATACAAAAATGAAATATTCCAATTAGCAGTGCTAATTAGGAATATTACATTGCATTTCATGATCTCTTCCTTTTTGCACATTTTCCATTCCCAGGAACTTTCAACGGCCACCTCATATACCATGACAACATATTATATTGACTTCATCTGTCCGTGCACTGAGAGATACTCTTTTATGGATCATACTTCTAAATACAGAAGTTCATTACCTGCAACCATATGACATGACTTCACAGCATCAATGTTAGCATGTAATTCTACATACATCATACCTTTTTTTCCTTAAGTCATCATGTAGGGGTTTCTCTTGAATGAAGAGCTTCATTCCTTTGACCTGCTTCATCAATATGTCATCACATCTCAAAGCTTTGTACCCATGATGACCCTTGATCTGATGACTGCTTTACTTGAGTAGGGATGTTTTCCAGAAGCTGTTACATTGAGAGCTTATTCCATGCTTCTTTTGAGATGCTTCTTAATGTACATTACTATCATACAATTTTTATTTACAAACAATTAGAGATCACTTTAAAAAGAGAAAGATGATCTCAATCATAATAGAGATCTCTTGCTTCCTCCTTCTTAGATATTTTAGTGTCAGGTTCTTCTCTTTCATACGTGACATGAGCTTCTTCCTCTTTCCTTTTGACATTTCCAGATTTAGGACAATCTCTTTTATAATGTCCAAGTTTATCACATCCAAAGCATCACACGTTGTCCATATTTCTTCTTTTATTTTGAGGGCCAAATTTTATGAATCTTCCTTTCTTTCTGTATGGGGCTGCAAAGGCATGATTCTCTTCACTTGATCTTGTATCAGCTTTGGCCTTTAGTTTTGTTTCCTCTATTTTACATAGAGACCATAAATCATGGAATGGAGTGGCTTCTTTCTTCCCCTATATACTAGAAGTGAATCTTCCCCATTCCTCTGGTAGAGAATTCAACACCACTGTTGTCATCTCAGTATCAGACATCACTTCTCCTAGTTCTTGTAGTTGATCTCTTATTTCATAAATCCTCATAAGTATGGGACGATTCCTGCTTCCTTTGATAATTTCATTTTGTAAATTTCTGTTCTCAAAGAGATTGATTCTCCAGCAGTACTCACAGAGAATAGCTCCACCAATTTCTCATATATTTGTTTTGCAGTCTTTAGTTTTGATACATAGGGAATGAGAGAGTCTTTGATGGATTCTATGAGAATCCTTTGGGCTCTAATTTCTCCCTTCATGTACTTGGCATGGGCTGAAGTATCTTCTTTTGGAGGTTGAACGGTAGATCCTTCGATATAGTCCATCACTTCGTCTTCAATTAAATTCAAGTTTGTTCTCTTCTTCCATGCACTGAAGTTTGATGATCCAACTAGCTTGTTGCTTTCTTTACAAAAAGGCATCTTGATAGATAGGGTCATGAATACTTACTTGAGTGGTCTTTCTTGCAGCTCCCTTTATGTTGATGAAGTCAAGAGTTTCTTTTCTTCAAAGTTGTTGTTCTTGAACCCTTGATTGAAATGACTATTTTCAGAAGTTGTGATTCTCCTTCAAACAATGTTTTGAGTGCAAGGAATAATGAGTTAATATTTCCATATAAACTAGTTGGATAGTCTTCCTTGCAAACTAGTTTGTCTTTTCAATCCAAAATTTGATCCTTGCTTCTTTGAGTGACTTTGTTGACAAGCAACCCTTATGTTCAGTACCTTAGCTCCGATACCATGTTGAGAATTTGTAAAGGCTTGAGATTAATACAAAAATTCTCTTCTTGATAATTGCTTGTGAGCTTACTTATGTATCTTCTTCAACTTAGTTAATATTTCATCAAGTCAATTACCAAAGTATTTAATCTCTGATTTACCTTCCTCACTTTCTACCGCTTTTAGATCAGCTAATCATTGTTTTAACGTTGGCAAATTCCATAAACAAATACTTTAAGTCTCAAGTATTTCTGCACTATATTCTTCTGTCCTTATCTGAAATCCAGCTCCTGTACCATCTTTACTCAGTAATTTCCGCAATATGTACTCCTATACCTTCCGTAACCTATACTACTATACCTTCTGCAATCTATACTTCGATTTGCACTTAACTTTGTCTTTTACTCCTGTTCCTTCCGTAATCCTTTCTTCAATCAGCATTGAACTTGTCCTTAGATCCGCAACTTTATACGTTATGAGATCTCAGACAGATTTGCAATTATTCCTTAGATTGATCCTCATTAGGTTGAGTGTGATCTGCAATATTCCTTCACTTATCCGCACTCTATCCTCCTTTCAATACGCACTGTAATCATGTTCTTGTCTGAACTGTAAGCTCAGAGATGTTCGATGGCGTACCTCCACAATGACCGCATATCACATCTATATATATAGATCACATTCATTCAATTTAAGCTGACCATACAGCTATGAATTAGGCCAACTAGTTTAGGCCGACTTGATAAGGTTTATCCCATCGTTGAAGAGGTGTTTTCTTCACTTGTCTTTCATTGATGCCTTGAGGGTTGTTGTAGGCTTCTTCCACAAGATCTTGGAGCATATAACAAAACTAGTTCTGACACTTAACTCAAACCTAATGGACATCAAGAAGAAGTCCATCTAAAATATGCTCATGAAACCCATGAAGCAACTACAAAAACACATTTTATTATCTTTATCTCGTTCTTTTCATATTTACATAGTCAACATGAAGACCGACCTAGTTACATTTTACAACAGTTCCCAGCTTGTTCCTCTTGTCCTTTGGCACATGAAAGTATACAAGGCAGCCAAAGATCCTTAGATGACCAACATTGGACTTGATACCTGTGAACACTTCTTCGAGAGGCTTGTCACCTAGGGTTTGATGAGGAGTCCTATTTTGAACATAGACTGCAGTATTAGTGGCTTCTCCCCAATGGAACTTTGGCAACTTTTTATCATGCAACATGGCTTGGGAAACTTCCATGATAGTCTTGTTCTTTCTTTCAGCCACAACATTTTGCTTGGGATTATAAGGTACAATGGTCTCCTTGATTCCAACCTTCTTACAAAAGTCAACAAACTCATTAGAAGTGTATTCTCCACCATTATCAAACCTGAAGACTTTTATTCTTTTCCCTATTTGATTCTCTATCAGTGCCTTGAAATCTTGGAAGATATCAAATGCTTTGTCCTTGTGCTTCAGGTAGAATATTGATGTCTTCCGGGAAAAGTCATCCACAACGATTATATAATATAGATAGCCACCCAAAGATTTTACCAGCATGGTTCCACATAAATCAAAATGTATGAGTTGTAGAATATCACTAGTCTTTCTTTTGCTAGAAGGGAATGGTCCCCTTGACTTCTTTCCACTGGCACATCACGGACATACCCCATCCTACTTAGTTTGAACTTCAGGCATTCCAGAAACCATCCTTCTTACTTTAGGCAACGCTTCATAATGTAGATGAGCAAACCTTCGGTGCCATAACTCACTTTGATGATTGCTATCATGTAACATTGCTCGAAGTGGTCTTTCGTTGACTCTATAGGTTCCTTCAATTCTAGATCCCAAGGTGAATGCATCCCTCATGCGAGATTCCATAGGCCAGGGGAGGACCTTTCCTCTTATGAAAAAAACTCTCATCCCTTTGTCTTCCAAAGAAGATATAGATACAAGGTTCTTCTTTAATCCCATTACATACATAACATCATGAAGAAGTACGGTTTCCCCATAATCCAAATGAAATGTGACAGAACCAAAACCCTTCACATGATAAGTAGAGTTGTTTCCAAGAATGAACTTCAGATTACTCTCCCTCTCAACCAGATTTGATTGGAATTCATGATACCCAGAGAAATGTTTATAGGCCTCACTATTTGCTAACCAACTATCACACGAATCCAAAGGAGAAAAACTAGAAAGATCAGAAATAAGAATACATTTAGATTGAGTAGCAGTTGCATTATTTTCATACCTTGAGTTTCTTGATCTCTTTTGAGGACGATGGCCTTCTTCATGATCATCATGAGCATCTCTTCTTCTTCTATCATATCTTCTTCTTCTATCATCTCCTCTTCTTCTATCGTTAAACCTGTTGTTGTTGAAGCGACAATTGTTGTTGTAGTTGGACCTTGGAGTATTCTCATTTTCTGGACAGTCTTTGGCAAAGTGTCCAGACCTATGACACTTGAAACATTCAACTTTTCCCTTCTTAAATCTTCTTTGAGAGTCCTTGGATGTTGGCTTTCTTGATTTAAATGATCTTCATCTTCCATTCTTCTTCTTGTCTTGAGCAACAAAGGTAGAGGGCCCTCCTTCTTCATGCTTTTGAATTCTCTCTCTGGAAATCATCCTGGTTTCTTCTTAAGTACATTTACCAACAAATTCAGCAAATGTTGGGAACTTGTCATTATTGCTTTTAGTGGTAACGAATGACTCCCAAATTGGAGGAAGACCTTGAAGTGCAATGAGGACTAGTTCTCTATTAGACATAAATTCTCCAACAACCAGCAATTGATCCGAGTTGAGATAATCTCATAAAATATGATTGCACAATCTCTCCCTTGTTCATCGTGATGTACTTGATTTGTTTTTTCAAGGAGAGAATGTGATTTAAATTGTTGACCTTGTACATCCCAATCAACTTATGATAGATATCCTTGGACTTCTTCAACTTTCCAATGTAAGTAAGCAAATGATCTTTCAAGCAATCAATAAGTATTTTCTTGGCTTTGATCTCACCTTTCTTATATTTGGCCTTGGCAACAACAACAACATTTTTTTGTGGCTCATGTATTTTTCCTTCCACATATTCCAAAACATCATTGACAAAAGTAGATGAGTCACCCAATTTCTCTACATCCTTGAAGTATGAGGTAGACATCTTGACCAAGTAGTTTCTTCCAAATAGATTCCTTCAAAGGTGATTGCTTTTGTCTCTTGTCTCCTTGGGCTTGTACCTTAGCTCTGATACCATGTTAAATTTCCAATGTTCTATGCTTAGCACAATCACTTACAACAATTCTTCTTCAATTAGCAATCATTTTTCCAATAAATTCAATCTTCCAATGACAGTAAGCAATTGTAGATAGAATAGTAATTCAAATGTAATATTGAAGACAACCAAGAGCAATAACAAGAGACATAAGATTTGGTCAAAGGCCAGGGAAAAACCCCACAAGGGGGAAACCCTTTCAAAATTCTTCTTTTATTAGATTGTCATCAAATGTTCAACAAAGAGATACAATGTTCCAACTCATCAACAATGAGTCAAAGGTCAACAAATTTGCCTATCCAATTCCACTAACCAAAATCCAATGAGAGATGAGCTCGTCAAATCTGATCCATAGTCAAAGTTTGCAATTTTTGGTCAAAGTCAACCACAGTCAAAGATGCCCTAACTAGTCCAAAAGTCAATGGTCAAAACTTCTCTAAAAAGTTCGGCCAACCTACCAATAAATGTGGCCTTCCTTGCTGATCAAACATCAATCAAAACAATCAAAATTTTGCCTTCACAAATTCGGTCATAGCCAACATTTGACTTGCAGGAACCCTAATTGCAGGTCTGCAGTCAACGTTGGTCAAACAACCTAGAAAATTCTAGTCAAACTGCCTTTGACCTCATCGTTCCAAAACAGATCCCAATCCAATCAAACTAAGTCAAAATGAGGGAAGTCAACGCTAGTCAAAGGCTAGTCAAATCCCAAAGCATACGATGAATTCAGTTAATCTGAAAAGACTCTCTCCTTCACACGTGTGAAAAGAACCTGTAACTGTAGAGCTATACAAACCATAGAAGAGAAGAAAATGAATGTGATGATGATTCTCCAAAGTGATGTGACAAGAGGTCTATTTATATGTGCTCAAGGGGTCAATTTAGCTTACACAGGCCGACTTGTACTTTTGTGCACATGTGGGTTTCACCTTAAAAAATAAAATTTTCCTTGACCAAATTAGAGAGGGTTCTTTGTTGATGAGGAAGGCTATCCAAATGAAGAATTTTTCTCTGAGCTTCCAAATTAGCAAATACTGCTAAGATTGGGACCAAACCACATTAAAAGGGATGCCACAACTAAAGATGTCCCTTGCCACTCTTGACTCAACTTCTTCTCCCCCTTGATTATCAAGCATTTTCAAAAATCTACTCTCTTTTGTTGGATTTGATGGCTTGGATATCTCTTCTACTGTGAGCTCCCTCTTTCTTGCTTCCTGAACAATCCTTGGTTCATTGCTAGCACCCAGGCAAGGATTGCTAGTGCCACCCATACTGATATTTCTTCTTTGATCCTTCAACCCTTGAGAATCACCTTTCTCTCTCCTGAATGAAACCCTCACCTCCAGGTCTTTGGTACATACACAAGCTTCAATACCCATTATCTGTTCATGCAAAATGTGAGCCTTCACTCTTGTGTAAGAGCCCGTGAAGGTCCTATCACTTTTGCATAAATTGCACTTCCATTCCAATGCACCTCTAGCATTCATTTGTTTGAGTTTGGTAACATACTTCCAAAGAGGATAATACTCTTGTTGCTTGGTTGCTTGAATAGATCTAGGGCCACTAGAAACACCACTTTGAGGAGCCATGAATGCTGAAAAAACAAAAAATAAATCACTCACCAAAATAGTTGCTACCCATGCCCTTCTTTTTGCTGCCTGGGCCTTCTTCTTGCTGCCCACAAACCCACGCCATTCTTCTTGCGAGAAGTTCACCAAAGCTTGCTGCCGATGCTCCAAAACAAAACTAAAATGCTTGTTGATGTTGTAGGAAGCTCCTCTCATTGAAGAGTATGTGAGAAATGAGGGAATGAAGTGTTGTTTCTTATAAAGAAAGAGGTTGATAGGGTCTTGAAGGGACCTCCTGTAAGGGAGCTTAATGTTTTCTTGCCTAGAACAAATAAGTCATGTAACTCATCTTAATGCTTTCTATAGGTTTATATGCTTTATTGATTTCATTAGGAATACTTGATGATTTTGATTGTTTATAGGACTTGTGAAACATTATGGAAGGACCTTCTATAAGGGAGCTTAGTGTTTTCTTTCTTACAACAACCAAGTTTGCTTAGCTTAGAGTCAGTTGCCTATTCCTGCATATATTTTGCTAGCATCATCACAAGCTTATGAGTATCCCTGGTTGATAATTTAATGAAAGCAATTTAAGCAATTGAATTGCCCTACACCCACATCCCGCCCTTGCAACCCCTCATATCATCATTCCCATTTGTATTGTAAGGTTCATTGCAAAAATAATCATGGAAGCATGCGTTATTATAATTTATATTGATCAATTGACATGTTGGTTGCACTAGGTCTATGATTATACCTAGTACTTGACGTTGTATGTTATGCATATTAGAATAGGATGCATTACATGATGATTTTTGCATTAGAACTAGTTTCATATGATATTTCTCATGATAGATTAGCTGAATTTAAATTAAAAATTGCATATTTTATTACTTGTTGATTTTATGAGCTGACATTAAGCATGGGTGATCATAAGACACTGTGAAAAACATGTTGCCCCATGGCTTTGATCTTTGACTTGTGCAGATAATAGGTCTACGGTGACGAAGAGATTGTTGGAGGTCTCGTGACCTCCCATTTGAGTAGCCTTGCCCACTTCTTCGAGAGATCACGTCTCAGTTGGAGCCAGATGTTACCCATCACTTCGTGGGTGATGTCCCTAGGAGATTTTTTTCTCCATTATGGACCTCAACCGGCAGCCAACAACCCCTTGCAGCCCCCCTACTATCTCGTATGTTTGAAGGTGGGCCTCCATAATCTAAAGGTATGTCTTGTCATTTGGTAATTGAGTATTGAGTTTACTTATCGTGGATACTTTTGGGCATGGACTAATGGAGCGATTTGGCGGAAAGAGCTGGCTTAGTCTGTGTTCCTGTCCCCTTGATCTCTTTTGGGAGTTACCCTTGCATCTTAGTCTCGTGGGATCTCCTTATTGACCATTTTGTTCTAGGGTGGTACTACTTCAGAAACCTCGAATTTGGTGCGTGGTCCCGCTACTTTATCCTCATGTGTTACTCCCCTTCCACTCATTATACTCTCGTTCATCATTTCTCCCACCTGGGTCCACATAGGGTCAGCTTCTCTGTCCCCTTTCTCCCACCTTGGGTCAGGCTTAAAATGATGCCCCGAAGGTTGAAACAACTAAAAGAAAAAGAAAAAGCATAATTGGCCACACTTAACAGAAAATTGTACCACAAAATGCAAAAGATGGTTGGGACAAAAAATAATTAGCACGTGGGCAAAATCCAATGCATGAGCTTTGCCCCTTACCCATGGCCATCACCCTAGTTCCATAGGCCCTAGATGAGCCTCATTTATTATATAGGAACCCATGATTGTCCCAAACTCCTGCAGGGCAATGAACCGCCTTACCTTAAAAGGTGTAACCATTGCTATATCTGACACATAATGCTCTTATCCTTGAGCCCCGAGCAATTAAATAAAGAAAATTCAAAAAAGAGAAAAGGCATATAAAGAAGGGTGGAAACTCAAGGCCGGGACACCTCATGTACCACGACTGCTCCCTCCTACACATTATATACCCTGGTGTGGGCTTCCCTGTGAAAATTCCTTAAATTCATAATCCTATTGCAGCAACTGGTATTAATTCTTCTAACTTATAAATTAATTATTCAGTTTGTTGCTACGGTAACATTGAATTAAGCACACTGCAACCTCCACTAAATAAACTACGAAAAAATATAAGTGCGGAAACAAAATATGAAGAATAGTAAATCATAGACACATCTCACACAGTTTTTTTGGACTAATGTCCCCAGAAAAACCCAATGCGGGAAAATCGGTGCAACAGCTGAGGGTTTTATTATTAAGCAGTAGTAATTTCTCAATACAATCTCTAGATGCCTCTCCCGACAATCCGGTTACAAAGAATATCACTGACAGAGAGATGAGTGAGGTTATCTGACACTATCACAGGAAATCCCGGCTAATCCAGCCACTGAATGAGTTACCCTTGATAGCCTTTGCGCAGTCCTAGCATCAACCCTCCTGGGTACAGTGTCACCCCTTTTGTGGATCGATTTGCTGCCCAAAAAATTCGATTTATGCCTCCCAATCTCACACCTCGGCTCCCAGTTTCTGCAATCTATTCATTCAGCAAATTTCCAGATTCCATCTTGGCCTCTGCGTAGCCCTACGTGGATCTGCGTCAGCCTCTCTGGCTCTGCGTTGCTTCTGCTAGATCTCTCTCTGCGTTCTCTGTTGATGATTCTCCGACTGAGAAAGATTTCTCTTTAGATACTATCCCTGCCCTTGCAAAAGATCTCTAGATGAAAGTTTCTTCCTGAGCATGCTCACTAAAGGAATCGATCTCTTGATCCTTTCACCGTCTTATGCGTTTTCCAAATGACCCTTCAAGCCCTTTTTATAATCTTCTTGTTGAAACCTCAACAACCGAGATTCAATCTCTAATCAATGACTAAGATTAAATTTTCACTTGATATGCCTTTTCTAGAACATTCACGCCCATATTCTATTAATTCACTTTAATTATTTTATTTTCCTAAGTTTAGACTTAGGGTCCTTTTAAAAATAAATAATTATTTTAATAAAATACAGTCTGGGTGGAATTTCCCAAAACAATTTTTGGGTTATCTGGAATACATGTGCCTAAACCTCTCTGCAAATTTTGAGACTTAGTGCACATCCAATGCTACCCTAAATCAACACTCCCTCTTAGGGAGGAATGTGCTCTCGCAATATGCCCTTTGAGTACTGTTATGACTTGGTAGCATCTCCCTCTGTGCCGTTGATGTCTGAAACTGCTGCCCATCAACTCTGTGCAAACGTTGCATCTGCACTGTTGTTGACCCTACCACTGTCAACACTGCATATGTACTGGAACTCCCTCTCAATTCTACATCTGTGCTGTTGTTGACCTGCCACTTCCAACTGCTACTGCACTGCAACTAAAAAATATCCAAAACTTAACAAGTGTTCAACATGATGCATCTTGGTGATGAAGATCTGACTGTTGCTAGCCTCTGCGTTATCCCTCTGAAGTTGTTGCGTTCTTGCTGACTTCTACACTGTGCCCTCCTGCACTGCTACCAACTCTGCTCTGCGCTGCTCAAACTCTAGCACTGCTAACTATTGCACTGTCACTTCTGCACTCCTCTGCACCAACTGGCACCCGTCCATCCTGCTACTTTTGATTTGGGCTCCTGTAGCAAGGTGATGATCCGAGAGGTGGACTCCTCAAGGATCCTGCCCAATTTGCAATTCTACTGAACTACAACTCCAAATCACCCCAATGCTCTCTTGGCGATATCTGGGCAATCATCGCGAATTCCTCCTCCTCTATCTTCACAGCTGCATCTTGCAGATCATGCTTCTAATCTTTGTCCTTCTTTTTGAGAGGACACTGTGTGGCGTAATGTCCCATCTCACCACACTGAAAGCACTTGACCTTGAAAAGATCCTTCTTCCTCCTGCCTTGCTCTTGCTGCCCCTTTGATGCAAGGGTGTTAGAAAATTATATATTACGGAGCAATGGAACACATAAAATATGCGAAAACAAAAACACAGAAAACATATAAAACAAGAGAGACAAATATACGTGGTTCACCCAATTTGGGCTACGTCCACCCCGAATAACCAGTCCTTCCTTTATATTATCCAACAAGGTAAAGAGACACAACCTACAACAAATCCGCTGTAATATCCTCTACTCTCTCTCATGGTCCCCCTTTCTGTTTCTCACTCATAATACACATGCTATACTCAGCTGCAATATAATACCCTCATACAAAATGAGGGGTTTCCTTCTAGGGAAAAAACCCTAAATTAAACATAACTTCTACCATCAGATCATCCGCCTAATGGTCGACCCAGTTTGACTACGAAATTACAGTATTTTACAAGACAATTTTACATTTGTACCCCCTTGGACCCCCCTGGCAGCGATTAAACAACGGGTGGCATTGCCGCCCTGTTAAGAACAAGGGTCCAACATGGCGATACATCTAAAGAAAGAAGATAATCAGGCTCCACACCCAACAAAGATCTGTATTCTCCTCCTCCTCCTTGGGCTTCAAACGACTATTGCTGCTGCCATCAAGTTTTCACTTGAGTAGATCTCTCCTCATCTCTTCTTGTTGAAGAGCTGCCCACATTGCTTCCCAGTCCAATAACTTCTCTCTGCCCAAGATGTTTAGGACAAAGACCTTATAGTCTTCGGACACTAAATTAAGGGCCAATCTGACCATCTCTATGGCCTGAGGAACTACTACCAGCTAATCTTAGTTTTCTTGAAGTCTAGACAGAAACAGATCAATGCGCTCTCCCTTCTGCATCCTGGTGGTCCGCATATTCTCTTCTAAAAACATCTTCTTCTGCTTGGAAGATCCCTGATATAGCGTGGCCAATGCATCCCACATCTCCTTGACTGTCCCTTTACCAGAAATGTGTGAAACAATAGGATCCTTCAGTCCGTTGAGGATCAACCACTTTGATTTAGCCATGTTCTTCTTAAAGGCTCTTAATGGTGCAACATCTACCGGTTCAGCCTGAGCACTGTCGATAAAGTGTTTGAGGTCATGTTCATCCATAAGGAAGGAAATCCTTGCCTTCCAAATTACATAGTTGGAGGCACCCTCCAACCGGTCCTGGTCACGCAATCCACTGGCTGCCATCTCACCCAATCATTGTCGATCTGCTGTCTCTAACCCTCTGCGCAACTGGCTTTACGCACTCCCTACTGGAGAAAGCCACGAACTCTGCTGCTTCTGCACGAGAAATCTGAGTTTCTTGGGCAAGAAACTCTTTGAGGTCAGAAATTCCCAAAATGTGTCTTCAGCAACTCTTCTGACGCTTTCTGCACCAGGAATCACTGCTTCACAAAAACTGCGTCACTCCAGCTTGCTGATCTACGCTGATCTGTTGTGTTGCTCCATCTGCCTTTGCCAAACTGCAATTTGGAAAAATCTTTCCTCTCTGTTGACTCACTCAGAGAAAGGTTTTCCTTGCTAGTTTTCGCCCTCCTGGCTTGGACTGCGCAATCTTCTGGGAGATTGATCTGCTACTTCCGAAACTCTTTGATCCCAGCTTCACCAACGCTAGATTTACGAATATGTTCTTATGTTCCTCCTGCACTTAGCTATACAAGCTTTGATACCATGTGAAAATTCCTTAAATGTGGAATCCTATTGCAGTAACTGGTATTAATTCTTCTAACTGATAAATTCATTATTCAGTTTATTGCTACGACAACATCGAATTAAACACACTGCAACCTTAACTAAATAAAATGTGGAAAAATATAAGTGCGGAAACAAAACCTAAACAATAGCAAATCGTAGACACATCTGACACAATTATTTTTGGACTAATATCCCCGGAAAAACCCAATGTGGGAAAACCGATGCAACAACTGAGAATTCTATTATTAAGCAGTAGTAATTTCTGAATACAATCTCTTGATGCCTTTCTCGGTAATCCAGTTACAGAGAACATCACTGATGGAGAGATTAGTGAGGTTACCTCACACTATCACAGGAAATCCCAACTGATCTGGCCACTGAATGAGCGCCCCTAACAGCCTCTGCGCAGTCCCAACATCAACCCTCCTGGGTACAACGTCACCCCTTTTATGCATCGATTTGCTGCCCAAAAACTTCGATTTCCGCCTCTCGGTCTCACACCCCGGCTCTTGGCTTCCGCAATCGATTCATTCAGCAAATTTTTAGATTTCCTCTTGGCCTCTGCACAGCTTCTGCGTAGTCGTGTGTGGCTCTGCGTTAGGCTGCCTCTGTGTGCCTCTGGTGGATCTCTCTCTGCCTTCTCTGCTGATGATTCTCCGACTAAGAAAGATTTCTCTTCAAATACTATCCTTGCCCCTCTCTGCAAAAGATCTCTATATCGAAGTTTCTCCCCAAGTACTGCTCACTAAAGAAATCGATCTCTTGATCCTTTCACCGTCATGTGTATTTTCAAATGACCCTTCAAGCACTTCTTATAATCTTCTCGTTGAAACTTCAACGGCCGAGATTAAATCTCTAATCAACGGTTAAGATTAACTTTTGACTTGATCCGCCTTTTCTAGAACATTCACACACATATTTTATTAATTCACTTTAATTATTTTATTTTACTAAGTTTAGACTTAGGGTCCCTTTAAAAATAATTAATTTTTTTAATAATATACAATCTGGGTAGAATTTCCCAAAATGATTTCTGGGTTATCTGGAATACATGTGCCTAAGCCTCTCTGCAAATTTTGAGACTTAGAGCACATCTAATGCTACCCCAAATCAACATTCCCCTTATATGGTTTCCCCTATGCCCCAATATGTGGCCCAGGATTGCTCCTCTCATTCCCAACTCCGTTTCACTTATTTATCACTTACCACCCCCATTCAAAGGATGTACCTTGGACTATCCCCTTTAAAGGTTGAAACCACTTAATAAGGTGCATCACTAACCCCCTTTGGAGCATGGAGACACTAGCATATGCCAAAGGCCACTATAGAAGGGCATGCCATTGTAAAGTGTCCACTTTGTTATCCATGATTTGTAAGCTATTTTACATGATTATTCTAATGATTGGTTGTATTGGAATCCTAGGGGACACATTGGATCTTATACAGTATTGCAGGTGGTTTCCATTTGGGTTTGGTCTCCCTATACGGATCCTAACCCCCAAAGAGCTACATTGGCACACATAGGGTGTGCGTAGAGAGCCACGAGCCTCTGCAGCAGTAGACAACACTCCACGGACCCTCATTGATGTTCAAGGACTACTAGCGATCCACTTTTGGGATGATGGTGATGTGCTTGGTACGCTATGCCTAGCAGGCCCCACAAGAGCCCCACACTCTTGGCAAGTGTCCCAGGACTTGTACGATGCCATGGCAACATTCATTCCATCACTATAGCCCTTGCAAGGATCTACATGTATCTTTGACTCATATGGAGACCCATGGGGTCAATTATGTGCCCCCATACCCACTGGGAGCACCACAAGCCTACTACTTTGGGAACAAGGGGCCACCCCCTTGTCCATCATATTTCGAGGAATTTATTCCTCATTATGTCACTTCAAGACATTATTAGGCCTTTGGAGGGCCCCATGACATTTACATATTATTATTTGGCCCCCTGTGAGGCTTATGCTTTCCATTTATGAGCTGGTTTGGTGGGCTTGTCGCAAATAGGGGTTTATTTGCACATTATTTTATCATTAGGGGCTAATGTAGGCCCATAGGCTAATTCGAACTTCTTAGGAGGGTATATATTGATGTTAGATACATTCAGTTGTATCATCACTTCACTTGGGAACTCTCTATCTTTAGAGAACTTCACATTTCTTCTTAGGGGGTTATTTTGGATAAATGGATGAATTTTGATGTTTGGATTTGGGCCATTTTTGTTTTGGAGCTTTGGTTTTTTTGCAAATATGATGTTGGTTGGATATACTCTCAAACACTTAAGTGAGTTTTGATGATATATTTTTGTTGTCGCATACTGTCAAACTTCGCTATAATTAGGGCTAGTTGTTGCATGATTGAAATGTGGAATTAAGTTTCTATTTAGCTCGTTTAATGTATGGGCCATTGTTAGATGAATGAAATGTCCTAGAGATTGTTTTATCTCGATAAAATTGCACTATTTGCATGAAGTATAAATGCTTGAAGGTCACTTTTCTTCTTTTTTCCTTAACATTGGACGAAGTTGACTTTCCAAGCCTCCTTGATCAAGAAACTGAATTCTCAATCATAATCATCCTTGACTCCATATCACCAAGGGAAATAGGCATTGATCCCACAAAAGGGTGGTCATTTTCCCCTTTCCTTTTCACCTTTTTCCCCTTTTTCCCAGGTCTAGCCCGGATAGGTCACCTAGGGCATCAATTTCCCATGAATTTACCCACAGGAAAACTCCGATCTCGTGGAGGCTATTGCGTTGGTGGGTCCCCTCCCTCTCCTTCGAATTTGAGGCAATTCCAACATTGGAATTTTTACGAATCCCAAGCCCTAGCTCTAGGACCAACTTTTGCCTAGACATCCCCAAGGCTAGACCCTAGTAGGATCAATTTGACCTTTTGAAGAAAAATTTCTTGTCTCCTCCTTTACCCTTACCTTGTCCAGGATAGGAACATCATTGGTTGCTATATTCCATCCCCGAACCTGTGTTGGGTCCACTTGGTCTTGTGTGGTCCCGTTTTCTATCAAAGACTAATCATCAAGGGCTATTTGGGAAACCAATTTCATGTGAAAAATCCTAGATCTGGATTCCTACTGCAACAAATCTGAATTACTTCTCCTATTATTTTCCATAATTATTTCCTTACAGTGAAATATCGAAGTAATTACTGAAGCAATCTACACAAATAATGTTGCGGAATAAATCTAAGTGTTGAAACAAAATAAACAAAATACAATGAAAAACATCCACATTTGACACAGTTATTTTTGGACTAAGTCCTCGAAAAAACCCAACTCGAGAGAATTGGTGCAGCAGATCTAAGGGTTTTATATTATTAAGCAGCAGAATCTTTAGTACAACTAGGGTGCCATTATCCAGCTCACCCTTCAGAGAAAATCTCAGCAACATAAGAGATGTGAGATATACTTCACTCTACAAGTCCCCGGCTGATTCGGAACAGTGTTGTTGAAACCCCTCTCTGCCTCTGCGTGATGCCTACGTTGCTACTCTGTAAGCCTGCATGGGCAAACTCTGGAACTGCGTCACCTCCTCCTCTGCAACGATCAAGCTGATCTGGAACTGAGTATTGGCCCTCCTGGCTCAGAAACCCCAACTTCCAGCTATCTGTAGACTTAATCTAGAAGGCACTGCGTCACTTTTGCGTGATCCCCTTCAGGAACTGCGTCACCCCTTCAAGTGACTGCGCTACCTCTACTGCGTCACTGCTGCTTCTCTCTCTGAAATGTACTCGTGGTCCTCCTAACCAGTTACTGCATCTGCCCCTCACTGAAACTGATCACTAGATCGAAATCACTTAGCCAGCCCTACCCTAGTGATTCGATCTTGATCAAAAGTTGTGTCTCTCTGACAAGCTTGAAAATGCCAAATGCTCAATGTGTTTTCCATAGGCCCGTTACCCTCCTTATAATCTTTCGTTGACCCTTCAACGGCCAAGATTAAAACATAATCAAGGGCTAAGATTAACTGAGAGTCGATCCATGACTTTATCTTGAAGATTCGCACTTAGTTTAATTAATACCCTTTAATTAATCAGTTTTCCTAAGTTTAGACTTAGGAAAACATTAAAAATTGATTAATTAATTTAATTAAACCATCTCTAAGTGGAATTTTCCAAAATCCTTTCTGGGTATTATGAAATACATGTGTCTTAGCCTATATACAAAATTACAAGGTGTTGAACCTCAGGATTACCCTCTCTTTGACAGTTTTTCTCATCTCTTTCCATCACTTTTCCATAAGATCATAGACCCTAATCCATGAAGAATGCTAGGTTTTGTCTTAAGGATGCATTTAAATGATTGTCATATTATATTTTCATGATTTTTCTATTTGGATAAGTTTTTGCAATTTAGCTACAGAATGCAGCCTGTTCTGCAGCTAACTGTGCGTTCCGTAGCCACTTTTATGGTTTAGTAGGTTCCAGGTGTCAGCTAAGGAATTGGGCCACATGGGTGTTTCTAGAATCATGCCTACAAGGATTCTATCCTACTCACTCGGTTCAGATCGACAGAAAAAGGAGCCTAAACTCATGGTCAAAGATACAAGTCAAAATACGTTACCTACAGCAGTAGGACTCCTGATTTGCTCTTCATAGCAAATCATGAGTCCAACAACCTTATTTCAATTGCAATTCGAGTTAGACACCTATTGCTAGTTTAACTTGTAATCAGTTATATAGTTTTCCTTTAAATATTGGTTCTATAGAACCGAGAGACAGTTCAGTACAGTTCAGATTTTAAGTGTAAACGCAAGCTTTCTGTGGATACTCTTTTTCCAGACTTTATTTTCATCATAATAAGAAGTTCAATTTGCCAATGATTGCTTGATTACACCTTTAACAAGCTAGGAGTTCAACCACATCAGTTGCAGAGGGCCCCTGCTTCTGAAGGAGGTTTTTCATTTATGTTTCTAGTTAGATTTCCTTTACTCTGTTTCAGCAATTCTGTTTTTAAGCAGACTTATGCTTCATTCCAGTTTTCAATAGATAGCTTAATGATAAATCACAATTGTGCAGACTTACTCTTCTAAGATATTTCATGCAAATAGAAATTCTGTTTTCAAAACTGAATTAAGGATTGAAGTGTTAAGAAACCACAGTTGTTTAGTTTTATTGTTCTTGTCTTTTATTTCCATTAGAACAGAGTTGTCAATTGTTGTGTCAACAGATGTTTAAAAAAGCCATTTTCAATATGTTAATCCTACACTAAATGGTTAAATATCTCACACATACAATGGTTGAATTTATCTTGCTCATTGTCATTTTCTTTACAAAGACTAACACATAATTGATTTCTCCTAACGCATCTCAAGAGGTTAAACACTTTACATTTGAATGTTGCAGAAAAGTCAATTATACATTAGTTGATTTTAGTTAAATTTTACATGCTTTTACTTTCAAGACCCTCACTTAATTGCAAACACTAATATTCCTAAAAATCATCCTAAAAGAGATTGATCTAATCATGTTTCAAAATGGAATGGTTGAATGATTAATGAATGCAATTTCTAAGTTATCTTTCTGCAGATTTTACTTAGTTTTCTAGTTCAAACAAGTGTAATTAGTTACCTTGTTGGAAATACTGAGAGGGGGGTGAATCAGTATTTCTTTTCAATTGTTAATTATTGCCAGTTAGATTCTTCACAATTAAAGATAGATATATATATATATATATATATATATATATATATATATATATAATAATGATATTAAGAATTAAAGAGAACTTCAATTCCTTTTTAATAATAGCATACAATAGATGAGAGAAGCTTTTAATGAAACAGGCACCGACCTGTTTGCCAAGCACTAACTTGGACTTTGTTGAGGCTCCGACCTCTAGGGGTTCGACCCTATCTTCTCAAGGCACCAACCTTGTGTTTAGGAGCTGCTACTCCAAGGACACCAATCCTGTTTTTCAAGTGATTTTAAGGGCTCCAACCCTAAGGACTCCAATCCTCATTAGCCAGCTATGTTTGTGATGTTGAAGGTTGCTTCAACAGATGTATGATCTTCAATGTCTTAGAGATGCTTCCCAAAGTTCTAAATTATTTCTCTACAGCTCCAAAAGATTTGAACTGTCTCTCCACAACTCGAATTTATGAGTAGAATGATGTAACAGGTACGTTGCACTTCAAATCAGTTTATGTGTTGTACACAAATCCATTGAACAATTATTACAGGTTTGAAAATCAATACGTCCAAGTGGCAATATCACAAGTGTATCTTGCATCACAGATTCGAATGTGCATCACAGATCCGAGTGGCATCATCGAATTACAGATATGCAACACATATTCAAATGTTATTATCACAGTTGAATTACGCATTAAAGATCCGCATCATATATTCGAGTGGCATCATCACAGTTTTATTGCGTATTACAGATCCGTATCACATATTCGAGTGGCATCATCACAGTTTCATTGCGTATTACAGATCCGCATCACATATTCAAGTGGCATCATCACAGTTTCATACCGTATCACATATTCGAATGTTATTACGCATTACAGATCCGATTGTATATATATTAGCACTCGAGTATGCGTAACGTGAGGGATGTATGACCCAGAAAATACTGTTCTTTAAATTAGTTGATACACGTCCCAATTACTGTCAGAAGACTCGACGTTCTCCTCAAGTTCACGAGTTGTGAACCCCTCTTTTTTTTGCTCTGATGTTTTCAACTTGTTCTTCGCCAAAAAGCTTGATGATCGATTGAAGTGATGGAATGTCATACTTATACAAGTTTGACATTTAGAAGAATGGACACATCTTTCTAGATGTAGGCCGACATAAAGGAGTTAGGACAAGTTGGCTCAGAAAATATAATTATTACACAACTTCAAAACAATAATATATTTCTGACCGGAGGGAGGTTTGGGGCATATGAGGGCTCGTTGAAAAGAAGTCGTCCTCTTTATGATGGTCTAAGTCCCATTGTGATTTGATGCCTTCAAGATGCCAAAAATTCATTTTTCTTTTGTAACTGTCTTTATTTTTGGTGCAGAAAATATATAGGACAGAATGCCTTCTCCATTGCTTGGCTTCTTAATCATGGGATCATAGTGTCATCATGATAGTACTAGCAAGTGCAGTAATATGCCATAGTGCAGCCTCTTCTAGTCTTTCAACCTTTCATCAAGTGTGTTCATTCATTCAACTTGTTGCCATCAATGATAACTTGGATTAACAATCTCCCCCTTTGTCATTGGATGGCAATATTTTCCTTTTCTCCCCCTTTGACATCAATGGCAAAGTGCTCCCCCTGTCTGTAATATTCCTAATTAGCACCGCTAATTGGAATATTTGATTTTTGTATAATTTTGCCGCCTATAGTTAATTAATAAATAAAAGTGAGAAAAGAGGGGTCAACTCACTTAAATAAAATAAAGTGCTTCCCTAGTAGGAGCAACATTATAACTTAAAGGGGAGCCTTGGGGGTCCACACCACGTATGAGAGGAGGCTCACGTAGCCTCTAGAAGCTTCTGCGCAGGCCCATGAGGAGCACGTGGGAGAGAAAGGGACTCGTAGGGTTTTGAGGAGGGCCAGCGTTATAAAAGGAGGGAGAGCTATCTCATTTGGGGATTATTGATATTGTTGATGATATTGAGCTAGACTTTGTCTACTTGAGCACGCTGGCTGTTTAGTCGGTCTGCAGCACTGTTTAGTGCGACTGAGTGTCTCCGGTCGGAGATCTCACCCTTGGCCCCGGGGGACTTCGAGTGCCTGCTCGGGCAAGGTTTTTCTTGAGTCTTTAGCAGGAGATTTGCAGGTGTTTTGTTTGGGAGTTTTATTTGAGAGTGAGCTTCATTGGTGTTGCCACGGTCCTTGGAAAGGAGAGGCCTTTGATTTGAGTTGGAGGCTGATGGGTGGGTAGAGATTTATAACGGAGAATTCGAGGCCTATTCGGTGTGGAGGTTCAGCGTTTATCATTTGGTGAGTTTCCTGAGGAGTTGTGGCCCCATTTCAGTCTATTTCAGTTGGTGTCTGCGCTGGTCTTGGAGGGACAACGTTTTTCTAGGAGGAGGGTTTCTGGGGGTGATTTTCGGAGGTGGTCCATTTTGTATATGGTTTCTGGGTTTTGTCCGGGGTGGTGAGTTCAGGTGGTCTGCCGATTTTCAGCTCATTCCGGCAAGGGGATCAGCCCCTAGCGTCGACGCATTTCAACGAGCGGTTACGAGCGGTTTATCTCAAATGATGGGATACGGTTAGATCCTCTAGAGTTGAAGAATTACGAAGGTTCTTCACTTGCCTTGAGCAAGGATAGGTGCATTTATTCTGATTATCCATTGTATCTCATTATATTCTCAGATTAATAAAATGGCTTAGCATTTCCGACATTTTTATGTGTATTTGCTTTATGTTCTATTTCCGGCATTTTCTATATTGTCGTATGCTTTGTATTGTCGTCTATTTCCGTTGGGGGATATTACGGTGGTATCGAAGCATAGTTACGGCTCGACGTGGAGCCGGCTATCTATGGCAAATATGAGGATCACAATGCCTACATTCTTACACAAAGTACCGAGGCAACATGGTCGTATACCTCTTGAAGATTATTTCGAAGAATGGAAGTCCATGGGGGGAAGACTTAAAAGCAATTTTGCTCCTTCAAAGATTACCTGTCGGCTTAGAGAGGATGGAGTTTCTAGCATACGAGTTCGATTTGCGGCCACATGCATCGACGGTTAGGGAGCGGCCAACACTTTTGAGGATGGGACTCTTGTAGATCAAGGGTCAAATCTCATTGCTACTATAGACGGCCCTAGTTGCAGCCCGCGCTGTGCAACATGGAAACACTCAAGGAGGAATCGAACCATCATTCTCATGAGCCATTGTTGGATTGTACATTGCACTTAGAGGATGAGGGCACCCGAGATTGCGAGGGAGTACGAGGTTACACCTAGGGTGACACGGGATTCACCCTCATTGGAGACCTCCTTGGCCATGACGGTTGATGTGGTAGTGGAGAAGGTAGAGCCTACCTCGGTAGAGCCATCCATTGAGGTGATGACCGGAGTCATGTCCGAGTCTTCGGGTGGTAGCGAAAGCACACGACGGGATGGGTGATGCATTAGGGAGATATATCCACCTTCGATGAGGCACTAGCGGTACGGGAGGTATTGGATGATGGTCGCATACGGCGGTATCATCGGCTTCGGACGGACCTTCGAGTTTTGAGAGGGAAGGCCACGTCGATACGGAGGCCATTTTGTTGCGGGGGACCGTACGGCGGAGGGTATGAGAGTGACTTGCGCCAAGTCGGTGGCCAAGTTGGTCCGCATTGGGGAACGAGCGGATTCCACGATGGTACAATCGTGAGGGCACGTTGGCGCGTCGGATCATTCCCCTTCGGGCATGCATGGATGGGACTAGCGGTGTTGTTGGGTCATCTCTTCCCGTTGGAGAGAGAGAGGCGAGCCACCTAGTCGGATCTCATATGTTGACTTGGATAGCGGTATGAGACGATCGAGTTGCACGAGGGTCACGGCATCCACATGTTGAGGTTGGATGGCGAGAGATTTTGAGTTGGTACTCGGTGGAGCGGGCTATGGAGATAGTGATGGATCCGAGTGTAGCTCGGCAAGATTTTCTATGCATGGGGAATACGGGAACCCCCGCATTGGCATTGGGATCTAGGTGGGATCACCTACCGTTTCCCCGGGCGAGGTCGGGGCTGACTATGCCTTGGAGAGTACGGTTGGCCTAGTAGTAGAGCATGTGCGGGTTTCGGTCGGCTCCGGTGGCCAGCAGCTTTATAGGGCGGACTCCTAGGTTGTCTTGGCATGACATTCATACACGGGATCACGGGGTGGTCGGACACCTTGGCGGGGAGCTTGTCGGAGGAGGTGGCATTGGCGAGCCACCGGATGGCACCCGGTATGGGGCCAAGGATTCTTCACCTTTGTGTGGGGCACGGAGGACGTAGCGGAGCCGAGCCGGTGGTGGTAACACTGCGACACATAGGGAGATTCACTTCTCGGACCCCTTGAGGAGGGATTTGGAGTGATGATCCTTTCGTCGGCGAGTATAGTGATACGACGGTGGAGACGATGTTACCGATTGGTGGTAGTTCGACATGTGAGGGGCACGGCTCTAGGTCATCACATCCGAGGGATTTGTGGGAGCCTCTAGCATTGAGCGGTGGATTGTCGGTGGACATGGAGTAGCATGGTGGTGTACCATAGTGTGTGGGGATCGCATTGTGGAGTAGGAGTATCCTACATCACATTGAGAGCATGCGGAGAGTGACCGATGCTCGGACACGGTCGGGGGCACGAGACGGTACGGTGCTGCTGACGGTAGCACGTGGTATCCGACGACATACAGGGGGTATGTTTCGATGTGCGGTGGCATGTTGAGGAGTATATGGATGATCGGTGGTATGCGAGGGCACACAGTGCTGCACGAGCGAGGGTCTTAGAGCATTTCTTCCGGAGAGACTCATGGACGGGGACATCGAGCTTACCTTTGGTAGTAGTTCACCCCGGGATCGATGGAGAGACAAAGGAAGCGATACTTGGCGGTATCTCGTGGGGACTCACACCCTGACTCGCTTCGACATCACTCACAGTACAGCCCGATTATGTTTTTTACCTTTTGGCACTTTGGGCGTGAGCGATGAGGGTACGCGAGGTTCACCCTAGATATTTGGATGACACTCGGTACACTAGGCGAGAGACTTCTTAGCGATGGCACCGGGTTGGTGTGCTAGTTGACGACGCCACGGAGTTGGGGGATGAGATGATCCTTTGCGGGAGGTGGTGCATCGGTCATCACCGAGCCTACGCTTGGGGAGCGAGGTCATGAGGGAGACATGCATCACTTTTCCCTCATGGCATGTCGAGAACATGCATGGGCGAGGAGGATACGCGGGTACGGCGGGAGGTAACATCCCGTATGTGTTTGGGCTCCGGACTCTTTGTATCGACACTTTATCGAGAGGATGGGTGGCATGTTCGATGTAGATGAGATGGCGGAGGTAGAACGGGGAGGGCATTCCTTTCAGCATACCGTAGTGAGGACTCTTTTTTCATATGAGTCCATAGGATCGATTGAGGACGCTTACGGGGGAGCGAGAGCGATCATGCATGGATGGTGACGATGAGACCGGAGCTATATTCTAGTGTCCGGGGTGAGCGAGTCATGGGACTTTGCGGGAGATACTCGGGTGAAGAGTCACTTGTGACAATTCGGCTAGAGCAGACGGGATGATGGAGCCTCGATCGACGGAGGAGGACACTACTTACATCGGGCATGATATTCCTTTGAGAGAGAGCCGGATGGGTGCCCACATTGAGTTGATGAGGGATATGCGGCGAACATTGGGGGTCGGCCCATCGAGGTGGAGACAAAGTCATATGCACTAACATCGAGTACGGTGACGGGAGCATTTGCGCAGTCCATATTCTCTAGAGGTTTGGAGGTCGATGGGATTGTTGCGGGGGACCCGATGAGACGGCGGGAGCATGACATTCACGATCGGGAAGTGGGAGGAGTTGTTGGGTATGGTGGAGCATCCATGCATCGTGGGTCGACACGGGGATGAGACGCAGATAGGTGCACACACGGTCGGCGGAGGCTGCGGTGTTTTTAGTGTGTAGCACTCTCCGAGAGTACATCGATGGAGCTTGCAGCATATCTTGCCCACTTTGGCCCATTATAGAGAGAGGGGCTTCCTTCTACGAGGCGGCTTTCAGTCGGCCGGACAGGGCGAGCGATGGGAGTTGATTACGAGTTGGCGACGGCACTCCCGCATGTTCCATATGCGGTTGTTATCGCTACATCGAGTTCTTCTTCCATGACGGATCGGCGGGAGATCATGAGTTGGTACCCTCTTGATGTTATGGTATTCGTCGGAGGGAGCACGGCGGAGCGGGGGCCCATGGACATAGCACATGTTCTAGATTCCGGTGGCGAGGGGGACACGGAGTCATCATTTCTTCGGCTACCCCATCCCGATTTCGGGAGAGCGGGATCGGCATGGGGTTGAGTCACAACTTGGATTGGAGAGGTGATGAGTTGGTATGCAGTTGGAGGGGTAGCATATGCGGCTACGGGTACAGAGCGCAGCGAGAGCCGGGAGCATTGATGCTTGTTGGTGGTCTTCACCTCTTAGAGCATTGGTCATAGCTAGAGGCAATGCAGATCGAGTCATGGGGCCAGGGTGCGATTATTGGCCATGGTGGCGATGGGATCAGGGAGGATTATTGTTTGGCGGTGCTTTCGTGAGAGGTCACTTTGGGATCACGGCATTGAGATATCCCTTCGTATCGAGGGGTGATGCGAGGAGGTCGAGAGAGGTTTCAGGTGGGACCCGGGCACATTTTGTAGTATCGGTGGGGAGCATCAAGCTAGAGCCGAGGCTTGTTCAAGCGTTGCTTGAGGACAAGAAATTTTTGCCGGATGAGGATGCCACTTGGGAGGATGAGAAGATATTACGGACATCCATCACTTCGGTTGCTTGAGGACAAGCAACATTTTGCTTGGGGAAATCTGTAATATTCCTAATTAGCACCGCTAATTTGGAATATTTGATTTTGTATAGTTTTGCCGCCTATAGTTAATTAATAAATAAAAGTGAGAAAAGGGGGGCTAACTCACTTAAATAAAATAAAGTGTTTCCCTAGTAGATGCAACGTTATAACTTAAGGGGGGACCTTGGGGGTCCACACCACGTATGAGAGGAGGCTCACGTAGCCTCTAGAAGCTTCTGCGCAGGCCCATGAGGAGCACGTGGGAGAGAGAAGGACCACGTAGGGTTTTGAGGAGGGTCAGCGTTATAAAAGGAGGGAGAGCTATCTCATTTGGGCATTATTGATATTGTTGATGATATTGAGCTAGACTTCTGTCTACTTGAGCACGCTGGCTGTTTAGTCGGTCTGCAGCACTGTTTAGTGCGACTGAGTGTCTCCGGTCGGAGATCTCACCCTTGGCCCCGGGGACTTCGAGTGCCTGCTCGGGCAAGGTTTTTCTTCAGTCTTTAGCAGGAGATTTGCAGGTGTTTTGTTTGGGAGTTTTGCTGAGGAGCTGAGCTTCATTGGGTGACTGCGCAGTCCTTGGAGGGAGGACGCAGTTTGAGTTGGAGCTGTTCAGTGGTAGAGATTTCTGCAGGAGATTCAGGCCTCTTCCGGTGTGGAGGTTCAGCGTTTATCATTTGGTGAGTTTCCTGAGGAGTTGTGGCCCCATTTCAGTCTATTTCAGTTGGTGTCTGCGCTGGTCCTGGAGGGACAACGTTTTTCTAGGAGGAGGGTTTTTGGGGGTGATTTTCGGAGGTGGTCCGTTTTGTATATGGTTTCTGGGTTTTGTCCGGGGTGGTGAATTCAGGTGGTCTGCCGATTTTTAGCTCATTCCGGCAAGGGGATCAGCCCCTAGCTTCAGTTCATTCCAGCAACAGCAGTTTATGGCAGTTTCTTCCAGCCGCTGGGATGCAGTTTCTTGTAGCAGCCATTTCCTGTTTTTCTGAGAGGGTTCTTCACTTGCCTTGAGCAAGGATAGGTGCATTTATTCTGATTATCCATTGTATCTCATTATATTCTCAGATTAATAAAATGGCTTAGCATTTCCGACATTTTTATGTGTATTTGCTTTATGTTCTATTTTTGGCATTTCCTATATTGTCGTATGCTTGTATTGCTGTCTATTTCCCTTTCGGGATATTACGGTGGTATCGAGCATAATTACGGCTGTTGTGGTCTGTAACATTGTGAAAGAGATCATCTGATTTGCTGGAATTTTGGGAGAGCAATAACGATTTACATTGCAAAACGAAATTGGAAAAAGGGCCAAAATATAAAAGGTCAAATTTTGAAGGTTGGAATTAGAAGAAACGTTTTCTGGGTTTTTCTGGGTTTTGGGCAAGGATCACCTTCCCAAATTCCTGGAATTTTCTGAGTAGTTTTCAGTGGGTAAATCGGAGGTCGAAGTTAAGCAACAGTATGGTTTTGCAGCAGCCGTGCAGTTTCTGAGGAGCCTGTAGACACATAGCAGAAAGAGCCCATCCATAGAATTTGTGTACAACAATCAGAAGCAGCTATATATTCGGCTTCAGCTGTAGAAAGGGATATAGATGATTGCTTTTTTCTGAGCCAAGATACAAGACAATCTCCCATAAAGAATACATTTCCACTAGTGCTTTTTCGATCATCCACGCTTCCGGCCCAATCAGCATCAGAATAAGCTGTCACCATAAGAGTTGAACTCTTAGGATACCAAAGACCGAAATCAGTTGTTCCTTTCAGATATCTAAGAATTCGTTTCATAGCTGCTAGATGGAATTGTTTAGGACTTGACTGAAATCTTGCTACCATTCCAACTGCGTGCATAATATCTGGCCTTGTAGCAGTTAAGTATAGGAGAGCTCCAATTATTGACCTGTAAAGTGTTGCATCTATTTGGGGGGTATCATCGTCTTTGCTTAGTTTACAATCTGTGGTCATTGGTGTGCTCATAGGTGCACAATCTTCCATCCCATACTTTTTAAGCATGTCTTTAAATATTTTGCTTGAGATATAAACATGCCTGCAGAGGTTTGAGATATTTGTAGCCCAAGAAAGTAAGACAACTCACCAATCATTGACATCTCGAATTTTTTGGACATATTTAGAGCAAATTCATGGCTCATTTCCTCATCATTGCTAGCAAAGATTAGATCATCGACATAAACAAGAGTGATCAGAAGTTTTTCCTTGTTCATCTTCATGTAGAGATTGCTACCTGCCACTCCCTTTTTGAAACCTTCTTGTTGCAGATAGTGATCTAACTTTGCATACCATGCTCTAGGGGCTTGTTTCAATCCATACAAGGCCTTTTTTAGTTTGCATACAAGGTCTTTTCCTTCAGCAAGATCAAATCCTTCTGGTTGCTCCATGTAAACTTCCTCCTTGAGATCTCCATTCAGGAATGTTGATTTTACATCCATTTGATAAACCTTGAATCCTTTTGAGCAAGTAAATGCTAGAAACATTCTTATGGCTTCCATTCGAGCTACTGGTGCAAAGGTTTCTTCAAAGTCAATTCCTTCAATTTGCGAGTATCCTTTGCAGACAAGTCTGGCTTTATTTCTAATGATTTGTCCATCTTCATTCATCTTGTTTTTGAATACCCATTTTGTTCCAATTATATTTTTATCTTTTGGGCGAGGTACTAGTTCCCAAGTCTCATTTTTTTCGATTTGAGACATTTCTTCTTCCATGGCCTTTATCCAATGAGGATCTTTGCTTGCTTGAGAAAAAATTTCAGGTTCTATTAAGGATAATAGAGCCACATCATTTTTCCTAGGGGTGCTTATTATCCTTCTTCGAGTTTGGATTCCTTCATCTATATTTCCGATAACTTGTTCTTCTGGATGATATCTTTGAACAAACTTGATCTTGGAGGGAGTTTGTGAAGATTCATTTTGAGGTTCTCTTCGAGGTTCTTCATTCTCCTCTTCTTTTTCAGGTTCTTCTTCTTCACTTTGTTCAAAGAAAGGCTCAACTTCATGATCTTCAATTCCTTTTTCTGGAAGGCCTTCATCAATCTTTACATCAATGCTTTCCACTATTCTTCGTAGACAATAGTTGTAACATCTGTAATCTTTGCTCCTAGTGGAGTATCCAAGAAATATTCCTTCGTCAACTCTTGAATCAAATTTACCTGGTGAGTCATCATTTATTTTTATGAAACATTTGCTTCCAAAAACCCTGAAATATTTTACTGAAGCAGGTTTTCCTTTCCATAATTCATAAGGAGTCTTTTCATTATTTGGTCTTAGTTGAGTTCGATTTAAATTGTAAACTGCGGTGCCAACTGCTTCTCTCCAAAATTTTGGTTGCAAATCAGCTGCTAGTAGCATTGTCCTTGCCATTTCTTGAATGGTTCGGTTCCTTCTTTCAACTACTCCATTTCGCTGGGGTGTCCTAGCAGTAGAGAGTTCTCTTTCGATTCCATGCTCTTTACAGAATTTATCAAACTCTTTTGAGGTGAATTCTCCTCCTCTATCTGTTCTAAGACATTTAATCTTAGAATCTTTCTCATTCTCAATGAGAACCTTAAGATTTTTAAAACATTCAAATGCTTCGGATTTATATTTTATGAAATATATCCACATCATTCTAGTATAGTCATCAACAAATAGAGCAAAGTACCTTTCACCCTGAAGAGCTGGAGTTCTGGTTGGCCCACACAAATCTGCATGAATAATTTGCAAAGGTTTTTTTGTTGAGAACTCATTAGTTTTGTGGCTAGTTCTGGTTTGCTTTCCATGTTGGCATGGGCCACATACAACTTGATTTGGTTTGCACATTTTTGGAATATCCCTTACTGCATTAATTTTGTTGATGTTGACTAGGTTATCAAAACTTGTATGCCCCAATCGCTTGTGCCATAACCAACTTTCATCTGTTTGATTAAGTAACATTTATCTTCTTGAATTCTACTGAGAATGTAAACATTATCTAGTGTTCTTACTCCTTTCGCCACAAGCTCTCCTGAGGACGAGTCTCTTATTTCACAATTTTTTGTACTAAAGACAACATTATGTCCTTGGTCACAAATCTAGCTGACACTTAAGAGATTGTGTTTGAGCCCTTCTACCAGCAAGGTATTTTGAGCCTTTCCTAGTCCATTGACAAGGGTAGCAGTTCCTTTTCCAGTGATTTTAGCGGATCCACTTCCAAAGGATACATTTCCATTTTTCTTGTTCAATGAGATAAACTTCTTTTGGTCACCTGTCATATGTCTTGAGCATCCACTATCCACGAACCAATGATTTTCTTCACTATGAGCACATAGAGCTAGGCCACATTTATCAATTTTGAGATTTACGTTTTTAGCTTTTTCCCTTTTGAGAGGGCAATTTTGTTCATTATGATCATAATCATCACATAATGAGCAAGACGGATCAAACTTAGCCAAAGGATCAAAGGAATTGTAAGTTTTGATTTGTTCTTGCTCTTTAGGCCCACGCAGTTGGTTTGGTTGATTATTCAATCTTGGTGCTTCATTCTTATGAGCCTTGCAATGCTTAGCTTGATGCCCAAAGTTCTTACAATTGTAACAATGCCCAAGAAAAATAGTTTGATACCTGTTGTAGTATCCATAGCTTGAATCAACATTCTTCCTTGAAGTTGCTCTTTCAAATCTTGGTTTTGAGATGTGACCTTTTTCCTGAGATGATTTTTCTTCTTTTGGATGGCAAGAGAGTACATTAGCATAACTTCTAGCATTATTCTTCGTACTTGATGATTCTCCTTTGAAACCAATTCCAGACTTGTCATGTTGAGGTCTTTGAGTGTTAAGAATGTTGTCAAGAGCTAGAGAGCTTTGCCAACTCTTTTTGATTTGCTCTAATTCCTTTCTTAGGGACACTATTTCAGCTTCACGTTTTTCACAGATATCATCCTTCTCTTTTAACTTGATGTTCAAGAAGTCTTCCCTTCTTTTTGCTTCCTCTCTTTCTATTTTGAGAGAAATTATCTTCTTTTGTAGATTCTCATTTTCTTCAATGGCATTCATCAACACACTGTCCATGTTTCTTTCATCTTCTAGTTCTGAGTCATCATCATTTGTAAGTGCCATGAATAACGTTTCTTTGCTTCCAACATAATCACTTTCCTCATCTGATTCATCATCTCTTTGCATATTTCTGGTTGATTTCTTTTTGATGACTACAAATTCATCTTCATCCAACTCATCATGTTTGGAGAAGAGTTCTTTTTATTAAACCCTTTCTTTTTGTACATCATCCTTTTAGAGTCCTTTTCATCATCACTATCATGTTTATGGGGACATTTTGCAGCGTAATGACCTATTCTTCCACAATTGAAACAAATAAGAGGGTACTTACCTTTTAGCTTGGATCCTCTTTTTAGTATTCGTACAAATTGAGCTAATTCGTTTTCAGTATTAGATTCATCGTTGTTGTAATTCCATCCTTTTCCTTCTTTTGTAGATCTTGAGGCTTTGAAGGCTGCTTCTTTGAAATTTGGACTCCCTTTCCTCATCTCATAGGCAATGAGAATTCCATGGAGTTCATCCATCTTGAGAGTATCTAGATCCTTCATTTCTTCTATGGCACTTACTTTGGAGTCAAATCTGTCAGGAAGCGATCTCAGGATTTTTTGCACAATGGTGCTTTCTTCAATGTTTTCTCCTAGTCCCCTAAGAGAGTTAACCACTTTAGCTACTCGAAGGAAATATGATGCAATATCTTCTTCATCATCCATTTTCAAACTCTCGAATTGTCTTCTATAGGTTTGAAGCTTTGCCTTCTTGACTTTGGAGTCGCCATCATATAGAGAAACCAACTTATCTCATACTTCTTTGGCTGAGTCACAGTTCATGACTTTCGTAAATTCGGAATCGGTAATTCCACTAGTGATGGAATTTAAAGCTTTGGCATTAGCAATGTAAGCTCTTCTTTCATCTTGATCAGTTGGAAGATTTGCGGGAGCTTTGTACCCATCCAGAACAGAGTGCCATACTTCAGGACCAAGAGACATTAGATAGTAGGACATCCTCTTTTTCCAAAAACCAAAATTCGTTCCATCAAAGATAGGTAGTTTCCCTGTTGCTTCCATGTTCTTCATTGTGCCCAAGAATCCTTCTTCCAGCTGTTAGGCTGATATAGAAGAAGTTGGCTCTGATACCAATTGTTGGAAATACTGAGAGGGGGGTGAATCGGTATTTCTGTTCAATTGTTAATTATTGCCAGTTAGATTCTTCACAATTATATATATATATATATATATATATATATAATGATATTAAGAATTAAAGAGAACTTCAATCCCTTTTTAATAATAGTATACAATAGATGAGAGAAGCTTTTAATGAAATAGGCACCGACCTGTTTGCCAAGCACCAACTTGGACTTTGTTGAGGCTCCGACCTCTAGGGGTTCGACCCTATCTTCTCAAGGCACCAACCTTGTGTTTAGGAGCTCCTACTCCAAGAACACCAATCCTGTTTTTCAAGTGATTTTAAGGGCTCCAACCCTAAGGACTCCAATCCTCATCAGCTAGCTATGTTTGTGATGTTGAAGGTTGCTTCAACAAATGTATGATCTTCAATGTCTCAGAGATGCTTCCCAAAGTTCTCAATTATTTCTCTACGACTCCAAAAGATTTGAACTGTCTCTCCACAACTCGAATTTATGAGTAGAATGATGTAACAGGTACGTTGCACTTCAAATCAGTTTCTGTGTTGTACACAAATCCATTGAACAATTATTACAGGTTTGAAAATCAATACGTCCAAGTGGCAATATCACAAGTGTATCTTGCATCACAGATTCGAATGTGCATCACAGATCCGAGTGGCATCATCGCATTACAGATATGCAACACATTTTCAAATGTTATTATCACAGTTGAATTACGCATTAAAGATCCGCATCATATATTCGAGTGGCATCATCACAGTTTTATTGCGTATTACAGATCCGTATCACATATTCGAGTGGCATCATCACAACATCACATATTCGAGTGGCATCATCACAGTTTCATTGCGTATTACAGATCCGCATCACATATTCAAGTGGCATCATCACAGTTTCATACCGTATCACATATTTGAATGTTATTACGCATTACAGATCCGACTGTATATATATTAGCACTCGAGTATGCGTAACGTGAGGGATGTATGACCCAGAAAATACTGTTCTTTAAATTAGTTGATACACGTCCCAATTACTGTCAGAAGACTCGACATTCTCCTCAAGTTCACGAGTTGTGAACCCCTCTTTTTTTTGCTCTGATGTTTTCAACTTGTTCTTCGCCGAAAAGCTTGATGATCGATTGAAGTGATGGAATGTCATACTTATACAGGTTTGACATTTAGAAGAATGGACACATCTTTCTAGATGTAGGCCGACATAAAGGAGTTAGGACAAGTCGGCTCAGAAAATATAATTATTACACAACTTCAAAAAAATAATATCTTTCTGACCACAAGGAGGTTTGGGGCATATGAGGGCCGTTGAAAAGGAGTCCTCTTTATGATGGTCTAAGTCCCATTGTGATTTGTTGCCTTCAAGATGCCAAAAATTCATTTTTCTTTTGTAACTGTCTTTATTTTTGGTGCAGAAAATATATAGGACAGAATGTCTTCTCCATTGCTTGGCTTCTCAATCATGGGATCATAGTCTCATCATGATAGTACCAGCAAGTGCAGTAATATGCCATAGTGTAGCCTCTTCTAGTCTTTCAACCTTTCATCAAGTGTGTTCATTCATTCAACTTGTTGCCATCAATGACAACTTGGATTAACATACCTAACACTATCTCAAGAAGATCACTCTTCACAATTGAATATTGGAAGTAACTAAACATACCTTAGATGTTTTCATTGCATTCTTTGCTTTCTATTCTAGGATCTTAGCAAGCTAAAGTACAAGCAGTTACTAAACTCCATCTCAATAAGGTCATGCCTAATAATTGAATGTTGAAGTAACCAGAGGTACAATAGTTGTTTCATTTTCTACTTTCATTTAAGATAGACATTGTAATTCTCAATCTTAGTTTTAGAAATAGATCCATGGATTAGGACTAATAAACAGATTAGATAGATGCTTTGTTTTCTAAACTAGGTCTTAATTAGCCTCAGTTTTTTGTTTGTTTTTATGAAAATTAGATTAGTTTTGGAACACTTCCTTTTCTTCTTTGTAAATTCATTTAGATTCACTTAAATCTTTCCATAGTTTTAGATTAACCATTCTTAGATCTCAAAGAACAAAAACCCCCCTAAAAACAACATAAAATACAAAACAACAAAGTAAGGAATAGGTTGCTTAAGCACATATAGTGCACCACACTTCATCAGTTTACAAACCTCAGATTGATAATTAATGTAAACAATTTAGGACACTAAATTGACTAAACACAAGGCTAGAGCACATCCGATGCTACCATAAATCAACACTCCCTCTTAGCGAGGAAAGTGCTCTAACAATACAACTCTATGTGCTGCTCTGACTTCTGTAACATCTACTGCTGTGTTGTTGATGCTGCTCACCAACACTGCACAAATGTTGCATCTGTACTGCTGTTGACTCTGCATGTTGTTGCCAACTGCTACTATACTGCAACTCCCTCTAAATTCTGTAACCATGCTGCTGCATTGCTCTGCACTGCGTTGCACCACTGTGCACTACGTTGCTACTATTGCTGCTCAACTACTGATGCTGTTGCATTGTTGCACTGTTGTTAATTGCAACTGGAAAACATTCGAAATTGGACAAGTAAAATTGCATCTTGGATAATAAGATTTTCTGCTGCTAACTTCAGCTCTAGCCCTCTGAATATGTTGCACTGTTGCTGCTCTGCATTGCGTGAGCACTGCACTGAACTGCGATGTACCATTGTGCACTGCACTGCTGCTGCTCAACTGCTGCTTCTACTGCTCCTCTTCTGTGCTGAGCAGGCTCTAGTACTGCTAGCCACTGCATTGTCTTTTCCTCTTCTGCTGCAATTGTCCATCCTGCTACTGTCTTAAGGCTCCCATAGCTCGTATGTGATCCAAGAGTTCGGAAATACTCAAGTATCCTGCCTGTTGTAGATTCTGGATCTACAAATCCAAGTCAGCCCACTTCCCTCCTTTCGGAATATGAGCTAACATAGCACAATCAGCTTCTGCCTCAATCTTGGCAGCTCCGACTTGAGGATCTTGCTTCTCCTCCTTGTCCTTTTTCTTTAGAGGACATTGTGTGGCATAATGTTCCATTTCCCCACACCTGAAGCACTTGATCTTGGACAGATCTTTCTTCTTTTGTCGTTGTTGCCCCTTTGATGCAAGGGTTGTGTTTTCTTCCTCCTCTTTCTTGACTTTCGAACCACTGCTGCCATCCTCAATATGGATTTTGAGGAGATCTCTCCTCAGCTCTTCTTGCTGCAAGGCTACCCACATCACTTCCCATCCTGGGATTTTTTCTCTGCCCAGAATGCTCTGGACAAAGACCTGATAGTCTTCTGAAACAGAGTTCAGAGTGAGCCTTACCAGCTCTGAGTCTCTAGGTGTCGATCCCACTGGTGACAGCTCGTGTCAGTTATCCTAAATTTGAGACAGGAAAGAGTCAAAACGTTCTCCCTTCTTCATCCCGTTGTTATGCATCTTCTCCTCTAGATACATCTTTTGCTTCTCGGAAGATCCTTGATATAGTTTTTCCATCCCTACCCACATTTCTCTAGCAGTGTTCTTTGCTGCTATGTGGGGTACAATGTGATCCTTTACGCCATCTAGGATCAATCGTTTAGCTCTTGCCATGTTCTTCTTGAAGGCTCTCAAATGTGCTGCATCCAGCGGCTCTGCAACTGCGCTGACAATGAGGGCCTTTAGATCATGCTCATCAAGGAGAAACTGAATCCTTGACTTCCAAATAACATAGTTGGAGGCACCCTCAAATCTATCTTGGTCACGCAATCCGTTCCTGGCCATCTTCTCAACTGTCAACTTCTCCCTCTAACCATCTGCTCAGCTAAACTTACGTACTCCTTGAGGAGTAAGTCAATGCTTCTGCTGCTGCACAGGAAAGAACTGAGTCTCTTTGAGTAAGAGAACTCTCTGAGGTCAAGAAATCCCGAACTGTGTTTTTCAGAAATTTTATGACGCTTATGCACCAACACTCACTATTGTGTAGCTATTGTGTCCTTCAGCTACGTTGGTCTGCTACGCTGCCTCTTTTGCAACTGGAATAGCCTTCCCCTCTGTCAACTCTCTCAGGGGGAGCTTTCTCTGTGCTGGATTGCCCTCCTGTCTTAGACTGCGTAACTACTAGGGTAGTCTACTGTTGTTTACGCAGCACCCATTTTCTTCAGCACTGATCTGCTAGTTCACTCTTGTTTCTCCTGCACTTCAGCTTGAATAAGCTATGTTACCATGTGAAAAATCCTAAATCTGGATTCCTACTGCAACAAATTTGAATTACTTCTCCTATTATTTTCCATAATTATTTCATTACAGTGAAATATCGAAGTAATTACTGAAGCAGACTACACAAATAATGTCGCGGAATAAATCTAAGTGCTAAAAGAAACTGAACAAAATACAATGAAAAACATCCACATTTGACACAGTTATTTTTGGACTAAGTCCCCGGAAAAACCCAACTCGGGAAAACCGATGCAGCAGATTTGAGGGTTTTATATTATTAAGCAGCAGAATCTTGAGTACAACTAGGGTACCAATATCCGGCTCACCCTTCAAAGAAAATCTCAGCAACAGAAGAAATGTGAGATATACCTCACTCTGCAAGTCCCCGACTGATCCAAAACAGCACTGGTGAAGCCCCTCTCTGCCTCTGCGTGATGCCTACACTGCTACTGCGTAAGCCTACGTGGGAAAACTCTGGAACTGCGTCACCTCCTCCTCTACAACGATCTGGAACTGATTTTTGGCCCTCCTGGCTCAGAAACCCCAGCTTCCAGCTATCTCCGGACTCAATCTAGAAGGCACTGCGTCACTTCTACGTGATCCCCTTAAAGAACTGCGTCACCAATCCAGGTGACTGCACTGCCTCTACTATGTCACTATTGCCTCTCTCTCTGAAATGTGCTCCTGGTCCTCCTGACCAGTTATTGCATCTGCCCCTCACTGAAACTAATCACTAGATCGAAATCACTTAGCCAACCCTTTCCTAGTGATTCGATCTTGATCAAAAGTCGTGTCTCTCTCACAAGCTTGACCTTCCCTAGTGATTCGATCTTGATCAAAAGTCGTGTCTCTCTCACAAGCTTGAAAATGCCAAATGCTCAATGTGTTTTCCATAGGCCCCTCACCCTCCTCCTTATAATCTTTCGTTGACCCTTCAACGGCTAAGATTAAAACATAATCAAGGGCTAAGATTAACTGGGAGTTGATCCATGACTTTATCTAGAAGATTCACACTTAGTTTAATTAATACCCTTTAATTAATCTATTTCCCTAAGTTTCGACTTAAGAAAACATTAAAAGCGATTAATTAATTTAATTAAACCATCTCTAAGTGGAACTTTCCAAAATCCTTTCTGGGTATTATGGAATACATGTTTCTTAGCCTATATACAAAATTACAAGGCTAGAGCACATCCGATGCTACCATAAATCAACAGTTCATATAGGATTTTAGGGATTGGGATGTACCTCTTCAAGCTGTATCCTTCTCCCTTATCCTCACCCCTTCTCCCTTGGAAAACAAGTCCCTTGCTTAAAGAACAAGCAAGCACCATTTCTTCACCCTATCCTTGGGAAAGGGTTACTGTGATCACCATAAATCAACAGTTCATATAGGATTTGAGGGATTGGGATGTACCACTTCAAGTTGTATCCTTCTCCCTTATCCTCACCCCTTCTGCCTTGGAAAGCAAGTCCCTTGCTTAAAGAACAAGCACCATTTCTTCACCCTATCCTTGGGAAAGGGTTATTGGGATCACTTCATAGTTGTCGATTGACATATCCTTTATAAGTGCCTTCCCAAAAACATCGGGACTCCTCCCATCAGTGAAAGTCCGTAGAGAGTAGGGAATCTTAGCCATGGTGACAATGGGCTAAGCCTCTACCGTTTCCCTTAGTCTAGCAGTTTCCCTATTAGGAACTCCTTTAGCTCCCTTGCTGGCTTGAGTGGTAACAGTACCCTCCCTCTTAACCAAGGAGATTTCTCTATCCAGTCTCCCTCTTAATGTAGGGAGATTAACTTCTTTTTTCGGGGTTGGAGAATCTTTTATGGCTTCTATCATGCTTATCATATAAGCTTCTCATCTTTACCAACTTGTATATGATGCACTTGCACAACTTAGACAACAAGTGCGACCAAATCTATAGAAGCATGAATGAAAAAATCTTATAATAGCGGAAGCATTTAGACTTTTCAAACATAATCAACAAGAGACTATACTTCAATACTTGATAGGTTTCTTGCAAACCCTAAATCACATCAGTAGTTCAATGACAGAAGATTAGTTCTGTCATATAGTGATTCCTAGAAAATAAGTCAAAAGAAAAATAAAAGTATCTAATAACTTTCGGAAGTCATACAATAGACTTTCCAGTAGGGTTTTATGTAAACCCTAGATTTCACTTAATCAAAGTAATCCTAACATGATATGAATAGCTTCTACTAGGGTTTGATGTAAACCCTAGATTTTCATCTATAAATTCTCAACAAACATTATATAGATTCAGATGAATACACCTACTAGAGAATTTAACCATTACCAGGGCTTAGTTGTAAAACCATAAAGTTTTCAATCATCATCCTAGAACTTCAAACTTTGACTAGGGCTCATTTCCAAACCCATGGACTTCTGACCATTAGAAGTTTGGTCAACAAACATATCTAGGAGATTACCGTCATGCAAGAGCATATCATATGTCAGACAATATTAATACATTCAACATATACCGACCTAGACTAAGCTAGGGTTTCAATCAAATTAACATATACCGAGGATAACAAGGATTTTGCTTGTAGATCTAACCAAAACCTAGGGTTTCGGTTCATATCAAAGCAAACCCTTATTATATAAAATCTTCAAAGGTTTAGGATTTCGAACAACATCATTTCAACCCTAATAAGTTAGAGCTTTCATGATCATATCAAACCCTAAACATGACATCATTAATATATCAACCAAAATAGCAATATCTTCATCAATATCCCTAAGTAGGTTTATGATTTCACACATTTTTAGCATACCCTTAGGTTAGGGTCTTCCAAAGAACCATTTAGGGTTCTTATATGCAAAAAGTTAGAGATATAAGGTGGGTAGATTCATCAGATGATGAATCATCCCAAGCAAGAATCTTTAAGATTCATGAGAGCTAGACACACCAATAGTTAGTAATGTAGTATGGATATACCAAAGAGAATAACAAGGTTTTATGATCTAAGACATACCTTTGTTTCTTTGACAAACCTTTTTGATTCCAATGCTTTGTCTTGTGAGGCCTTCTTTCTTAATCCTTGAGCGTTCAGTAGGTCAATTCCTAGACAAGGAAATAGAGGTAGAAAGGTGATTAGTATTTAATATAATCAGAACTTTAAACAAGTATATGAAACCCAAATTGAGAGGGAATGAGATACTTAGCTTTGGGGAGTTGTTGTGGGCTCCCTCCAAAGCTTTGAGGGGTAACTAAAAACTTATAAAATAAGAAAAATGTCTTTCCAAAAATATGTTAAATCTACAACTATATATAAAATATGCAAATTACATATCTAAAGTTGGGAGCAAGGGGCTTAGTAGTGTAAGTCCCTTATGTCATTTTCTTCGGGCTTCGCTCCCTTTGGAGAGGATTCTTCTTCAACCACATTTGCATGATCCCTTTCTCTTTCCTTATTTCAGGATTATCGGGGCATTCACTTCTTTAGTGACCCATTTTTTTGGCAATGATAACATTCAATCTTGGACATATCAACCCTCTATCTTGGCCCTTTCTTCTTGAAGTTTTCCTTGTGATGAGCAACATAAACATTTGAGATTTCTTCATTGCTGGTTACTAATGAGATTCTTAACTCTTCTTGAGTGCAAGTTGTCCATAGTTCCTCAAAGGTGGGAGCTTCTTTCCCACTGTTGAGACCTGAAGCAAATGCACTCGAAGAAGGTGGCAGCCCTAATAGGGTTGTGATTACAAGTTCTTTGTCTATCACCATTTCATCAATGGCAAGAAGCTCATCTCTTATTCTTGCTATCTTCATAAAGAAAGTGGCTACAATATCTTCCTTAGTCGTCTTAGTGGTCCTTAGTTCATTTTTCAAGCTTGCCACTTTTCCAATGTTCTTGATGGTGAATAGTTTTGGCAAGGCTTCATACATTTCTTGAGCATGATCAATATTTGCTATGTAAGGTACAAGGTTGCCCTTTATGCCCTCAACCATTAGAGTTATAGCCACCAATTCCAATTTTCTAAACGTCATTTTTTCTGCATCACTAGAGTCTTTTGTGGGCTTCTTCACTTTTCCCTTTACCACATCTAAGACCTTTCTCTTTTCAAGGATGAGGTCAATCCTCTTTTTCCAAGATCTGTAGTTAGAAGCTCCTTCAAGCTTGTTCTCTTCCTTGATTGTATTATACATCTCCCTTGAAGATAGTGAGAGTTCTTTCCTTAAAGAGTTACCTCTTATGAACTTCTTATGATTCCTTGATCAATTCCTTGAGACTGCCTTTTCCTCTCTTTTTTTCACCAAAGCTCTGATACCATGTTAGAAAATCATAAAGGCAGAAATATTTTCTTGTTCTTGATTATTTACTTGTGATGTTCTTTAATTCTTATTCTATTTTTCTTATCTTCTTTCTTCTTAGTTCATCAAGCAAATATTAAAGTCAAATCACATAGATCAAGGACACCAGATATAAGCCAGCAGCCAGGGAAAAACCCCACTCTAGGGTAAAACCCTCTTGGTAATTCTTCCTTCAATAGTATTCTTGAGACTCTATACCTTGACTCACACCAAGTCAACCTTCCTTTTAATCCCACCTCAACCTGGCAACAATAACAACAACACCATGTAGCACTTCCTTCGATCTTGCTTCTAGAACTTTGATCTTGGAGGAAAGACTTCAACCTTGCTTCTAAGAGTTCAATTTTGACCCAATACAACTTCTTAAGGCATGAGCACCCAGCGAAAACAACTTCGACCTATTCTTCTCTTGGCAACAACAACATGCAACAACTGGTAGCAACAAAACAATGAGGGACTTCGATCTTCCAAACTAGAGCACGTGAGAGAGAGAGAGAGAGAGAGAGAGACCAAAATTTTGATTTTCTTCCAATCGTTTAGCTTGTCCAAACTCGCACTTCTTTTGACCCCTTCCTTGACTTCGCACTTTTTCCCTTATGCAACAGTAGATATCGGATTTCTGTGTGAGTGTGAGTGACTTCCAAATGAGTTCGATCTCCCTGTGTTTATAAGCTTGTGATGAGCTCAAATTTCGAGGCTTGAGGCCGACTTGATCACTTGAAGGCCAACTTGATGTGTAGGCTCCATAAATCATATTTGACTCAAAACTAGACCTAATTACATGATTCAAAAGCCCAATATGGGTCAATTTAAATTTGTAATGATTCTATAAACTTGGAATAAATCCTAGAAGTCCACAATGGGGACTTTGAGCTAAAATAATATGACCCAAGCATGAAACCCATGCTTTAATAAGTCATTTAATAATAATATAAAAATTATTTTTCTTTATTCTTTGACAAATACATTAAATATTGACTCAAACATAATTTATGAAGATCGAACCTAGCTAGAATCTTCAACATGACATAGTATGGTATGTATATGATAGTGATTCGTATAGCAAACATGGTAGACACCCTTATGGTATGTATGACATGCAAGACACCCTTATGATATGTAAGTCAATGATAGTGATCCGTATAGAAGACACTGTAGACTCCCTTAATGTATGTATGTCAGTGACATGGTATAGTAGAAATGGCAAGACATTTTGATATATCAAAGTGATAGGATATGGCTTGGACTTTGATCTATGTCAGTGATGATATGGCGGTGGCTTGGTATGATTGTGATATGATGTGACAGTACCTTCATTATGGTTGTGAGTTTGATACAACAGAGATGGATGGTTCATCTCCTTGGTAGCATGATATACTTGATATAGTTGAGCAAATGTGACAATGCTTGATGATGATATGGTAGAAGCTTTCTTGAACTCATTTGGTTATCGAAAGTCAATTCACAATCAAAGGTGTGAACTGACTTAGATTGGCCCTAGGAGGCCTGACGTAATGATGTATCTCACTATGGATGTACTTTGTACCTCAACTGAACAATTGATGAATATTTAATAGAAGAAGAAATTGGTTGGGTTTTCCCCCTTGTGGGGTTTTTCTCTGGTCCTTGACCTAAATCATGGTGTCTCTATTGTTTATGTTTTTCTTTTGTTGTTTCTTACTGTTTCGTTGCATTGTTCATGTTATTGTTCTTTCTACATAATTGCTATGTAAATTATGAAAAAGTTTGTAAATGAAATTATCTATAGCAAAGAACAATCTAGTCCTAAAAATTAACATCATCCTCCAAAAGGTGCATCTCTCATCAATATATGTGATGGATGACTCAATAACATGTTTCTCACTCTAAAGCCATATCTCGACATCAAAAGGGTGTTCAATCAACAAGTAAAGGCTCCCTCCACAATGTGTCATCATCAAAACTAGCCCACATTATCAATCCAAGCCCATGAAAGGGGATGTCATGGAGCTAGGGAAACATCAAGTCATCATCATCATTATCATCAAATCATCTTAGAAACAGGGAAATTTCCATCAAGAAGGTGCAATGCTAGCTTGGGGACATCCTCTCAACTTTATTTGATTCATCATTGACCCCTTAAAAATGAAGCATTTTATTGCTCATTGGGGTTATGATAATCATAGTTCTCTTTATTTAGATAGCTCATGCATTAGTTGAGAACTAGGTGAGGGCTAATGAGAGGGTCAGAGTTCAAGATAGGCTTTTTTCCACACACTTTCATTTATCCCTGTCAATCTTTTGTATTTTGACACTAAGGCACATGTTTTTTTTTTTTTCTTTATGTTGCAACTTCTTGGGGCAAAATTTCGTGGCCCATACTCAAGGATGAAGAAAACAATGAACCAATATTGGTGACAAATAACAATCAACCCGAAGATGGGATGTGGATACAAGGAAGAGATGGAAAATGTTAAGTATGGATTATCTTGGACACACAACATCAGTAACAACAGTTGAGAAATCTAGAGCAGTGGGATGAGATGATTTCTCTACAATGATAACTACTTGTGATGCATCTTTGCTTAAGTCTTTTATTAGCTTCTTTCTTTCCCTTGATTATGTTAATGTTTTCTATCATCGAACAACTACCATATCATAAATAAGCATGAGACAAGGGACAGAAAATATAGGTCATCAGCCAGGGCCAAAACCTCTCCAACTTGAGAGGAAAACACAAACGAATTCTTCTTCTTATAGAATCTTCAAGTGACGAATTCCAAGACCAAGACCCTTGACCTAACAACCTCTCCAAGACCAAGTCAAACCTTGCTTCAAGTCACAATAATTTCTTCTTGATGCTACTGCAATTTCTTCCTTCTTCCTTAGCCATCGGTCCTACAACCCTCGCTTGCGATCTCCAACCTTTCTTCCTGCAATTCTTGGCCCCCTGAAGTTGACTGTAATTCCACACGTGGGATAGAATTAGGGAAAATTTAGCCCTATTCCTTCTTCACTTGGGTTATGCTAGACTATTTGTGACTTCAGCCTGCAACATAGACTTTTTCCTTGTTATATTTCAGCCTCCTTGAGATACCTGCTCCTTGGATTTGCTGCAGTGGGACAAACCCTAGCCTCCTTGCATGTGTGAACAGAATTAGCCCAAAAGCAGTTCAAAATTACTTCGCTCTTCCTTCAACCTTTATCTCTTTTTCTTCGCTTGAATGAGAGGCTTCTTCTTCGTCCTTGTGCTCGAACTTTTTGTGTGCGTTGCATGTCTATAATGAGGCTGAGTACACCTATATATAGTGATCCGCCCATGTAAATAAGTCGACTTGAGTTGGAGTGTAGGCCAACATCATCTTCTCAAATGATCTTCATCTTCTTTTGAAGGCCGACTTGATGGGGTACCTGTGACAAGGTCTTGAGGGTTTATGACTTAAATAAATTCTCTTTTACAATATGTAACATGTCCAAATTGGTCTTCAATACATGGCATTGACTCAATAGACTTTATGACTTAATGACCAAATCTAATAGCTCAAATGAGAGCTTCATCTATAAAATAAAATTCCTTGAGCATGAAACCCATGACTCAAGCATAACATAAATAATTTAATTTTTCTTTACATCAATTGCATAAAATCATGATTACACATGTGAATATGAAGACCGAACCTAGTTACATATTTCAACAACAACCTCCTATTTGTGCCCCTCCTAGATAGTGGGAGAAAAGCCTAAAGGGAGGTCACACTAGGCTAGGGACAAGAGATAACGACCAAGGTGAAGCATGGGAACAAGAATACAGTGGTTCCTTTTCCAATTCAACTTGTGATTCATACTAGAATGCCCTTATACATTAAACGAAAATGCTTGAATACAAAAATGATTAATGTACCTCTGTTTTGATGACCCGCCTTCATTGAATGAGTAGGCCAGATGAAATAAAGCACTAACTGACACATGGATGGGAGGCATCTAAGGCTAGCTATCTATGGTTCATCATAGGACTGCTGGCTGACGGGTTGAAAAAATAGGAGAAATTTTTTCTCCTAGGGGTTACCCACTCGGGGTAACATGACAGAAGCTTCGCTAAAGTTGACTACTTGAAATTTTAAAGGTGTATATTTTATTCATAGTAACTTGCTTGAAAGGGCCAGGAATTGTTGTGAAGACATGTCAGGGAAATTCAGGTACATAATCATGTGCTATGAGTGTAACATATGAGATACATTCATACGATGATAATGGAAGATTACAAATGTCATAGACTTGGCAAAACCATGTTCTTGTTGAAACAAATATTTTTTTTGGACCTGGTGGGTAGAGTTTAGTTTGGAAGTTGTCAAATTGCAAGCCCTTCATACATGTTGCGTAAATGCCATTGTTATGTTAATAGATACATATTATTGTATTTTATTTGGGCCTAGTCTTGAATCATTTAGCGTTAATGTCCATTGATTCATGTGTACTTGTGTTTTCCTGCAATATTCTTCTTAGAATGTGCAATGTTATTTTTTATTATTTGATGATCTATAAAAAATAATAGATTAATATCAAACTGTTGTCTGACATGCAGAAATGGTGCAAAGCATGTGTTTTACTAGATGGTTTGAACCGAGGCCTTCCAAAACTTGGAATTAGTCGAACTAGGGGACGCCATGCTTTAAAAATTGATATGCCGACTACAGATGGAGAAGCTGAAATGCAAACAGAGTTGACAAAGAGCAAGCCATTTGGGTCCCTTGATTTTTGATTAATTAAACTTTTTAGTGAATTTAAGAAATGTGTTTTTGATGGTCTTCAAATTTTTATAAGGCTTCTCAAACTTGGTGTAATTTTGTACATTTTTTTTGTATAATTGTTTACACAAGGCAAGGATGCATGATGAATATTTCATCTTGTAGTGGCAAGTCTGTTTTGTTACTACAGATATCTAAAATGGCCCGTGTTGTTTTTGCCAAGAGACATGTAAAGTTGTAAATATCTCAGGCATTGAAGTAAGTGAGAAGTCCTTCAATGGATATATTAGTGATATTGTTACTATTAACAATAAATGAATTTTGGCTTTTAGATTCTTGAGTTAAGCAGGGATCAACTTTAGTATTTGACCAATTTACAGACAGGTTTGTCCTATTGCAAAATATGAACTGACATAACATGATCATGGGGAAATCTCTGTTATATAGGATCAACATATTTCAGTAATATAGTCTGAACTTTGTTCATATCATGTAGTTGTTCATAGAGGTCTTTCTTAGTTGCATCTATATGTACATGCTGTTTTAGTTTTAGAAAACAATAAAGCACATTTACATTGGTGGCTCTTACTATTTTCTTATTGATTACCTCATATGTCCTCTGCCAACTACAATCAACCTAGTGGTTAATATATGGACACACAAAAGATTGTAATTCAACTTCTTGAATCATTGTTGATTCCAATGAATTTTGTATGGTTTTATTTTTCATAGCAGGAAACTATTTAAAAATAATGGATTGATTTTGACTACGGTGAAGAAGAAAATGGATCGACTTTGATCTCACCATACAGTTTCTCTGGTAGTACAGTAATTTACATCCAATTTTAACCACCTAGCATTACAATACAGACAATTGTTTGTTCTCTTACAATTTAATCCCAACCTTGACCTTGCCTTTGGTCCCAAAAGCCCCTTCAAGAAAGGTTGTCTTTTGGAAGGTAAGTTTAAGTCATACCTTGCATTTGCAAGTACTTTGGGCTTGCTTATCTTGCCTTCCCTTTTAGAAAAGCAGAATTAATCTTTTATACTGCATACCTGAATTTGCAAAGAGGGAGGACTTGTTGGGTTTTCTCAAGACTAGAAGGGAGAGGGAGGTGGTCTTTAGGGCTCAACTAACAAGCCCACCCTAGAAAAGGTTTGTCTGTCAAAATTAATCCTTTCTCTTGATATTTACCTTATCAGTAGGAGGTAAAACACATAAGACAATAAATGTATGAGATTTATAAATTCCTATTGCAAGTACTTAACAAATTTTTAGCTATGCTGGTTTATAACTGTAACATGAACTAAACCAATATTCCAGGAGTGATGGTTGCTTAGTAACCATGTTTTTGTTGAGTTATATATATGGGTCAACAAGAGAATCAATGGAACTTAGTCTTACCCATATTCTGTGACCAATGTTTTGTTGGTAGGTCGGGGTTATTTGACACATACTTCTCGCTCCTTCATGCGGTCGTGGCTGAGTTTCTTAGCTCGAGTGGTGATGGATATGCAACCTGATTGGTAGGATATGCCCCAGATGCTGGAACGCTTTCCAATCAACCATATTTGGAGTCCTTTTCTCCCATGTGAGGTTTATTGCATCAATCTAGTTTTCTGTTTGTTGATACAAGTCACCATGGTTGCAATGTGTGTTTCTTTCTTACAGATCTGGTTGGATGGCATATTTCTGTGGTATTTGCAAAGGTGGATGGGGTCTGGAATCAACGATTTGTTTATGATCTAATCCCTGGGGGTAGCAACCGCTTTTTATTCTTTGATTTAAAAGAAAAGCATGATGCTACCTAAGAAAGGGCTTTCGGTCATCTGTCATTTGATCCATGGCAGGTCGCCCCGATGATGATACGACGCTCTGCAGTGGAAGATTTCAAAATAGATCAAGATTCAAAACCCCATCGGGGTCTCTTTTCTACTATGCTTTTCCAATCTTGATCATGATTTCTTGAAAACAAACTTGGGTGTAGAGAAGCCCTTCCAATTTTTTGTTAAATCCCTTGCTGGGAAAACTGTACTATTTTGGGTTCACGAATCTGATCTTGTTAAAGATTTGAAGCAGGATATCCAAAATATTATGGGTATTCCAACGACTTCACAAAATATGATCTAGGGGGCAAATCTTTGCAAGATGATATGAGGATAAAAGATTATTGCATTATCCATTCCTCATTCATTATCTTAAATTTTAGGTTGAGGGGAGGCTCTTTAGGTTCCAACATTTCCAAGTGATCTATTTCATATTGGGATGCAACGAAAAGTAAGGGTGAACCTCAAGCTCGAACTGATTAGGCGAAAACATATGGCTCACTCCAAGCTGGGAAGAAGTTCACTTCAGCCAGGCAAAGTCATAACATTTTAGGACCTTATATTGTTGATCAAATGGAACATGCTCCAACAATGGTAGTAAATGTGTGCAGGTTTAATGGTAAAGGATTTGTTTGATGTTCTACAATCATAAGCCATTGTGTGCAGGTTTAATGGTTTCTGGCCCAAATCAGACGATCTACACCAGTGGGTTTTTTTTCAATTGGACCACCAACTATGACATTCACTTATGGTCAAAAGGATTTTTTATCATACAATTTGACACAAAAAAATATTTGGAATATGCCCAAAATGAGGGACCACGATTTTGGGGGATTGTAGGTATTTTTAACATTTATCACTCCATGGTTTCCTAGTTTTTATGCCAACTCAATGGTAGTTTAAAAAATGTCGGTTTGGGTGAGATTGTATAATCTCCCTCTTCCTTTGGCACTGACAGGTATTAGAGGGAATTGGAATAATTTTGGGCAGATACATAAGACAGATTTAGAAAGACCTAACAAAGGATTTTTTACCTTTTCTTTTCCTGAATCTGCGTAGAGGTAGATCTTAGTAAAAGGATACTTGATCGCATCGACTTGATTCATAATAATTTTCATTGGACACATCCTCTAGCTTTTGAGAACACAACATTAAGATTCCACGTCTTTTTTCAAACAACACACCTACAAAAAACTTGTTTGTGGGCAAAGAAGCTTCCAAATTGGAAAAAGAAGTAGCCCAAAAAGCCAAAGGGATGTTAGGTTCTAGATCCGCAGATTTCTGAAGAAGAGGAAGAGGAAGTTGTGGAAAATCAAATGAGTGTGGAGGTCTAGGATCTCCAAGGCATATCAGAAAACAAAGATAACAAGCAAGTTGGAACAATATCCCAAAGCTAGAGAGTCTCTGAAAAAGCATAAATTTAAGTGCAATAGTCGATGGAAGCACTTCGTCAATTAGAGAGAGGTGGAGTAAAGTGATCTCGTGTCAAAAAACTTTGACTCATAAAAAGAAGCCTCTTTAAATTCAAATGTAAATTAGTTAGTATTTGTAGCTGGTGCAACTTCTCTAGGAGTTTGGCGTAAAGTTTAGGGTTTAAGGTATTTATGTGTTTGAAAATTCATTAGTCGTTTTAGTATGCTTCCTTTGAGTGTGTTGAGTTTCCTTAAAAACTGTTCTGGAACGATGTTCATTGAAGACTCTTGTGCATGGTTGGATATCATATGGTGCCAAACCCTTTTTGCGTAGAGCTAGATCTTAGGAAAGGGATACTTGATCACATTGACTTGATTCATAATAATTTTCATTGGACACAACCTCTAGATTTGAGAACACAACATTAAGATGCCACATTTGTTTTCAAGCTAGAGAACTACAAAAAACTTGTCTACGGGCAAAGAAGCTTCCAAATAGGAAAAATAAGCAACCCAAAAAGCCAAAGGGATGGTAGGTTCCAGGTCCGTAGATTTTAGAAGAAGAGGAAGAGGAATTTGTGGAAAATCAAATGAGTGTGGAGGTCTAGGATCTCCAAGGCATATCAGAAAACAAAGGTGACAAGTATGCTGGAACAATATCCCAAAGCCAGAGAGTCTCTGAAAAAGCATAAATTAAAGTGCGATGGAAGCACTCCCTCAATTAGAGATAGGTGGATTAAAGTGATCTTGTGTCTCATAAAGCATTGACTCATAAAAAGAAGCATCTTTAAATTCAAATGTAAATCAGTTAGTAATTGTACCTAATGCTCCTTCTCCAGGAGTATGGCGTAAAGTTTAGGGCTTAGGGTATTTATGTGTTTGAAAATGCGTTGGTCATTTTGGTATGCTTCCTTTGAGTGTGTTGAGTTCCCTTTAAAACGGTTCTGGAATGATGTTCGTTGAAGACTCTTGTGCATGATCGGATATCATATGGTGCCAAACCCTGTTGGATATATGTTGCGGATATATGTTATGCTTTAATGACCGTGTAATGGTATTTCCATTATGCGTTATCGAAACGGTGTGTTGGTTAAAATTATGGCTTTCTACTTCGAATAAGTTGGAATGTGGTGGTATGTTGTGTGTTTTAAGGTGAAGGTGTGTTGAACAATTTGTGACATAACATTAAAAGTATGTCCCACCTTGAAAGAATGCAACTCGACGATATATGCAAGTTAGTTTTGGTGTTGGTATAGTTAAAATGGTATTCTAGTTATAGCTATACGAATTGATTTGGTATAATGTTGAATGGTTTATGGTACTGCGTGTTTGTTGTCGTGTGAATGGTTGACATGACTCATATATATAGAGCTTTGTTTATGTGTGTGTGTGTGTGTGGAGCTTTGTTAATATATATTGTTTCATACATATTAAATTGGAACGTTGGCTCATATACATATAATTTGGTTCATATGTTGAATGATATGTTTTGAAGACCATAAACCATGAGCACGTTGACCCTATTATATGGCATATAATGTGAATCCGTGTGTTATATGTGATGAACATGCCATAGGTGTCTATGGTATGACATGAAAGTAGTATGTAATGTGTTATATGTGATGGACATGCCACAGGTATGTATGGTATGACATGAAAGTAGTATGTAATATGGTATGTGGGATTCACACTTTTTTTATGGACCTATGTCATATGGTATGAAATTGCATGGTGTATGGAGATATATTGAGAGCCTACATCCTTAGTTGAAGTTTGTTTTTTAAGACGAAGTTGTATGCTAATTAGTTTTTTTGCAGTGATAATATTGTGAAATGGATCGAATTGGTGATGTATTAGAATTATTGAATACTCTAATACATTCTACTATGGACAATATAGTTATGATTGGCAAAGTCATTCTCACATACATTCAAACTTGTTTATAAAATGTACAAGAAAACATTGAATTTTTGCAGCTTGAGTCACAGTTATAGCAAGATGAGTTACAACATCGTAAGCATCATTTAGAACTTGTTTTTGTTCAGAACAATTATCTATTTGAAGTTGAAACAAACACCCATCAGCATCCAACAAGTAATCAAGTCAATAAAGTTGAGAATAATCCCCACCAAATACCCATTTCAGGAATATATGTCCACAAAAATGCGGAAGTTCAGTCTGAACTTCCCAAGCCCATCATTAGAGCTTGGGAAGAGATTTCCAGTAACAAACACAAAACATGCATTGGATATAACAAGAATGTGCCCTCTTACATCCTAAATTGTCAAAGCCAATCCAGTTTCAAAGTGTTGGGTTTCTTTATGGAAAATCATCTTCACTTGTTCCTACTCCACAACAACAAATTGTCAAATGTCAACATTGTGACAGAGTTGGCCATGTAAAAAATCGTTGTTTTGATCTTCATCCGTGTGAGCATTGTGGTTAACACACTCATCATTCAAACATATGTCTCTGAAACAATTCCCCTGCAAGAACGAAGATTCACCTTGGATGAATCACTTCTTGTCAATCGGCTTCAACAGTGAAGAAGATATTTCGGTCATATTTCAAAGTTTCTTCTAGAGTATTAAAAAGTCTTGTAGTTGAGTTTTCTTCCTCTTCTCACCTTGTATCTGACAAGGGAGCAATTGATAGTCATCTACAAGTTTCAAAGATAAATCAAGTGAACCTGAGCCACAACCTAAGCCTACATCCACAACCATACCCAGATTCAGACTTGCAGCCAGAGAAAAAAAATTCTATGAGCATGCCTTTGGTTGGTGTCCTTCCTTAAACCACCTCAAGTTGAGTCCTCCCTTTTCAGGTTGAGGTTGTCCCTTTCTTTCGCAGGTTGAGTCCTCCCTTTTCAGGTTGAGGTTCTCCTTTTATTCCGTAGGTTGAAGACCTCCCTTTTCCAGGTTGATGGTCTCCCTCTTCAAGGCATTAAGGAGCACTTCCTCTGGTAGAAGACTTCAACTTCTTGCCAGATTTGGAAGAATTCCAGGAATTGCACATAGTGTTCTAGGTTGAGACCCAAAGGTCTCCCTTTCACAATAAAAAATGGGATCACTTCCCCTAGTAAAAGACTTCAACATCTAGCTAGATTTGGAAGAGTTCCAAGAACTACACTAAGCATTTTAGTGTTGGTGGTCATCCTTAAACCATTGTCAGTTGAGACCTCAAGTTCTCCCACCTTGTGCCATCATTTTAGAGAGCACATTCAACCAATTGTTGCCATGCATTGTTGTATTTTTCTATTAGAGCTCTCCACTTGGACTCATATATACCCCTTCAGATTAAGGGGTAATGTTGGACACTTAATCCGCTAAGGGTTATGGTGTGGAAGTTGAACAATCAAAGGAAGTCCAAGAGACCTTGGAATATGAATCCAAGAGTCATAACAATGTATTATAAATGTATATCTTGTTAATAGTAAATGTACATCACGATTATCTTATTGTTGTCTATTACTTTTGTGTGTTTCACAATGACTCTTATGTATTCCATAAATTAATTGAATCTAAATATGACTAAGTTTGGGACCTTCAAATATTGTGAATTTTAAAACTTGTATTCGTTTAGGGCCTCAAAACGGCTCCGGAAGTTCAGGACCCGAAAAACTGCTAAAAATAGTAAGTTATGCCGAAACTGAAAAACTGAAAGAGACAATGGTGGGGGGCCAAGTGGAATAGGTGGGTGGCCACCAATATCCACCGGGATCATTAAGCCCCCAAAACGGCTCCGAGAGTGGAGGACCCGAAAACCTGCTAAAAATAGTAAGTTGTGCTGAATGTGAAAATCTGCAAGAATTGATGGTGCTGGTCCAAATGGAATAGGTGGGTGGCCACCGATATCCACCTGGATCATATCGGGCCCTTAGAGCAAGCAGCCCTGAAAAGGGTGATCAATGAACTCCATTCTTTCTCTTAATATAAGGAGGATGGGCAACCAGACTAGGCTTCTTCGCCTGCGAGAGATGATTGTTGAATATCATCCATCCGTGCTTTTTTTTCAAGAAACTTTATGTTCTAGGTCCATTGCTATCAAATCTATGCTATCTATATGTCCTGGGTGGAAGGTTGTGGGTATTGATGCCATTGGTAGGGCGGATGGCATGCTTGTATTGTGGAATTCTTTGTTGGTTAATCTCAAAGCTTATAAATTTTTTAGGGGGATTTTCTTATATGGATCCTTTCGAGGGATTGCTGAGCAGATCTCCCTTATCAACCTATATACTCCCTGTTATAACCGTGCAGCTTTTTGGGATAGATTGGAAAACTGCAGAATCCTATCTATTAATAATCTTATGATTATGGGAGATTATAATTCGACAATGGTAGCAAATGAATCCTGGGGTATGAAGGAACGTAATGACCCTCTTGCGGAAAATATTGGGAAGTTGCTCGGTGATTCTGGGTTGGTGGACATAAAGCTTGTGCCCATTGTACCGATTTGGACTAATAGATGTCGGGGATCGGAATATATTGCAAAAAGAATAGACTGCTCGATGATTAAACCATCAATATTTCGGCTTATGGGGAAGTTGCAATCGCGGGTGATATCTTCCACTCTGTCTAATCACATGGCTATCTTTTTGTCTTGGCGTCGTGAACCAAAGCATAAGGGTTATCCCTTTAAGTTCAATCAGGTTTGGTTATCGGACCCAGATTTCAACAAATTAGTGATAGAGTTTTGGAACGAGGATGTGCCAAGTGCAGGTTCAAGAGGATGGGGAAAGTTGGAAGATAAACTCAGAAGGTTAAAGGTTATTGTAAAGAAGTGGGAGCGAAGGAAAAAATCAATGCTTAAACAGGAGTATCATAATATTGAAGTCTGCATTGCACAAATATACAAGGAAATGTTACAGGATCCTCTGGATGTGGATTTGTATTCTATCCTAACAGAGCTTGAAGCGCGCAAAATGGATATCTTAAAAATCCAAGAAACAACCTGGAAACTAAAGAGTAGGAATCAATGGCTGAGAGAGGGTGATCTGAATATAAGTTATTTCCATAAATGTGCAAACGGGAGATGAAATAAAAATGCAATATGGGAAATACAGGCTCGAGACAGGACTAGGAAGTTCTCAAACATTGAGATCTAGAGGGAGGATTTCAGGCACTTTAATGAATTCTACAAAGTGGATATGGGTATAGATGCACTCTGTCAAAGATGGGTTATTGAATACATGCCATGAATGTTTGATCAATCAGCAAATGAATCATTAGAGTTGCCTATTACAAAAGAGGAACTTGAATTCTTCCTGAAATCCTTTGTCCATGATAAAATCCCGGGTCCAAATGGCTGGCCGGCTGAATTCTTCCTTCACTTCTTTGATTTACTTGAATTACTCTCAGTGATTGAACAGGTTTGGTTATTGGGCTATGTACATGGGGATATGAACTCAACATTCATTGCATTGATTCCAAAAGCATCTGATCCCATAACATTTGCAGATTTTAGGCCTATTGCTTTATGCAACGTGTTATACAAGATAGCATCAAAAATTATAGCCAACCGTATCAGAGGTGTTCTATCTAGGTTTATTTCAGAGGAACAATATGGGTTCCTAAAAGGAAGATCGATTCATGATGTCATGGCTATTGCTCAGGAAGAAATGCACACTATACATGATCAAAAAAAGGAGGCTCTAATCATGAAGATTGACTTACATAAGGCTTATGACAATATGGATTGGTCATTTATCATACTTGCTCTTCTCAAGGTCTGTCTCTCTATGACTTCTATACGATGGATCATGGCATGTATTAGCATAGTCAGGTATGCTATCCTTATCAACGATCTGCCAACTGAATTATTCGCGGCTGGAAGGGGACTTAGACAAGGATGTGCATTGTCCCCACTTATCTTTATTTTCGTTATGGATGGCTTTTGTAATCTCTTGAAGATGGCGACAAACGTGGGATACTTTGCAAGCTTATCCTTTTCGCCTTCTGTATGCATTACTCACTCTCTCTTTGTGGATGATTTGCTGGTATTTTGGAATCTTATTAGGAATCAATGGTTTTATCTACACTTTGTTCTGACTCGTTTTGGAGCTGCTTCTGGACTATGCATCAATAGAGGGAAATCAATCTTAATTTTTGACAGTGGGGATATGGACAAAATTAACTTTATTGTTGGATTCCTAGGGTTTTATATGAGTCATCTTATGTTGGGTATTACCTATCTGGGTTTTATACTAAAACCTTGTGCATATAAAAACCGAGACTGGGTATGCCTGCTTGACAAGTATAGAAATAAAATCATGAAATGGACTAATAAGTGGCTTACACTTGGTGGTCGTTTTATTCTGGTTCAAGCAATTTTATCTCAACTTATGGTATACTGGTATCATTTGTTTTACCTCCTGGCTTTCATTATTGGGAAATTAAATGCAATGATATCCCGCTTTATATGGGCTGGTGCATCCAATCGCAAGAAATTCCACCTTTGCAAACTCTCTCTTCTTACTAAGCCCAAAATTTATGGAGGATGGGGGTTACTTGATATTCAAGCTTTCACAAATGCCCTACTTACTAAATCTTTGTGGCGAGTTTTAAATGGCAAGGGGATCTGGTCTTTGATCATAGATCATAAATATATTTGGGGTGATCCCATTCTTCAGCTTTACCGTGGAACCTTTTGTTCGGCATTCGAGTGTTCACAGATTTGGTGCAGTTTTATGAAGATCAAAGATATCCTCGGCAGAAGACTGGTATGGTGCTTTGGTAATGGCCAAAATATTCTTATAGGAGGTGACAGAATCATGGGTCAAATTGGAATTGATGGTTTTGATGCGTTGTTAATTAATAGGCTTAATCAAAGGGGGCTCTTCTTTCTATCTGATCTCATATCTTATTGGGAGCTTGAAGCTCCGATATGGAAATCTGCACATTCTATTGGCTTGCAGGTCCCGGACATAGGCAAATGGGATCAATTCGTTGGTTCCCTTCAGTCAGCGGGATTATCATACAAAAGAGAAGGGGATAGGATCATATGGGATGGCTCTATGCGGGAAAATGGCACTCAGGTTAATGAATTATACCTTCAAATCATAAAAGATCAGATTGATGATCGTTTCCGGTCTTGTCTTTATCCTGCTTGGCGATGGAAGACCCTGAATAAGATTATGTTGTTTGGATGGCTACTTCGGCGGGGAAAAAATCTCACTTGGGATACCCTTATAAAACGTGGCTTCCAGGGACCTGTGAGATGCCCCTTCTGCCATTTAAATGAAGAAACGGTGTTACACTTAATTTTTGAATGTATATTGTCTCTTAATGTTTGGAGATTATTCACCCTGCTTCAGGATGAACCGAATTGGAGACCACTCGAACATTCTATGTTGTTTGGGAGTTATAGGGTGCCCGGAACCATTTTATCTTTCAATATATCCCTTTCGACATCTCAAGGATTCACACAAAAATTATGCGATGGATGGGGGATATCACAAAGTCGACTTCAGACATAGTGACCTCTTTGTTCATGGCCGCCCACACCATATTACTCTCCCAGCGATTTATTTTGATGGGGCTCAGAAGGAAGGTAAATGTGGGGGTGGGGCCTTGATTAAACTATCTGTTGTGGAACATTATCATGTTTATTGGAACGGTGGCTATGGGACCAACAACAAGGCCGAGCTCATGGCTTTATGGAGCGGGATTTTGGTGACCTTCCATCTTGAACTTGCTAGTATTCATGTATATGGTGATTCCAAGCTCATTATTGATGGGATTTCTGGTAAGTGCAGGATGCAAGGTCAACACTTAAATGGATGGATTGATCGCATCTTGTACATCCTGTCCAAACAGGCTTTTTCGATGAATCATATTTTTAGAGAGTTTAATACGAGGGCAGATTATCTGTCTAAAAAAGGTCTGGAGGCACCATTCGGGTCTATTGCGATTTTACATTTCAGAGACTCTAGATAGGTGGTTTCTTTTATCTATCCTTTGCCTTAACTCCCATCGATCATTGCAAGCAAGCCTAGCGGAATCTATCAAGTGAGCCGATACATTTTGGTCTACTACAAGTGAGCCTGTTTATTAATTTAAGCATATGGATCCATAATTTTGTGATTCCTTCATGCTGGTGTTTGTTTTCACTAGGACAAGTCACATAGCTTCTACAAGCGAGCCTATATATATCTTTCAGTACGATGCATCATGTTCCTCCTAGATACTGTATGGTCATGTTTCTGGGTTGTTCTATAATTTTGATGGACTGTCCTTTCTACTTCTATGGATAGCAGATCATGTTATTAGGTTGGGACTATATGGTCCCTTTATAGATCTATGATATGTCTATGTACAGATTTTATGTAGTGATCCATATCTTTCACTATGACAACGAACATATGATATGTTTGTCTCTGATTTTGGTAGGAGCTCAACTATCTTTCGGTCTTGACCATTCTGTTTTGAATGTGCCAAGACATTCCATGTAATCATGCTTATGTATTGTTCTAATATAATAATATTTTTTCTTTCCTTGAAAAAAAGAAGTTTAGGGCTTAGGGTAATTATATGTTTGAAAATGCGTTGGTCATTTTAGTATGCTTCCTTTGAGTGTGTTGAGTTCCCTTAAAAATGGTTATGGAACGATGTTCTTTGAAGACTCTTGCGCATGACCGGATATCATATGGTGCCAAACCTTGTTAGATATATGTTGTGCTTTAATGACCGTGTAATGGTATTTCCATTGTGCCTTATCGAAACGGTGTGTTGGTTAAAATGATGGCTTTCCACTTTGAATATGAGTTGGAATGTGGTGGTATGTTGTGTGTTTGAAGGTGAAGGTGTGTTGAACAAATTGTGACATAACATTAAAGGTATTTCCCACCTTGAAAGAATGCAACTTGGTGATATATGCAAAATGGTATTCAAGTTATTGCTATGTGAATTGATATGGTATAATGTTAAATGGTTTATGGTATTGCGCGTTGAAGAGTTATCGTGAGAATGGTTGACATAAATAATATATATAGAACTTTGTTAATATATATATATATATATATATATATATATATATCTTTGTTAATATATATTGTTTCATTCATATTAAATTGAAACGTTGGCTCATATACATATAATTTGGCTCATATGTTGAGTTATATGTTTTGAAGACCATAAACCATGAGCACGTTGACCCTGTTATATGACATATAATGTGAAGCTGTGTGTTATATGTGATGAACATGCCATAGGTATGTATGGTTTGACATGAAAGTATTATGTTATACGGTATGAAATTTCATGGTGTATGGAGGTATATTGAGAGTCTACACTTCTAGTTGAAGTTTTTTTTTAAGACGAAGTTGTATGTTAATTAGTTTTTTTTGCAGTGATATTATTGTGAAATGGATCGAATTAGTGTTGTATTATATTACTGAATACTCTAATACATTTTATTGTGGACAATATAGTTATGATTGACAAATTCAATCTCACATATATTCAAACCTATTTGCAAAATGTACAAGAAAACATTGAATTTTTGCAGCTTGAGTCACAATTATAGCGAGATGAGTTACAACATCATAAGCAGCATTTAGAACTTGTTTTTGTTCAGATCAATTCTCTATTTGAGGTTGAAACAAACACCCATCACCAACCAACAAGTAATCAAGTCAATAAAGTTGAGAATGATCCCCACCAAGTACCCATTTCAGGAATATATGTCCACAAAAATGCGGAAGTTCAGTCCGAACTTCCCAAGCCCATCATCAGACCTTAGGAAGAGATTACTAGTAACAAACACAAAACATGCATTGGATATAACAAGAATGTGTCCTCTTACATCCTAGACAATTAAAGCCAATCCAACTTCAAAGTGTTGGGTTTCTTTATGGCAGATCATCTTCACTTGTTCTTGCTCCTCCACAACAACATATTGTCAAATGTCAACATTGTGACAGAGTTGGCCATGTAAAAAATTGTTGTTTTGATCTTCATCTTTGTGAGCATTGTGGTTAACACACTCATCATTCAAAAAAATGCCTCTGAAACAATCCCCCTGCAAGAACGAAGATTCACCTTGGATGAATCACTTCTTGGCAATCAGCTTCAACAGTGAAGAAGATATTTTGGTCATATTTCAAAATTTCTTCTAGAGTATTAAAAAGTCTTGTAGTTGAGTTTTCTGCCTCTTCTTACCTTGTATCTGACGAGGGAGGAATTGATAGCCATCTACAAGTTTCAAAGATAAATCAAGTCAACCTGACCCACAACCTAAGCCTACATCCAGAGACAACCATACCCAAATTCAGACTTGCAGCCAGAGACAGAAAATTCTATGAGCATGCCTTTGGTTGGTGTCCTTCCTTAAACCACCACATGTTGAGTCCTCCCTTTTCAAGTTGAGGTTCTCCCTTTCTTCTGTAGGTTTAGTCCTCCCTTTTCAGGTTGAGGTTCTCCCTTTATTCCGTAGGTTGAAGACCTCCCTTTTCCAGGTTGATGGTCTCCCTCTTCAAAGCATTAAGGAGCACTTCTTCTAGTATAAGACTTCAACTTCATGCCAGATTTGGAAGAGTTCCGGGAATTGCACAAATAATTCTAGGTTGAGACCCAAAGGTCTCCCTTTCACAATAAAAAATGGGATCACTTCCCCTAGTAGAAGACTTCAACATCTAAGCATTTTAGTGTTGGTGGTCATCCTTAAACCACCGTCAGTTGAGACCTCAAGTTCTCCCACCTTGTGCCGTCATTTCAAAGAGCACATTCAACCAATTGTTGCCATGCATTGTTGTATTTTTGTATTAGAGCTCTCTACTTGGACTCATATATACCCATTCATATTAAGGGGGGAATGTTGGACACTTAATCCACTAAGGGTTATGGTGTGGAAGTTGAACAATCAAAGGAAGTCCAAGAGACCTTGGAATATGAATCCAAGAGTCATAACAATGTATTATAAATGTATATCTTGTGAATAGTAAATGTATATCACGATTATCTTATGTTTGTCCATTACGTTTGTGTGTTTCACAATGACTCTTATGTATTCCATAAATTAATTGAATCTAAATATGACTAAGTTTGGGACCTTCAAATATTGTGACTTTTAAAACTTGTATTTTTAAGTAAATCCTGTTGAATCCCTATTTAAAAGTAAAAGTGGGTTCAAATTTGCTTTATTATTTATAAGGTTCATATGCAATCTAGAACTCATCATGTTAAAAGTCGAAAATAATTGCTCTTCAAAATACACCAGGGTAAGTCCATCTTAAAATTGTCGAGAGTTAAAATTGTGTAGATCCATTTTAATAGCACCCAGATGTAGTTGATGTAGTTGATGTAGTTGACATTGAAATATTTTATTTATAATTCATGTTCTTCACATTAAAATGTTCTATACATTTAATTAATTTTATTATTAATATATTATCAAATATTACATATCAAATAATATTAAACATTGAAAGTAACGTCACCTTCAAGGATTTTGAAGACATTAAAAAATCATCCTTCTCTCACTTTCAAAACTTGTATAGTGAGGATAAGGACTTGGACCAATACTCAGATCTGCTTGACATCATTCCTTCTGCAATTTCTCCTCGTATGAATGAGATCCTTGAGGCCAAAGTCACCAAAGACGAAGTCAAAAAGGCCCTCTTTGATATGGATCCGGATAAGGCCCCCGCGCCGGATGGCTTTTCCGCCAGGTTCCTTCAAGTTTGTTGGCCGATTGTTGAAAAGGATCTGCTCAAAATGGTTCAGAAGTCTCAAAATGCTCAGAAAATAGGAGGTAGCACAAACTCCACTTTCCTAGCCCTAATACCAAAGGAAAAAGGTGCCAACAACTTCAGCAGATTCCGCCCGATTTCCTTATGCAATACTGGGTACAAGATTATCACTAAAGTTATTGCAAATAGACTGAAGCTCATTCTTCCCAAAATAATTCCGGAGAACCAAGGAGGCTTCATTCAAGGAAGGCAAATCGTGGACAACTTCACCCTTGTTCAAGAAGTAATCCACTCAAGTCTTCTTCGAAAAGAACAAGGTATGGTGATTAAACTTGATTTAGCAAATGCTTTTGATCGTGTAAATCATAGCTTTCTTTTAAAAGTAATGAGCAAGTTTGGTTTTGGAGCAAATTTCATCAAATGGATCCGGGCATGCATCTCAGAGCCTTGGATCGCTCCTCTTGTAAATGGAAGAGACACTGATTTCTTCAAAGCTTCAAGAGGGCTAAGGCAGGGGTGTCCTCTTTCCCCTCTGCTTTTTGTCATCCAAGCCTCTGTCCTCAGCTACCTGTTACACAAAAAGATGCAAGATCAAGATATCAACGGACTGTGTATTGCTAGAGGGGTAAAAAATATAAACCATGCCCTATTTGTGGAAGACACTCTGTTTTTGGGAGCTGCCTCTCTCTCCTCCGCCTCTAAATTTAAAGCAGTTTTGGATGACTTCAGTGAAGCCTCTGGCAGCGTTGTAAATAAGAACAAATGTCATATCTACAGCTGGAACACCTCGCCCAGATTGCTCTCCGCTATTTCTAGATGTTTGGTTTTTGCTGCCTCCTCCAATTGGATCTCCTTTAAATACTTGGGCCTTCCTGTTTTCCATAAGAAATCTACAAGCAAAGACTGGCTCCCTCAGCTAGAAAAATTCAAGTCTAGGATCCAAGCCTGGGGCTTCTCCTGGCTTAACACTGCTGGCAAATCTGTCCTTATTAAATCTGTGCTCTCCAGTCTTCCCCTATTTCAATTCGCTGTGCTTCTCGCTCCGGCAAGTATATTAAAAAAAATGGAAGAATTCATGCGGAGGTTTTTCTGGAAGGGAGGTAAACATAATGAAAAAAAGATTCCCCTTATCAGTTGGGAAACCATCTCCAAGCCTCTGAGGGAGGGTGGGTTAAATTTCAAAAATCTCTGTCAGCAAAACGTGGCTATGGCAGCTAAGATTATTTGGAGGATCATAGCGCCCAAGCCTGGCTGGGCCCAATTGGCTCTCTGGAAAAAGTATTTCAGGGGTCCTCGTTCCTCCTGTTTAGACAATGTAATCCATTTGCCTTATTCGTCTTTTCTCAAACTGTATGTTAAAGCTGCTCCCTTAATCAATGCGCACTCCTATTGGATTCCAGGAAATGGCATAAAGATCAATATCTGGGCTGATAAAATTATGAATAAGGACCCAATTGAAGACAGAGCCTCCATTAGAGCGTTGCGTTGCTGGATGGATAGAGAGGGGCTGTGTTCGTTGTGGGATATTTCTCTTTGGAAAGACTCTGCCTGGGCAGGGTGGAAACGAATTAAGGTGCCGGCTCACCTGACACTCGAATGGTCCACGCTGCTGGACCTCCTCCATGGCTTGGCATCCACGCGCATGAGGAAAAAAGATGTGAAAGGTTGGGGGCCGAATGCCAAAGGTTACACTGTCTCCATGGGATATGACAAGCTGAAAGAGAGGCCTTACGTCCCTCCTGACCCTGCACCTTGGCAGGGGGTCTGGCGTTTTCCTTCATGGCCCAAAGTCGACTTCTTTGCTTGGCTCCTTTGCCACGGCAGGATCCTTACGTATGACATCTTGCAAAGAAAAGGGTTCTATGGTCCCTCCATCTGCTCGATGTGCAATGAAAATGCAGAGACTGCTGCCCACCTAGTCCTCGAATGCAAGTTCTCTAAGCAGATCTGGTCCTCCTTCATTCACAATTTGGATCCCAACTTTTTGCTCCCTCGTTCCACTGCTGATCTCTTTTCTAATTGGGCAATCAGATATCCTGGCCCCCCTTCTAAAAATCAACTAATTAAATCCGCATGGGCTGTCCTTCCTAAGGTTATTTGTTGGCAGATCTGGCTAGAAAGAAACAGAAGAATCTTCAGAAATATTAAACAGAATCACAAGGTCTTAGAAATCAAGATTAAATGTCATCTAAAGGAGTGCTTGACTGATATAAAATATGATTCCAATCTCAGCCAACAGGACATTGCTTGGGGATCTTCCCTTGACTTGCAATTTCAATCAGCAGTTAGAAACGTCCCTCCTCTCAAAGACTGGCAAATAAGGAAATCCGAAACTGACCTTCAAGACTGGCTCAATTCTCATTCAAGGCACTCTCTCTTTTTTGATGGGGCAGCAAAGGGAAATCCGGGCAAAGCTGGTGCTGGAGGTGTTGTTGTAAGTCCAATTGGGGAAAAAATCCATACCTTCGCTTAGGGGCTTGGATTCTCATCCAGCGTTCAAGCTGAAGCTTTGGCCCTCTACCAAGGCCTCAAGATCCTCAAAGATTTAAATATAAGTGAAGCTAATGTCATAGGGGATTCCCAGATCATTATAAACGCAATGGTTTCCAACTCCCCAGCCTCGGATCTCAAACTAGCAAGGCTGATATCCAGAATTAAGGGTATGGAAAACGCTTTTCAGAAGCTGAATTACTATCATGTGCTGAGAACTCACAATAAACAGGCGGACATTGAAGCCAATAAAGCTACCCTCCTCTCTGCCAGGGTCAAGATGAAAGACGAGGAAGAATCTTGGGAACCTATCCCATAAGCTGTCCGTGGTCATGTTTTACTGTTGGCTCTTAAATAAATTTGTTTGTATCTTTAAGTTAGGGAAAATCTCTGAAATCGAATTTTTAGATTGTCTGTCATGGAAGAAGTTTGCAAGCTTCGGCTGCATTTTCAATATTAGCACTAAGATGCATCAGGATTTAGACATCCTCAATGTAATCAGATTTCTGGCATTCAGGCCAAGATGAATATTAATATCACATAACCGTTTCTGTCAAAAAAAAAATATTAAACATTGAAAGTATTACAAATCAAAACATGTATAGTATATATGTAGTTGACATTGAAATATTTTATTTATAATTCATGTTCCTCACATTAAAATGTTAAAAATTTTCCCATCATTCTTTTATATGTATACATTTAATTAATTTTATTATTAATATATTCTCAAATATTACATATCAAATCCATATTAAACATTGAAAGTATACAAATCTCCCTCATACCTTGAATTCAGAAGTAATTATTAATGGAATAAGAATTATCTCAATGTTTCTCTCCATATATGTTTCATGTTAAAATCTTCTACTCAAAGTGAGTATTGATTGAAATATTTTATTTATATGCCACGTTAAACTTTTAGTATGAAAAAGAAATGTAATTTCTTCACTACTTAATATGGAGATGAGTAAAAAAACAATATGGAGATGAATAAAAAGAAAATTTACTTTTTATTACCACTAAGAAATTTAATTCAATACTTAAAATGGAGATGACAAGAAATAGTATTGTTGATATTACATGATCTATAATTCATTCTACATTTAGTTTACATGTTATATTTAAAACATAAATATATTAATAACAATTATTCCATTAATAGTTTGTAATTCTTTCAATACTTAATACGGATTTGATATGTAATATTTACCAAATATTAATAATAAAAATAATTAAACTTAATGTGGAGAACATGAATTATAAATAAAATATTTCAATGTTAACTCTATATATATATATATATATATATACAATCCTAGATCCATCTTAACTTGGGGGATCACTTCGGATCTACCAAGCAGCACCTCTAGAGATCAAATCTCTTGAGAATCACTCCGGATCCATCTTAACTCCAAGGATCACACCGGATCTACCAAGCAGCACCTCAAGAGATCAAATCTCTTGAGAAGGAAATCTTTTTTTACGTGAAAAGAGATTTGATGCCCTTTACATATACAAAAATACAGAGTTAAGATGGATCTAGGATGGTATAATATATATGTAGTTGACATTGAAACATTTGATTTATAATTCATGCTCTCCTTATTAAAATGTTAAAACACTTGTATGGATACATTTAATTAATTTTATTATTAATAATTTCTAAAATGTTACATTCCAAATCCATATGTAGAATTCAAAGAAAAATCATTCTCTCTATATATATGTTTCATGTTAAAATCTTTTACTCAACTCCATATTAATAATGAAATAAATCTCTCTCGTTATGAAATTATAAGAAATTTTTTAATTTAAATTATAATAATTTTCTCTATAAAAACTAGATATAAAATTATGTTATTTAATGCATTTGTCTTTGATACGACTTTTTTGAGTCTTTTCAGTTTGGCCTACTTTGGCAGACAAATTTGAAGTGAAATCTTGATTTGTGTAATTTAAATATATATGGATTCAACAACTTGAAAAAGTTCTAGGGCACTTCGATTGTGCAAAATTTACCCATTAAATTTGTGATTTCAATGAATTCTTGAATATTTCATCTCCATATTAAATAGAGGAAAAATTACATTTCTTTCTCAAATTATATATATATATATATATATATATATATATATATATATAATAAGTAGTGAAAAAATTATATTTCATCTTCATTAAAAGGTAAATAATTTTTTGTACTTCCAGTTACTTTATATCTATATAAAATTATGTAAAATTATTATTTATTTCTTTTGTTATTCATATTTTTAATTTTTTAATTTAAAATATTTTTTTATTATTTTTAAATGTAATTTTACATGACAATATCTTTCTCCTATATCAAATTGTTTTAAATATATTAAAATAATTCAAAATAACTTGCAAAAACCCTAAATTTATATAAACAATGATTATATATAATTTTCATAAATTATTAGCTAACATTACAATAATAAATACAATTTAACATTACAATAATAAATACAATTTAACATATTTTATAATGAATACAATTTAATATATTTTTTCTTCAGTGTATATTTATGGTTTCTTTTTTTTTTTAAATGATCAAATTAGAATTAATAAGATAGGAATGAATATTCAATAGGTTTATTCTTTAATATGTATATCTGTAATGTTACTTGGTTTTGGTTTCATGAAACTAGAATTTATAAAATAAAATAGAAAAATTATATAAAAATTATTTAAATAATAACCATAAATATATATGAAAGTCACAGTTTGAAAAAAAAATTGTCATAAAAAATTTACGTGCCTCGTATAAGTTCCCATCAAATTTATACCATCACTAAACACCACGAAGGTGACAAAGCTGCACCAGTCCGTGGGTGCGCTTCAGCTTAACACAATCACGTATGTCCAACAGCTCCAAAGATATCAATGTTCTCAGGTAATCCAAAGACAAACTTTGCAAGAACTGTGAGCATGCAAGTTGGGGAGGCAATGCTTCAATATTCTCACGAGCTGAAAGAGACAAGTCAAATCAGGGGAGGCAATGCTTCAATATTATCACAAGCTGAAAGAGACCAGTCAACTTGGGGAGGCTATGCTTCAGTATTTTCACGAGCTGAAAGAGAGAAACCTGCTGAAAGAGACAAGTCAAGTTGGGGAGGCAATGCTTCAATATTCTCACGTGCTGAAAGAGAGAAGTCTTCAAGTGTGGTGATATTTCCCATGGTTTCGATCGACTCAGCTGGTCAGCTGCTTGCAACCAGTCAAATTCAGATATTTTAATTGCATAAAATTTTCGAAATTATGCGGGGGCATCAATAATTTTGTGCACTCAGACAAGTCAATATGTAGAGCTGGTTTAAATTCCCTAAAGAATTTGGGTGCATCCGCAATTCTGAGAAGTTTCTCAAGTTAATATGTTAGAGATTGGTTAAATTCCCAAACGAACTCGGTAGCACCTGCAATTTCTGGCAATCAGACTAGTTTTATTTTATTTTTTTCAAAGGAGAAAAAACGCTGTTCTTCTGAATAATGAAAAGAAACGGTACATTTGTAGAGAAAATTGGACATGCATGCATGCACTATTCAGGAAAATCATAGTTCTAGGATAAAATTGAAAGGAGCGTCACATCGCTCATTCGAAGTACAGAGAGGTTTTGCTAATGAGACAATATAGGAACCTAACTGCAGAAAAAGATGGGTACTGTAAACAAGTGTAACAATACTACCATATGACACAAACAAAAACCATCATAGATATAGCAGAAAACTAAGGCAGTGGCAGAGAATAGGATCTCGATAAAATGGTGCCCTGCCAATGCTGAATGTGCAGTAAACCAAAAGGGATATCCAAGCTTTGTTTGGATAAACTATCTGCCCGCGAATTCGCCTCCCTGTAGATGTGCTGTAGTCTGGAATTCGCCTCCCTGTAGATGTGCGTCCTTCCAGACAAGGCAGCCCTGCTGCCAGTAAAGTATAAACTGAGAAAGATAAAATAGTCCTTTCTGCACCAAAAGTATGTCTGAGGAGTTGGGGGATGTAAAGATCCGGAGGGAGTACCGAAATACCCTCAACTCCAAAGAGAATGTTTTTCCCATTCCCGAACATCCAAAGGAGCCTGTCACGAACAATTGAGTAGATACGTCTAAAGCTGCGAGAAATGATGGAGTTGTTCGAACAGGAGGGGAGGCCCTGACGAAAAAAAGATAAAAGCCCACAGTGGATATTGTACTTGTCCTTGAAGAGAAGAGGCCAGATGCCATCCCCTGAAAGTGCCCTCCAGAGAGATTTGGCCAGAAGGGATTGAGTGAAAAACGGATGTCTAGAAGTCCCCATCCCCCCAGCCGCTTAGGAATAGAGATCAAGTCAAGTCGGCGGAGGTGGAATTTCCTAGATCTCTTCGCCCCAGACCAAATGAAGTCAGCCATGATCCTCCGAATCCGGGAAATGATAGAGGTCGGGATAAGAAACAGATGCGCCCAGAAAACCACGAATTGATGTAGGACAGACTACGTTAGGATAAATCTGGTCCCAAGAGATAGCCACCTGTTTGACCACATACCCAGCCTTTTCCGAAATTTTTCCAGAAGCCACTGCCATTCCTTGTTGCAGCAATTGTTGGGCTTAAGGCGGAAGCCAAGGTAATTGAACCCCACCGATAGAGGCACCAAGGGCATTTGAAATAGCCCAACAATGATCTGGAGTTTGTTCTGATCCCCTGAACTAGCCACGATGAGGGATTTTGAGCCACTTATCATAAAGCCCGAGGCAGCCCCAAAACGAAAGGAAAATGTAATGGAGAGCGGACCATTGTGCACATGCTATGATACCAAAAATTAAAATGTCATCAACAAAAAAGGAGTGTGAGATGGCAATGTTTATGGAGATATTAATACCTTTGAACAAATCTCTATGCTTCAGGTCCAGAATGTGTAGGCGCAAACCATCCATGATGAGGATGAACAACAGTGGGGAGAGGGAGCAGCCCTGCCGAAGTCCCCTCCTAGCCCTGAAAAAGTTGGAGGGCATGCCATTAACGATGACAAAATACCAAACGGAGCTATACAAGCGAGGATCCAAGCTACATTTCACGATTCCACCCCGATTTTGTGCAAAACGAGCCGCATAAAATACCGGTCTAAACAATCATAAGCCTTGTGCAAGTCAACCTTCACGATAATTGCATTCAATTTCTTGTTGTGGACCGAATGCAGACCCTCCTGGGCCAATGCAATTGCATCATGAATGAGACAACCCCGAGGGAAGCCATACTACTCACTGGTGATGCGCTTCGACAAGGGTCCAATAATGTGGTTTGCAATCACTTTTGAGATAAGCTTATATATCACATTACAAAGTGAGATAGGCCGAAAATCTAAGAAAGATTTTGGTTCAATTTTCTTAGCAATTAAAACAATAAAAGTAGAATTAATATCCCCCGGAATCCTGTCTGAGATTTTGGATGCTTCCACCACCTGGATAAGGTCGTCTACATGATGTCAAAGCAGTGAGTGAAGAGTTCCACCGACCAACCATCTGGACCAGGATTTTATCAGCTACAAACGATTTGAGTACCGCCAATAATTCCTGCTTGTTCACAGGGGCATTCAATCTCAGAGTATCCTCGTTGTCAAACATAGTAGGGAACTTGTCAAGAGCCCAAATTTGATCCCCAAAGCTTACACCTTCGCTGTGACTGAAATGATCAGAAAAATATTTAAAGGCCCCTTTTCTGATGTCCTGCGAGCAGTAGTGGAAAGTGTCACCCTGTCCTTCGATCTGCCAGATAGTGTTGCAGTTCTTGCATCCATTAGCAAAGTGGTGAAAATACTTTGTGTTTTGATCTCCCTCCCGGATCCAAACCGCGCAGCTCTTGAACTTCTAAGTGAGCTCCTAAGCTTTAAGAATGGACAATTTTTTGTCTTCCAGCTCCTGAAGCTTAGTCTTCCCTTGCCCATCCGAAGGACCCGCAACCATTTATTCATAAATATTCCTTATTTCCAGCTCGATGCTCCTAAGCTCCGATATGATCCAAGACTTTTTTTGCTTTTCCCATGTCTAGTCCATCTCTTCAACTCATGGAGTCTATTAGTGAGGAGGCATTGATCCAAAGATGCCCGAGCGAGTGACCATATGTCTTTGACTTTGTTCATAAAGACAGGGTCATCAAGCCAAAGCCTGTTGAATTTGAAGGGGATTCCATTGTAGAGAAGGGCCGATCTCCAGAATAAGAAAACAGGTTGATGGTCAGATATGTTGGAAAATAGTGTTGAAGAACACAAGTCCCCAAGAATCTCCATGACAGCTTCCTGTACAAGACAATGATCCAGCCACTTGCCAATGAAATCAGAGTCCAGTATGTGGTTCAACCAAGTCGACAGAAGAGGCAAGGGACGAATATCCACAAGGTGGTGCTCAAAGAAAATGTTGGATATTCTTTCAGCCAAAAGGTTCAGCCGAAAATGAGCTCCCCAGCATTTGGAGATCGACACCGTGGCATTGAGGTCCCCAAGCAAGATTAGATTAGGAATTCTGAGAATGTTGCTAGATTGGATCCGATTCCAGAAGGAGACACGGTTGCTGCAAGGATCGTACATGTTGATAAGGTTGAAACAAGGAGAGTAGCCATGAATTCTACCAGATACCAGAATGCCAACAAAGAAACTGAATGTAGGTAAAGTGGCGAAAGAGGGATCCCACATGACAACAAGGGCTCCAGAAAGCCCAGTTGAGTCAGTACCAGTGATATGCCAGCCTAGTCTAATGGAAATAAGGTAAGGAATGGCTTTGGAAATTGAGCACATGGTTTCTTGTAAGAAGACAATAAAAGGAGAATTAGACGAGAGGATGTTCCTAAGATGGAGGGACTTGTCATGATCGCCAAGTCCTCGGAGGTTAAGGGAGAGGATTTTATTCATGGTTCAGGGGGGAGGGCGTGCAAGCTATAAGCACCAGGGGGTCAAAAGTGGAAATGATTGAAATGTCACAAAGGTCTTCCGAATTAACAAAGAACAAAGAGGGGTTTTTTTTGTCTCTCCCTAAAATGTCGACTGTCATTTTTCCCTCGCTTGCGGACTATGATGGTTAGAGCGGAGGTGGGTGATATTTTAGGGGGCTCAGGTATAGAGCGACGATCATGTACAGTGAGGGGGGATATATCCAAATCAAGGTTCATAAAGAGGAATTCATAATTACTCCCAACGGAATTGTGCAGGGAAACAGGGGATGGGTGAGCATCAGATGATGGATGAGCATCAAGAAACAGATGGGCCGCAGGGGGATTTGTGATTGGGGGGGAGGCATCTTCCAGTGGTGGCATGTTAGGGTCAAAAATGTCCAGGAGGGGTTCACTTTCCTTCAATGGGATGGTCGGGGACAAAATGGAAGCAACCCTATTTGGTGAATTCGAGAAGGGTAATGGAAAGGGGGTGATGAGAAGGGATGGGGGCGAAGGGAGTGGGGGGTGAGTGTTCGGGGTGCACTTGTAATCAGGTCGGTGTGCCCTAGCACTAGATGGTCGAGGTTTATGGTAGGAATGGGGGCCATCAAAGGGGTCAGAAGAGGTCGAAGAGGGGGAGTGGGGAAAGCATGAAGAGGAATGTGGAGGGGAGTTGGACGAGAGGGAGTTATGATTAAATGCAGAAGCTGTATAATAAATAGGATGGGAACGAGAAATCTTACCTAAGGCCAGAGGGATCGAGACAACATACCAAGGAGGGAGACAACCCGACCGAGCATCCCGCGAAGGAGAAGAGTCGGAACAGTGGGTCACCCTCGCATCAACCAGGGGAGTAGTAACAGTACAACGAACATGCGGCTCAAATCCATAAAGCCTTGTGGAACCCCGGTGATGTGGGCAGCGATTCATCAAATGCCCTGTTTGATAGCACTGGAGGCACCTGAAGGGAATGCCCCAGTATTCAATGCGTTGTCGATGTCAAGCACCCTCCCATTTGAGATCCACACATCCCGACAAACCACCTCAAAAATTAACTTCTATCAGGAGCCAAGCAACTCGTTTATCTCTCGCCCCCATGGAGCCAGTGTCCAAATATCTAAGTCAAACAATCGAATTGCCAATGGCCGAGAGGGCCAGCTTTGTCCAGTATTCGAGGGGCAAACCTGGGATTTTAAGCCAAACAATGTTGTTCGGAGGGGTTTCCATGATCGCATTGTAGCCTCTGTACAATGAGTGCAACTAGAGAAAACCACGCCTGTTGACCCAGGTGCTTCTTAAGATCTTTGTGGCGTCCTCCTCATACGAGAAATGTATAGAATACCAAGATTTCATCATACGGCTAACCTTGGGAGGATATCCAACTAGCTTGCCCCACACCGATTTTACCCACCCAACCATTTCAGCTTCCTCCATAGCTATGAAAACCCAATGTCCGATGAGAGCGCGCTTCTGAAGACTAGTCACCCTGCCCTAGAGATCTTCAAAGCCGAAACTAAGGAGTTTGATGTCCTAAGCAGGTTCGATTAGTTTGTTCACAAAGAGTGCGGCCCTCCCGTGGAGTCTGTAATGTCCCTTGTCACAGAATTGATCCTTTAAGAAATTAGGCTCAAATGTGGAATGAGAAGCTTCTGGAGGTGCAGAGGGAATAGTTGTGCCCGAACCATATAGTTGTTCTGCCACCACTGTAGCACAAATGAACGCCTCGTGGGCTAACGTGTCCGACTCGAGAGGGTCCCCTGATCAATCCATAGGATGTCAGGTAGACAGTGCAGACAACTCAGAGGAAGGGAGCCGAATGGGCAGAAGGTGTGAGTCAGCACTGCGAGGTTGGAGGATACGGCCGAAGCTTACATAAATAGGAGAACGGGGGCCAGTGCAATGATGGAACACTTATGTCGGCGGGTGTCGGGTGGCCAACCACCTGGATACCGGGAAGTACACAAGAGGATATTGCGTTAAATGGAGATATAGTCGAACGACCCGATTAATATAAAGAGTGACGGTTATGGGAATAGACAATGTTGGAAAAAGTGCAAATCATTTATGAATAACCTCGAGAATGTTTCACTTGATACGATTTGCCTAAAAAAAGTGACATCTGCAAGGCATGTCAATGACAGAGATGCACAGATGCCAGCCCAGTGTCAGGGGCGGATGGGTGGGTTTAAAATTACTGCACTCAGAATAATATCACCGGAGAAAAAGGTGGCGGCTGGAAGGTTTTTCCGGTAGTTGCAGAGAAGCGAAGGCGAAGGTGGAGCCAGGAGCTACAACGGATGGAGGTGATGGCAGGAAGGGAGAATGAGATCATAATGGGGAAATGGTGAAAAGGAAACCTATTACAGGTGACAGTAGTAGCAGCAAGAGCACCACATGAAGTTCCACCAGTGGTTGCAGCAGTTTAAATTGAAGTCTTTACAGGGCCGAGAGATTATGAAAGAATCCACCCATTTGTTCCAAAGGAGGCTTCATTTAGATTGTTTTATGGATTCAAATGAGTCGGAATCTGTCTAAACCCCGGGACTGACTACAAAAAAAAAAATAGACATGTGGGCGTCTGTCTAGGCGATAATGGGTTAGGACTATTTGGTAAATTATGAGCAGGGAAATGAAAGCCAACAGAAAGATATGAAGGATTTCGCCCGTGGCCTCCCTGTTCATGGTGGGTGGTTGTTAAAATATATAATTACTTCCCGCATGCAGTGTTAGACAATCAGTTAAGTGAATTAGTTGAGTTGAGTGATAGATATATTTGGTGAGTGAGTTAGAGAGTCACTTAAGTGAGTGATGAGCAAGTTCAGTTGTGTGAGAGTGTGTGCATGACAATTTAGGTTAAATACCCTTCACCGGGTTCATTGTATTCAGATTGTGATTTACAGAGATTGAAGATTAATTGAAGAGCCGCAACTCATTGTTTTGTGTGTGAAATACTTGTGTTATTGTGTGATTGAATCCTCTGTCTATCCAATAGATTGGTATCAGAGATGAGGAAGGATCATAAGATTTGTGGGCGAGCAGAGCCAGAGAAGGAGGCCAAGAGCAGAAAGGTCGGTAATTTTTTTTTTTTTTTTTTTTTAATTTTTCAAACATGGAGGTCCGTACGTTTTCAGTGTAGCACGTGCGGAGGTCTGCAACTTCTCCTTGGAAAAACTGTGGCAGTTTCGTCATACTTACGATTGGCCAAAAATTGGGGTAACATCTGTGGTTTTCTGTATTGATTGCGTGCGGCACTCGAAGTCAGACCAAAAGCCGACAAAAGGCACGCGACCGTGAACCTTTTGAAAAGGTACATCTATTATTTAAGTTTGAAAGTGAGGTGGGTGGTATAATATTTTTAAACAAAAAAAAGGCTTTATAAAAGGAGCATTTATTACAGTGTTTTTTGAATATACGAATACTTTTAAAAGATTGAAAAGAGGAGCATTTATAAAAGGGATTTTATAAAGAAGAATTTTCATAATATTTTTTTTAAAAGGTTCTTACTATATTTTTTAAAAAGGAAAAGATTATTATAAAAGTATTTTTAATGTATATAAATTTCTTTTATAAAAGGAAGGATTTATTATATAAAGAAAATAAAAGGGAATTTTTTAAGGAGCTTTGCAAAGTCCTCATAAAAAAAATAAAAAGAAGAGAAATTTAGGGTTTTTGTCAGAGAATATTTTTGTTTGAGGCAAGATGGCCACATCAAATTTTTAGCCACAACTTCCTTCTTTCACTGGGAAAGATTACGATGTGTGGGATATTAAAATGGAGACTATGCTTAAAGCACATGATGTATGGGATCATGTCAAGTTTGGGTTTTCAGAACCTGAAAACGACGCAAAAGAATGAGCCCTCAACAATGCAGACAGAGAGAAATGGAAGAAAGACAAGTGGAAGAATGCACAAGCATTGCTTCTTATCCAGCAGGGAGTAGACTGAGAATTGTTCCAAAAGATAATGATAACTTCTTCAGCAAAGGAAGCATGGGAAACTTTGGCGACAAGCTATCAAGGTATGGATAAAGTTAATATTGTTAAATTGCAGAATACTAGGAGAGACTTTGAAAGTCTACATATGAAGGAGACATAGGACATTGATTCCTTCATGAATAGGGTCATGTTTGTCGTCAATCAGTTAAAAATATATGGTGAAGATGTTAAAGATTGAACAGTGATTGAGAAGGCTCTTCGATCTTTGTCTACCAAGTTTGATGTTGTGGTAGAATCCATAGAAGAAGCGAAGGATTTGGAAAAAATGACAGTTGATGAGTTAATGGGATCCCTTCTATCGCATGAGGCAAGGATAGACAGAAATAAGGATTCCACATTAGAGACTGCCTTCAAAAGTCAAGTTTATATTTCAAGAGCTCAAGGCAAAGGTCGATCGAGAGGCAGAGGATGAGGCGACAACTATGGTGGTTAGCGAGATGGCCAAGAAGAGCATGAACATCAAAGTGGAAGAAGCAGCAACATAAGCTTTCACAACAACCAAAGGTTTGACAAATCAAAGGTGAAGTGTTATTATTGCAATATATTTGTTCATTATGCTCATGATTTTAGGAAGAAAATAGCTGATAAAGGAAATCAGAGAGCTAATGTTGGTACAAATAATACTGACTCCATGTTTCTAGCATGCAACACCATGCATAAATTATCTGATAAGGTCTGGCTATTAGACAATGGTTCTAGTAACCACATGGCAGGCAACAAGAATTTGGTTGCAAATTTGGATACATGCGCGAAGACGAGAGATAAAAGTTGGGGACGGCAAGGCGTAGTGTAGATGGCAAGGTGGTCAGCATTGTGAACAAGAGCTAGGGGAGCTAAAAAAGACCAAATCGAGGAGAGATATTTTTAGGTATACAGACTCCAAACTGATTTGATAAGTGTTGGTCAACTGACGCAGAAAGGATACAAAGTTATCTTTCAGGGGCAACGATGTGTTATTTATTACAAATCCCCAAGCAAGTAGCTAATTGCAAAGATGCAGATGATGAGGAACAGACTATTTCCCCTAATTATGAACTACAATGATCAAGTTAGTTCTTTTACAACTGCATGTTCTAATGATTACTAGTTATGGCACTTTCGGTTTGGACACTTGCATTTTTCCGGTTTAAGATTATTGCAGCAGAAACAGATGGTCAGAGGTTTACCTCCCATCAAAGAAACTGCTAGCATTTGTGAGTGTTGCATCTTGGAAAAGCAACACCGTGAAAGTTTTCCGAAAGGAGTTTCTTACAGAGAAAATAAACCACTTGAGTTGGTGCATATCGACCTGTGTGGGCCTATGAGGACACAGTCGATTGGTGGAAGCTATTACTTCCTCACTTTTATTGATAACTATAGCAGAAAGACTTGGATTTACCTTTTGAAGCAGAAGTCTGGAACTTTTGCAAAGTTCAAAGAGTTCAAAGCCTTAGTGGAGAACCAAAGTGATCGACAGATCAAGGTATTGAGATCAGATCGTGGTGGAGAATATGATTCGAAGGCATCCCATGAGTACTGCAAACAACATGGAATCAGAAGACATTTTACAACCAGATACACACCGCAGCAGAATGGTGTAGCAGAGAGAAAGAACCGCACAATCATGAACATGACAAGGAGCATGTTGAAAGAAAGACACTTGACTAATGAGTAGTGGGCAGAAGCAGTTGCATGTGTTGTTTATGTGATAAACAGATCTCCTACAAAGAGCGTGATGAACAGAGTTCCAGAAGAAGCATGGTCAGGTATGTCATGCAGTGTATCTCATTTTAGAGTTTTTGGATGTTTAACCTATGCACATGTGCTTAAGAAAATAAGAGGCAAATTAGATGATCAAAGTGAAAAATGCATTTTTACTGGTTATAGTGAGTAATCAAAAGCTTACAAATTGTATAACACTATTACCAAGAAGACAATCATTAGCAGAGATGTAGTTTTCAAAGAACAAGAGTCGTGGAATGGGACTGTAGACACACTGACCGATGCACAAACACCATTGATGAAAGAGGATGATGTAAAAGAAGAGGAGCAGCAAGAACCAAGAGAGCAGACACCAAACAGAGTCACACCAGCAAGGACTCCAAGATTTTCAAAGCAACATGGATCTTCAAGCAGATCAACAAACCAGAATTCTCCAAGCAGCGAATCAGGCAATGAATCAGGCAATGGTAAGAAAAAGATGAGAAGTCTGAAAGATATTTATGATGATTTGGATGTTAGTTCAAATTTTTCATTGTTGGCATTTCAACCTTCTTCGTTTGAAGAAGCAATCAAAGATGAAAATTGGGTGCAAGCCATGGATGAAGAGATGAATTTAATTGAAAATAATGATACATGGGATTTGGTTGATTTACCAAACGATAAAAATCTCATTGGTGTGAAGTGGGTGTACAAGACTAAAGTGAATGAGAAAGGTGAGATTGACAGATTTAAAGCAAGACTTGTAGCAAAAGGATTCTCACAGCATCTGGGAATAGACTTTGGGGAAACATTTTCTCCAGTAGCCAGATTGGATACTGTAAGAGCAGTTCAAGCGACAGCAGCTCAGAACAAGTGAAAAGTATATCAGGTGGATGTCAAATCAGCCTTCTTGAATGGAATTCTAGAAGAAGAAATTTATGTGCAGCAGCCTCCAGGTTATGAAGTTGAAGATAAATAAGATAAAGTTTACAGATTGAAAAAAGTGCTCTATGGACTGAAGCAAGCACCTAGAGCATGGTATAGCAGAATCGACAGTTACATGATCAATAATGGATTTTGCAGAAGCGGCATTGAGCCTACCTTATACACAAAGGTAACTGAGCATGGACAGATTTTGATTGTTTTCTTATATGTTGATGATATGATTGTTACAAGTGATCTTGAGTTAGATGAATTTAAAGCAGCCATGATAAAATAATTTAAGATGACAGATCTTGGTCTCATGAAATATTTTCTTGCCATTGAAGTTGAACAATCTAAAAAAATAATTTGTATTTGTCAAAATAAATATGCAAGATATTTGTTGAAAAGATTCAGGATGGATAATTGCAAACCTGTACCTACACCAGTTGCAACAGGTACAAAGTTAAGTAAGGATGATGAAGGGGCAGATGTCAATTCAACTCTATTCAAAAGGTTGATTGGCAGCTTCATGTATCTCACGGCTACAAGACCAGATATTGTGCAGGGAGTGAGTTTGATTTCCAGATTTATGGAGACTCCAAAAGACACACATTGGAGTGTTGGGAAAAGAATTCTGAGATACATAGCAGGAACTAGAGATTATGGCGTAATGTATGCAAGTAAAAAAAAAAAAAAAGAACAGAAAAGAAAAGAAGAAGAAGAATTGATTGGATACACAAATAGCAATTTTGCAGGAAGTTTGGATGATCGGAAGAACACATCCAGTTATATTTTTCATCTTGGTTCAGGAGTGATAGCATGGGCATCTAAGAAGCAGCCTATTGTGACACTATCATCAGCAGAAGCAAAATATGTAGCAACGACTTCAGCAGCATGTCAAACAGTATGGTTAAGAAGAGTATTGGATGGACTCAAGCAGAAAGAACAAGGATCAACAACGATATACTGTGACAACACATCAGCGATTGCACTATTCAAGAATAGTGTGTTTCATCAAAAGAGCAAGCATATTGATATTAGATATCACTTTATTCGAGAACTTGTGAGCAATGGAGAAGTTCACTTGAAGCCTTGTAGAACAAGTGATCAATTGGCTGATATCTTTACAAAGCCATTAGCAATAGATTTGTTTGAGTTTCACAAAAGAAACTTGGGTGTTGTAAGCCTAACTAGGACATAGACCAGCAGGCATGTTTGAGTTGTCATGAGTTATGTTTTAGTTTAGCGATCGTAATTAAGGGGGAGTGTTAAAATACATAATTACTTCCCGCATGCAGTGTTAGACAATCAGTTAAGTGAATTAATTGAATTGAGTGATATATTTGGTGAGTGAGTTAGAGAGTTAAGTGAGTGATGAGCAAGTTCAGTTATGTGAGAGTGTGTGCATGACAATTTAGGTTAAATACCTTTCATCGGGTTCATTGTATTCAGATTATGATTTAAAGGAATTGAAGATTAATTGAAAAGTCGTAGCTCATTGTTTTGTGTGTGAAATACTTGTGTTATTGTGTGATTGAATCCTTTGCATATCCAACAGTAGTGACATATTAAAAGGATCAGTGTAAAAACATTCCCACCTAGAGTTATACATTCTTAAAACTGCTCACACGTGTAATTCTTCTAAATAACGGACATCCACAATAGCCTTAAAATGACAGCAAAAACTAAAGCGTTACCTCCTCAATAATTCTGTGAATATTTCAAAACAATCCACTACAAGATAGTCAACCTAAATACTCTCAAAACCAGCTAGATAGAGCTAGACTATGTTAGCCAGAAACAAATAGTTACCCAGGGAGCGTAGGTAAAAAAGAAAAACCTGGTTAAGAGTAGTGTAACAATAAACTACCTTTAAGGCGAGCAGAAAGCTGCAGACCCAGTGAACAATCTACTTGTCTTCAAACTCAGAGGCCTGGGAAACTACACTAGCTTGCTAGAACTTTCTCCTATCAGCCTGTTGTAGCGGCCGGCTGTAGCACTCACCGACATGCAACCATCTGCAACAGGAGTAGACTAGGAAGCTGGACTTATCGCCTTCCAAGGACACTGAAGAGATACTCGCAATCAGACAAAGTTAATGTGCTGGAGCTTGATTAAATTCCCAATGGAACTTGGCAGCATCTGCAATTTTTAGCAAATAGGAAAGTCAATGTCAAGATTTTAATAAAATTCATTAGAGATTTTTAAAATTATATTTTAAGAATTTTGAATGTTTTATATATATTTGATCGATGCTGAATTTATTTCCATTATCAAAAATATGATTCAAATATTGCAAGATTTCTTTTAAAAAATTGTCTAAATTCAGAAAACTTTTAACAGTCAAATTTCCAAAAGAATCTGGGAGCCTCCAGAATTCCCGCAGTATGACAAGTTAATATGTTGTAGGTTGGTTAAATTCCCGAACAAACTTGGGAGCGTCCTCAATTTTGGGAACTTAGACAAGTCAATACGCTGGAGCTTGGTTAAATTCCCAAAGGAAACTGGGAGCTTCTACAATTCCTCGCAGAGATACAATATCGATTCAACACTAGATGTTGTAGCTGGGTTAAATTCCCAAAAGAAATTTTGGGCAAATTTCTTGAATCAAGAATAAATAAATGGATTTCAATTGTTACAAAATCCTCCTAATTTATATGTTTCCTGCTTAAAACAGAGACCCTTTCAATGTTTCTTCTCTATTTGTCTTTAGGAATCCTACAAAAATCAAGAGATGATATGGCAGAAGGATGAGTAGTGTAGTAGGCCTGTCTATGGCACAATCCTTTGGTGTTAGAGCTAATAACAATGGACTTGTCTTTGTTGTAAATGCAATGCAATATGAAAAATCAACTTATATGGGTTCAATTGGTGTGCATTTTTATATAAAATCAACTAGATTCAAATCTAAGAATATAATTTCATCATTTTTAACGTAGGAACCTTTTTTCTCGTCCTGACAAGGGTATATATGTCGTGTTCTCCACTCTCATGCATATAAAAATGTGTCTTCATTTTATTTTCTGAACTGGAAATTTAAATTAAATAAATGTGGAAGTTTAATATCTCAAATCTGAGATTTGAGATATTAAATTAAAATTCTTTTGGTTATAAACCCCATATCACATTTATACTCGGGAGCATTTCTTTTCCTTAAAACCCTGCGGTTGTAACTCATAGAAATAACCCACTTCATAAAATGTGATTCAAATCCATTAAAAACCTATCTCCTGAATTTTCGAATCAACTATTCGAAATTCATTTACACTCCAATCAAATCCTGGGCTTTTAAACTTACCAATTCAAATTAATTTCACTCTTCGACCTTTGGTTAAAACCTAATAAACCATGATCAAAATCTATTTCATGAATCGGATCCATATTCCATATCAATCTCGACTTTGGTCCACATAACCCAAAGTATCACCACTTAGATATATATCTATGGTCACAACTTATTAATGTTTTCAAAGCATACAAAACATTCAGGTTTGTATTTAAAAGACCAATTACCTGCATATGTAGGACCGTTGGTCCCACCGCTCGTTCGCAATTCACTTTGGCGTTAACTCTTACACAACTCCACGATGTGATCACCATCGGATCTTCTGTCTCCGAGATCGAATGAGAATCGCATTATTTTTACCACAGAACTTTAACACTCAGAAAAAATGTGAAATAGGTGGTAATTGAATACCACTTATGCCACGTGTTGGATGCTTAAGGCTATCGCGTTTTTTTCACAAAAACAACTTACCATTTATAAATAATGCGAGACCGCTGGTATTAGATTTTGAAACCACCCCCACTGTTTAATGTTCTGGTTCCATTATCGACTCAAGGTTCCGCTTCATTCCAAACAAATATTAACTCTTTGTGTGCACCCTTCCACTACGCCATTCTCGTTTCATACACGGTTAATAATTCCTCTCTACATCTATTGTCCGAGCATGATCAGGCCTTCTCCGCATACTCATTCAAATTGTGCTTGTGAACTTACGCCCCTTTGATTTCTATTCCGGTTCAACCCCTCTGCTCTTCCTCACTTTTCAAATTTTGAAATCAACTTCAGTCTCTCTCTTGCATCAACGATCCTTTCAGTGATCGTTGATTGAACCCAGGCAATTGCACACCTACTCAGCCTCTCCAGATGTATACATACATTAACTTAATTCAATCTGTCTACAATAATTATATCGATTTCTCCCATTGTATGCAGAGTATCATCTCAGAGCTCTATCACAAAATTTATCACATATTCATCCACAGAACTCAAACATTCATCACACAGAATTTCGATCAAAGAATACATATATTTCGAAACCAAATTCCTACATTCATATATATGAAACCAAATACAACAATATTCTCGTCCTCGGCCAGATTTTCAAAATCGATGGCCCTTTCAATTGCCCGTAGGCTTACAGGAACTATATTTCCAAAGCCTACTCTAACTTTGTATCTCCCAACTCTCCAGCTCTAATGTTTAATGCCTTTGAGGCTTCCATTTATACAAATTGATCATGAATCGATTCAGCTCCTTCAATGACTCAACAAAAACTCTTGAATTTCTCAAAGTCCTAAATCTAGACCAAATCCTTACATTTGTTGAAACTGATTCTAAATTCATTCCTAAATCTGAACTGTCTCTTCATATTCCCAACTGATCAGCTTCCTCATGTTCTCCAACCATTTGGGGACATTTACAATTTCTTTCCATATTTAATTAAAATCACTCAAATATTAGTAATTACATAAGAAAGCAAAAACATGAGACCCCCCTATGTCTATTAAAGTACAAAGTATTTTCTTGGGCCTAATGCCCCTGCATCACATTGACTTCAAGTAATGTTAGTGTTGACCTTAAAAACTTAGAATTCTATGTGTTTGGTCTCTTTTTTTTTATATTACATTTATACAGAATCTCTCATGTGTTTTTGGGAAGAAAAAAAATCATAATATCATTAGTATGTATGAGTGAAAATTACATTTTTTTAGATACACAAATGATGTGTATTATGATGTCCAAAGGTGTCAAAAAGGAACATTATGTCTCCTTAATATATGCATAGAGCTCTTGTCACTAAAACATAATCTCTCACATAAGAATTTGAATATTCGATCTTTTTAATTTTATGGAATTTGAATATTTGATCTTTTTAATTTTATGGAATTTGAATATTTGATTTGTGGAACAATGTCTTATAGTTATGGTTGGGCTTTGTTTCTAGTAACTTTGAGACTAATTTATAGAGATTTAAATTTCATGTTTATATTTCATTTTGTCATTTGACTTGTGAAACTTGTAGTTTGTACATTGTATTTAATATCCCAGTAGGTTATTACTGTCATTTCTTAGTATAATAAATACCACTAATTTCTTAGGATTCTTCTTTGTAGATAAGAGTATTTATTTATAGAAGTTTATGTTTTGGCATCATTGTTTAATTATGAAATAATCTAAAAATAGTTGGACTTGAGAAGGTAATATTTTGATATTAAAAACTAGAGGTGGTAAAAGCCTCTTAGTCTAGTGGTAATGGCTCACATCAAACTCACAATTATTTCATAATAACTTTGAAATGGTTGAGATGGTTTAGAATGTCTAGTTAGTATTTTTCCATTTTAAATAGTTACAAATTGTTTTTGTTTGTAATGTTTTACTAGTGAAATGTTTGTATTATCTTTTCCTTTTTATGGTTATTTGATCTCAATCATCCTTTTCTTATTTCTATTTATTTGATCTCAATCAATTGTTAAGTGACTCATGTGAACACCATGTCAACTTTATGTATATCTAATTCTCGATTCCTAAACATTTCATGGCTTACATAATATAGATGTTGGCACAACTACTGCATTTTATGCTTTTATGTATTGTAATAAGGCACTCATATTCTTGTGAATCCTTGTTTTAATTGTAAATAACACTTAAGTGCAAAACCATATAATAATTGTGTAACATTTTTTACTAAATATGCATAGTAAAAAATTTGGTAAGCATAATTTATGTAGGTTTTTTTTACACGGTTATGTGAAGTTTGTTTTAATTTTAAAGAACAATTAAGTGACAAACTAGATAATAATTGTTTGTAGGTTTTTTTTAATGGTTATGTAAATACAAAACAATAATTTTTTTTTTAATGGTTATGTGAATACAAAACAAGGGTGTCATTTGAAACAACAATAGACATCACGCAGAAATATCATACTTTTAGGCCTAGGTCATTGTGACCGCTATGGGAGATGTCATAAGCATGATGACCGAGTCAAGCTAAGTGTCAACATCCCTTGTCACAATGAGAATGTGGTTGCCTATTAAACATAGAGTTACTTTTGAGATCTGAGATTTGCCAACTTGACAAGTACTTGAGCTCTGCAAATGGTTAAATGAAAACATCAACTCCAAATTTGTAACTTAGTTTCTTAGCTAGTTCAAGAAAGCCATTGACTTATTATTGAGAGATTAAAGCTAAAGAGTAGTTTTTGGTCTTCCAAGTTCCCATCATTGTGAGTACATGTAGGTAGTAATTGTTTTTGAACTTAATCTATGTGATACTAGGGATTGTTTAGGTTTTTATACTGTCTTGATATGGAATAAGTGCAATAACAAAATTTAACTTTTAAAATTGGTTTTTTATTCAATAAGATATTGGAGTAAAGTAGAACAATCTATGTTCTATGACATAGATTCAAAACCTGTGCCCTCTTTTTAATTTAGAAAATATCTTATGACAAAAATTTAGAAAATATATAATGACAAAAACTCTATGCCAATGAAGACAATTTTTTTGTGCTTGTTTCATGTAATATATTTGTTTTTTGTAATATATTTTAATTGTATGAGTGTTTTTTTATTCAAAATAATTATAATAGCATTATTTTTCAAAATTAACATACATTTATATGAGAAGTTATTCAGCCAAAACTACTTTGTAGGTTGCAGTTGTTACTTAAACCCATAATTCATAGTTCATTCTAAAAGGGGAGGCACCCATTATCTGTTGAAATGTGACAACTAATCATGTAATTATTGTAATTTATTGTTCAATCGGTTTGTATAATGAAGTAGCCCATAATAATTGGGATGGCCCAAGAGACTTGTAACTATGGAGAATAATTCTTGATTGATATAAGTTTCCAATCCCTTGCCTCGTGGAGGTTTCCTTGACACACTGTCAAGGTTTTACCACGTAAATAGTGTGTGTTTACTTATGTATGTTTTTCAGATTCCATTCAGTTTAATTCTTCATGTATTTCTTGTTTTATAACTGCTGAGATCAATAAATGGTATCAGAGCCTATCACTAGAGAATATTGGTGAAGGGTATCGTTGTTTGAAAAATATCACTAGAGAGAAAGTGAGCTCAAGCCGTCGAGTGGAAAGAAGAAGGAGTTTTCCATTGTGACTATTGATGAAAGTCATCGCTGGGGAAAAACCACATTAAGTAGTCTCTGTCGTCAAGAAAGAAAGAGTCCAAAGGGACCGTGCCAGTCGAGGTCGTTGCTGAAGCACTCAAACCCTTACATCGTGAAGCACACTATATCCCACTCAGAAGACTGCCACTACAGTCGAGTAAAGAGTCTCTAGTGAGGGCTAGAGCTGCCAATTAATGGGATGCTTGGGGTTTATTAAAAATGAGAAAGCCATTGTTGTGATAGGGTAGGTCGATGTACATTTCTAAGAAATTTGAGTAAATTGTTTTAAAGAAATTTATTGTTTTTTTTAAGCAGATTAATTGTAACTTTGATTAAGAAATCAAGAAAAACAAAATTGTTGAAAAGGCTTTTTGAAGAGGGTTTCTTTGGAGATTTAAAGAGTTTTTTTTTAAGAGGGTTTAAAGAATTGTATGAAGGAGCTTGGACGGGGATTTTTTTCATTCTAGAAATTTATTTAATTAAAGAGGGAACAAATCAATTTCTTTTTTTAGAAATCAAAAGAAAGGAATTTAGAGAGAATCTAATTAATAGCAGAAAGTGAAAGTGAAACCCTTGCAAATAGATAAACCCTATTTGAAGGAAAGATACCTTAGAAACAATATTTGTAGGAAGAAATGGCCAAAATGACGAATGCAAAGTTCGAGGAGGAGAAGTTTACCGGGAAGAACAATTTCACATTGTGGAAACTGAAAGTTAGGGATTTGCTTGTGCAATAAGGGTCGCACAAAGCATTAGATGGGGTGAAGAAAAAACCTGCAAGCATGACAGATTCAGACTGGGAGGACTTAGATGCCAGAGCTCTCAGTACCATTAGGTTATGCCTAGCGGATGAAGTTCTCTTCAATATCGTTGAAGAGAGTACAGTTGCTGGTTTGTGTGGAAAACTAGAAACTTTGTATATGACCAAATCATTGACCAACATAATTTATTTAAAAAGACAACAGTCTTCAGATGAAGGAGGGTACAAAAGTTGCAAAACATTTAAATATTTTTAATACACTTATTTGCCAATTGTAAGATATGGAAGTTAAAATTTAAGAAGAAGACAAAGCTATAACCTTGTTTCGTCTCTGTCTGAGTCATGGGACCACTTCGTAACTTCAATCAGTTTGAGCATTGTTGATTATTTTAAATTTGAATCAGTGGTGGGAGCTATGTTATCTAAAGAGGTATGAAGAAAATCCAGTATTGAAACCTCTGCACCAGAAGCCATGGTAGCCAGAGGTCAATCAAAGGGGAGAGGGGAGAAAGCAAGGGGTTCTTATAGATCAAAATCAAAGGGCAACAAGTGTAAAGCTAAATGATGGTACTGCAACAAAATTGGACACCTCAAGAAAGACTGTTTGAAACTGAAAGAGTCTGAAAACCAGAAGAAGAAAGCAAATCAAGTTGATTCAAGTATCGTTGATGAAGTTTTATCTGTTGAAGTAGGAATAGTAGATGAAGCTTTACTTATTTGTAATGTCTCTCAGAATGTTGAAAGTTGTTTGTTAGACTCTAGTTTTTCTCATCACATGAGTCCGCACAGAAATTGGTTTGCTTCATATGAAGTTGTGAATTTTACTTCATATGAAGTTGTGAACGGTAGTTCTGTGTTTATGGGAAATAATGTATCTTTTCATACTATTGGGATGGGAAATGTAAAAATTAATATATATGTCGATACAGTTAGAATATTAACTGAGGTCATACATGTACATGAATTGAGAAAATTTTGATTTCTTTGGGAGTTTCAAACTCGGATGGTTATAAGTTTACAGGTCATAATGGAGTGTTGAAAGTCTCAAAAGGCGTCATGGCTATTATAAAGGCATAAAAGGTTGGAAATATTTACAGAACCAAAGGAAGTACTCAAGTCAAAGAAGAAATTATTGTATCAAAAAAAGCAGAAGAAGGTTCTCACCTATGGCATCAGTGGTTGGGTCACATGAGCGAGAAAGGTCTTTAGGTACTGATGAACTTCAAGTTGCTACCTGATTTGAAATCCTTGAAGTTGGATTTTTGTAAACATTGTGTGTATGGAAAACAATGTAAACAAATATTTAAAACTGGAAGTCATAATAGTAAAGAAATATTGGACTATATTCATTCTAATCTTTGGGGACCATCTACTATTGTGTCTTATGGAGATGCATTATATTTCTTAACATTTATTGATGATTTCTCCCGAAAATTTTGGGTCTATATATTGAAAAAGAAAGTTGATGTATTTAATGTTTTTAAACAATTTAAAGCTATAGTGGAAAAGAAAACATGCAAATCAATTAACTGTTTAAGAACTGACAATGGCAGTGAATTTACTTCTTTAGAATTTTAACAATATTGTAAGGATGAAGTGATTGTTAGACATAAAATTGTTGCTTATACTCCTAAGAAAAATGGTGTTGTTGAACGTAAAAATCGAACTCTTATGGAAAGAGACAGAAGCATGACCAACAATGCTAACCTACAAAATGAGTTGTGGGCAGAAGCAGTATCTATTGCTTGTTATTTACTTAACAAATCACCTTCTGTTGCCATAAATTGCAAAATTCCTGAGGAAGTTTGGTCGAGTCAGTCTTATGATTATTCACAAATATTTTTAGTTGTGATGCCTATGCTCTTATTCCTAGGAATCAACGCTCAAAGTTTGTTAAATCTAGATAAACATGGTGTTCTATGGTTGATGAAATTTTACTTCAATATTTCTTAGGCCCGATACAAAATAGCAATCACATAAACATGAAAGTAAAATGTTGATATAACACAATAATAGATCAATAGAAGATAAGCCAAATATAGATCAGATTAATAATTCCTTTTGTCCAGCAAAGATATGAGATATTGTTGCGTTACGGCGGCCAGTAGGATGCTTCAAACAGCAAAGTCTTTCTCGGTCAACTAGCACTTTGTGTGTCACACCCACATCCCTCAAAGACAACTCATCACAAGTCTACACTAGTCAACTGAAGCACAGCGCAGAAAATTCAACACAGACAACAGCAGAAAATTCAACGCAACAAACTAGGGCTTTGGTCAAACAACCCATAATTCCTCGATTTTAGTGCTCAGCTGTACGGCCTCCTAAAATTGGATTTTATGTAGAGTTTTGAGGTCAAACGACCAAGGGTTGACCACGGTCAACGCTGCTCAACGCTGCTGCAAAAATGCCCTAAATAGATCCGCAAATTTCAAACTTATGCTCCACATGTGTGAGGGGAAAAAGGCCTCCAAAGGCTATTGAACCAATCATCAGGGGAATTTTGAGGTCTAAAATGAGCCTCCTAAGAAAAATGTACAACCAAAATAAACTTTATAAGAACCAATAGGTTTTGTAATATCCCCAAATTATGTCGTAAAATCAATCATTTACTTAACAGAAGATTGCCATGTAAAATTAACCACATTAAATACTGCAATCCAATACCACATAGAACATGAAGAATCTCAGCTTTTATTATAAATAAGAACAGGGTTTACATATAGATCTGACCCAGAAAGAGCTGAGATGGAACTGGCCAATAATACAATCTACTGCACTGCTACACGGTGATGGCCTCCAAAACTGAACTACTGCACTCTCCCTCCGGCAACAGCTACCACTGAATCCACTGAAGAACCTGTTGAAGATCTGAATGATCCTCACTCCAATATCCCTAAAGCTCTGCGAAACTTATGAATGAAGCATCCTCAAAGAGAGTTGGGTTTTTATCCAACACTCACAAATCACCCAAGGGTTTCCATCCCTGGGGCTACGGCTGAAGTAGAGAACCACATCTCAAACCTCTCATACAAGAAAATGATATGATCCAAAAGATATCTCTCAATGGCCTCCTCCCTTTCCTTTATAGATCTCTCGAAGCCTTCTAGAGCCTTGTTTTAATATTATTTTATCCATGGAGCACTTTTCCCTTTTATTAAAATATTCCTTTTTAATGCAAAAAAGGGTAAATCGGCTACCACGCCTCCCCTGGTCACTGAAAATCGTGTCCAACCGTCCCATCATGTAGGTATCCTTGTCTCGGTTCCAATGAGCTATTACACTAAGGTGTTCTATCATGTATTCCTCCAGGAATGCCACCTTAAGCATAATCAGCTGAGTTAAGCCCACAAATAGCTCAAATTTCTGAAAGTTGTCGAAATGCACTGGAACGAAAGCCAAACTTCTCGGATGATGGAATATATCACGCGAATGCCACCTGACCGCATAAAAAATCCTCAAAATTCCTCCAAAAATCCCCTGGACCCACTGATGACACCAACTTGTACCTATGACTAGTCTGCTCCTAACTCTGGTAGTCCATCCTAGCCCCGTCATAGGTGACACCAAAAAAGGGAATATTACAGACCTTCTGCCCCAAGATTGCTTGCCCTCAAGCAATCCAAATATGTGGGCCACCCTATTGGCTCGATGCAACTGAGACCCAATGCCTGGATCCCATACAATCCCATTGATGCTGCTATGCACCTGTGTCAAGCCACTCGGAATAGATCCCTCAATGTCGGGATCCCAAACTGATCTCTCACTGTACCTGTCAACAAACAATCCTCCCAGACCCCAATGCCACCATGGCCAATCATCACCCAAGCCCCACGGATTGGACTGCGCACTGCCTCTGGCTATAGCTGATGCCCCATGAAGTGAAGTCCACCAACAAACATCAATGCTCCCTGGCTCCTGTTGTGTTGTACCTCTAACTGTATAAGCTGCCCCACCAACTGCGTACCAACTCATCACCTCTCTCCAATCCAAGTCCTGACTCAATCCCATGTTGATCCTGCTCTCCTGAAATTGGGATGGAGTGCTGAAGAAATGACGACTTGTGCCCCACTGCCAACTGGAATCTATAGCATCTGTTATGTCTAAGGCCCCTTGCATTTGTTATGTCTAAGGCCCCTCCCTCTGAAGAAAAACGTACCATCAAGAGGGTACTAGATCATGATCTCCCGCCAATCTATCCTGGAAGAAGAATCCAATGTAGTGTCAACTGCATATAGAACATGCCTAGAGAGTTGTCGCCAACTCATAATAAACTCACACTGCTCTATCCCATCTGCCGATGAAATCTTCCTATAGAAGAAGGCTCCTCTCTCTAAAATGCGCCAGAGTGGGCAAGATATGCTACAAGCCCCATCGACGTACTCCTGGAGAGTGCTACTCCATGAAAGTACTACAGCTCTACTGACTGCATGTGCATCTATCTATACCTCATCAGTGTGTTGACCCAACAATAGATGCTCCACCATCTCCAACAGCTCATCCCTCTCTTGATCGGGAATGTAATGCTCCTGCTGTCCACTAGCCCCCTGCAGAACTATCCCATTAACCCCCAACATCTCCAAAGGATACGCCGAATCTGCAATTTTTGTCACTGTACTCGGTGTTGTGCATATGACTGCTCCTCCTCAGTGGCTGACCCCAAGGTGAGCCACATATCCATCATAGACTCAATGTGAGCCTCCATCTGGCTCTCCCTCAAAGGACCATCATGCATGATATGCATAGTATCCTCCTCTTCTGACTCAGGCTCCATCATATGCTGCTCTAGCCGAATCGTCACGAGTGACTCATCACCCAGAGTATCTCCCATAGAGTCCCCTGATTTCTCACCCTGCACACTAGAATACAGCTCCAACCTACTTTCATCATCTCTGCATGACTGCTCTTGCTCCCCAAAAGCATCCTCAACTGAACCCATGGACTCATCTAAAGAAGAGTCCTCACCCTGGCATACAGAAGGAATGCCCTTTTTTTCTGCCTCCACTGCATCATCTACATCACTCAAGCATGAGTAATCAGGCCCCCAAGATCCTTTGCAGATGAAGCAAAGTCCCTTCCTTCTCAGCTCATTTCTGCTGCCAGATCCACCAAACTGGAGCAGCTCCTCCTTGGTCAACTGTCTCCTGAATAGCTCAATGTTCTGCTCAACTAGCCCTTGGGGTAGCTCATAAGTAGCAGGTGAGACCAACTTCCCTCTCCTCCAAATGCTCAGCAACCTAGTCTGCAACTCCCGGCAAATGGCCTCACGGACTTCCATACATGACGACAGGATGGACTACATGTGTGCTATGACTGTGTAACAATGATGTCTCCTAATGCTGAAGAAGCATTGGAACATCTGCATAATCAAGCCATCACACTCAAGGTCAAACATGATCTCACAAGTCCGGGTCATGGCCATGACTTCTAAAACCTTAAGCTTCCTCCCAAATGTAGAGCATGCACAGCTGTCCAAATCCCGAAAGGTTCCTACTATCAATCTGAAAATTCTTTTCATAATTTCATCATTGTAGAGAGGGAAGGGTGTTGTTATCCTCAAACTGTCACTGAAACAAGAGGCAACTATAAGCTTGACTCTCTCACTTGGATGTTCCAAGAATCTTCTTGTACCAATGCAAGCATAGATGGCTCCAAGGCCCAATTTAAACTCCAATCAAATTGCTCTATCTTTGGAAGATAGGATTCCAGTTTCTCCAACATGGGAAAGTCATTTTCTGATCTTCCGCTCTTTAATTCCATCCCAAATGCATAAAGCCAATTTCCTACTTCTCTCTCCTTTTGTAAATTCCTCGGGTGCCTTTGTTGGAGCAAATTATGTACCTCCTTGGAAAAGGGTCTATTGTTGTGTTTCAAGAAACTAACTTCTACATTGTTTAATATTTTTTTTCTTTGGTTTAGATCGCAACCCACTGAGACACTGCTATGTTGATTTAGGAGTTGTTTTAAAAACTTCATTGTTTCAACGACATATATGGAAGTAATAATGGTTTAGGTGGACTTGCACAAGGCAAGATACAAGTACCAGGTGATAAGTGCAAGGAAATCCAACCACTACAATAGTAAGCTCCTCTAGAAACTGCACTATTGCTCTAAAACTACATTGATGCTTGACTTCGGCCTCTGATTTATCCACTGAAAACTGCTCAGAAAATTCTAGGAATTTGAGAAGATGATCCTTACCCAAAACCCAGAAAAACTCAGAAAGGGTTTCTTCTAATTCCAACCTTCAAAATATGACCCTTTGTAGTTTGGCCCTCTTCCAATTTCGTTTTCTGGCACTGCAGCTGCTACTATCAATCATTGTTCTCCAAAATCCCAGCCAACCTCCTCATATGGTCTCCTATCAATTCCCTAACACCCCAGCTCTAAAATCCCACAAATGAGCCTCCTCCAATGACTGCGTAGGCCCTTCTAACCAAAATAGCTGCAACTAAAAGCTGGAAACCTGCAGGTTGATCCAAGATTGAAGCCTCGATACCACTGTAATATCCCCAAATTATGCCATAAAATCAATCATTTACTTAATAAAATATTTCCATGTAAAATTAACCACATAAAATGTTGCAATCCAATACCATATGGAACAGGAAGAATCTCAGCTTTTATTATAAATAAGAACAGGGTTTACAAATAGATCTAACCCAGAACGAGTTGAGATGGAACTGGCCAATAATACAATCGACTGCACTACTACACAACGATGGCTTCCAAAACTGAACTGCTGCACTCTCCCTCCAGCAACAGCTACCACTGAATCCACTGAAGCACCTGTTAAAGATCTGAATGATCCTCACTCCAATATCCTTGAAGCTCTGCGAAACTTCTGAATGAAGCCTCCTCAAGGAGAGTTGGGTTTTCGTCCAACACTCACAAATCACTCGAGGTTTCCATCCTGGGACTAAGACTGAATTAGAGAACCACGTCTCAAACCTCTCATACAAGAAAATTATATAATCCAAAAGATATCTTTAAATGGCCTCCTCCCTTTCCTTTATAGATCTCTTGGAGCCTTCTAGAGCCTTATTTTAATATTATTTTATTCATAGAGCACTTTTCCCTTTTATTAAAATATTCCTTTTTAATGCAGAAAAGGGTAAATCGGCTACCATGCCTCCTCCAGTCACTGAAACTCGTGTCTAACCGTTCCATCATGTAGGTATCCTCGTCCCGGTTCCAATGAGATATTACACTAAGGTGTTCTATCATGTATTCCTCTCGGAATGCTACCTTGAGCGTAATCAGCTGAGTTAAGCCCACAAATAATTCAAATTTCAGAAAGTTGTCGGAATGCACCGGAACAAAAGCCAAACTATTCGGATGATGGAATATATCACACGAATGCCACCCGACCGCATAGAAAATCTTCAAAACTCCTCCAAAAAGCCCCTGGACCCGCTGATGACACCAACCTGTACCTATGATCGATCTGATCCTAACTCTGGTAGTCCATCCTAGCTCTGTCATAGGTGACACCAAAAAAGGGAATATTACAGGTTTCAATATGATGATGTCAACCATGGGGGATGATTCACCATTTTTGGAGTAAAAAGGTAAAAATATTAAAAATAATAAAATAATAAAACTACTTTTTCAACTTATCTCCCTAATGTTTTACTCAAATTTCAAGTGGGAGTACTCGTTGGATGAAAAATTGAATTCATCATCCAAGGATTACCCATGTTGCATACTTTCGATGGACCCTACTACACGAAAAATGAGAAATACATGAAAAACTATGATTGCAATCACGTTTTTCATGTATTTCTCATTTTTCATGTAGCAGGGTCCATCGAAAGTATGAAACATGGGTACTCCTTGGATTAGGAATAAAATTTTGCATCCAACGAGTGGTTTTGCTCGAAATTTGAGTAAACACATAGGGAGATAAGTTGAAAAACAAGTTGAAAAAATAGTTTTTTCTTTTTTGCCTCTAAAATTTGATGATATAATTTAATCTTATTTTATTATTTCCATTATTATTTTATAATTTCCTTAGGAGGCCCATTTTAGATCTCAAAACTCCCCTAATGTAGATCACAATGAGAGAATGTGTGATGATTTGATGATGAAATGACCTCCAAGTCTCTCCAATTAATATCCATCAATGAGGGTGTGTGACACATCTATTAGGCATGTGAGCCTACATTACAAATCTCGCTGACCTTGCACATGTGGAAAATAAATTCAAAATAAATGTTCTGCTCATCTGATCAAGATGATATTTAGATCAATATTGCACCTCTCCGAAACAAGAATCCAACAAAAATATGATCATTTTCATATGAGCAACGCAACATGGATTTTGGACCTAGTTGCCCAAAATTAACACTCCCTCTCAACTAGGGAGAACTCCATCTTTCCACAAGTTCCATCCATCATGTACCAAACCATACATCGTGCGTCATCCCGTCGTAACTTTCTTTGTTGGCTCTTTATTTCAGAAAGGTTAGTCATAAAGACATCACACAAGCTGACCCAAAGTTAGCTTAGAGGTAAAAACCTCTCTTGGACTCAAAAGATTTTCCTACTAACCTGAAGTTAGTTTACTGACCCGAAGTCAGTTTAGAGGTAAAAACCTCATCATACTTGATCCCAGATCAAGGTGTTGGACACGTGGCATCCTAGACATAGAGAGTACGGAAATCTCCGATGCGTCGATCAGTCTTGCTATTGGTCTTATCCACATTTCCCACCTCATTGGAAAAATGATAGGTACTTCCCATGAGTCTGAAACTCCATGGGTAGGATGCGTGCGGGGCACAGATCAGAGAGAGGCAAACCAACTCAATATCATAATGGTGGGGCAGAAGCACAACAAGTTTCGGTTAGCCTAGCCCCGTGTGTGCTTATAGCTCCAAGAACCTATCCCCAAGCTCATAGTCCAACTCAATCAGGACCCTCAGAATAGGGTCTTTCCACGATTCCAAGCTTCTCACGGAAGGTTAGGAACTTGACCTTCCCTAGGGGCTCTGTGAGAATAGCTACGACCTGCTCATCAGTTCCTATATGATCGAGCCTTACGGCGCCTCGCTGTACCATATCCTGGATAAAGTGGTACCTAATATCAATATGCTTGGATCGATCGTGGAACACAAGATTCTCAGAAAGACAAATCCCACTATGGTTATCACAAAAGATAACGATGGTATATAGCACATGCTAGAACAACTCACTGAAGAGCTTTCGCAACCAAACGGCTTCACAATAGGCCATACTCGTTGCAATGTATTCGGACTCAGTCGTGCTCAAAGCCACTGACTTTTGCTTCCTTCTCATCCAATATATCAAAGCAGGAAAACAAGGTGAAGCAGTATCCAGATGTGCTCTTGCGATCCACCACACTACCTGCCCAATCGACATCAGTATATCCATGGAGTCTCAAACTCCCGACAGTGTATCTCAACCATGGTTGATTGTGCCTTGAAGATATCTCAAGGGATTCTTGGCACCAATCTAGTGAATGTGGTGAGGATCAACCATACCTTGGACTTCGAACCCCAGAGTTTGCTCCACATACACCTCTTCCTTTATAGATCCATGTAGAAAAGAAGTCTTCACATCCATCTGATGTAGACTCCATCCTTGCATAGCAGCACGGTAAATAATAGATCGGATGGTAGTATAGCGAGCCACGGGTGCAAATATATCTTCATAATCTATGCCTTCTTTTTGAGAGAAGCCTCGGGCAACAAATCTTGCCGTGTACTTTTCAGGACTTCCATCAGATCCATGCTTGATCTTATAGAGCCATTTCGAGGTGACAACAAATTGTCCTCCGGTCTCGGGACCACTTCCCAGACATCATTCTTCGTAATGGAATCATATTCTTTATGCATAACATCCTTCCAAACTTGATTCTTTACGGGTTCTTCAAATGTTCCAGGCTCAGATTGTACTATCGTACTCGTGGCTGCTAGATACCCTTAGTATCTCTAAGGCTTCTTGCTTTCACGGAATGTCCCCCTTGGGGCAATATGTTTCTCTACATCTTCGAGAGTATCCCTAAGCCATGAGGGTCTTCTCTTATTTGAAGGAGGTGGATCAATGGGATCCATAGGTCCTTCAACATCAGGCATCAGGTCATCCTTCGACTCTTCCTGCTTCTCTGCTTCTTCATATTCTTTGTCTTCCTTGGAGCTAGGAATATTTATCACTTTCTTGAGGGCAACATCTTCATCGAAGGTGACATCATGGCATATCTCCACTTCCCTTTGACCAGGCACATAGATTCTATATGCCTTTGAAGTTTCATTGTATCCCACAAACATTCCCTTCTTTCCAAAAGAATTCAACTTGCTTCTCTTTTCTTTCGGCACATGAAACTAAACATGACAAGAAAAAACTCTAAAATGAGAAACATTGGGTTTCTTACTAGAGAAGACTTCTTCAGGGGTTTTAGAGTCTAGAGCGGAATGCGGGAATATATTTTGAACATACACAGCAGTGTTCGCAACTTCTCCCCATAGAAACTTCAGAAGGCCTTGGTCACATAGCATGGCGCGAGAAGCTTCCACAATGGTCATGTTCTTTCTTTCAAAACACCATTTTTCTCAGGAGTGTATGCAGTTGTGGTCTCCCTCTTAATGTTAGCTTCTCTACAAAAGTCATTAAGCTCATTTTACTCATACTCGGTCACATTGTCGGTCCTCAAAACTTTGATTTTCTTCTCGGTTTGATTTTCCACCAAGGCCTTGAAGGTATAAAACCATTTGAATGCTTCGCCCTTCTTCTTAAAAATATATATCTAGGTCTTGTAGGAGAAGTCATCTGTAAAGGTCATGTAATAGGAACATCCTCCCAAGGATATCACAAGCAACATACCAGATAAGTCAGAATGTATCAACTGCAAGATATTAGTTGTCTTTGTGACACTATATGGGAATGGTCCCCTTGTGTGCTTCCCTTCGGCACAACCTTGACATATACCTTCATGATCATCTCTAACTTCGGGCATCCCTGTCACCACCTTCCTTGCTTCGGGAAGGGATTTGTAATGAAGGTGTGTAAACCTCTGGTGCCATGACTTTGTTTGAAGAGTTGTATCACATGTCATAGCCCCCAATGGACTTCCTCCAACCTAGTAGAGTGTATCAACTCTAAAACCAATAGAAAGAGCTTCCTTGAAGTTCTTCTTCCAGATAAGTACCTTTCCATCAACGAATGCAACCTTGAACCCTTTGTCTTCCATTGCCGAAATAGACACAAGGTTCTTCTTCAAATCAGGTACATACAACACATCTTGTAATCGGAGGACTTGACCTTGAGATAGATGGAGGGCCAGAGTCCTTGTCCCTTTCACGGGATAGGTGGCATTATCTCCAAGGATAATTTCCAGATTAGTATCCTTCTCAACCAAATCAAAAAGAGCTTATTTATAACAAGTGAGGTGCCTTGAAGCACCACTATCAATCAACCAGACATCCATGGTGTTTGGTGGAGACGCAGCAGAGAGGGCAGATACAAGAATAAATTAATTTCTTTTATTATCAACAACATTAGACTCATCGTAGCTGGAATTCCTTGACCTCTTGAAAGATTTCCCATTTCCAGTACGATCTGAGGGGCCCTTCCTTTTTCCCTGGAACCTGTTGTGAAGCGAACAAAGTTCCTTCTCAAGCTTAAATACTCCAGAACACTTGGAATACAAAGATATCCATGAGGATACAAATATTATATTATAAAATGTATGAAGAATGAGATGTGAGATAGATGATTGAATGTTACAAATGAGGCCTACTTATATACCTACGCAGGTGCCTCTTCATGAAATGACATGTCTTATCAGACATGGCCTTTCAACCTAATTACTAATTAACTAATTAATCATTATTTACATTATTTTGTTCACTACATTGCCTTCCTCTCAAAAAGCTTTGTCCTCAAAGCTTGTCGATGAAAGGCCTCGACTTCGTTTCCCGCTACGAACATCTTCTCATTTCGGGGCAGTCATCTTTATCGATACAAGTTGATACGATCCTCTAAGTGGCAAACAAAACTCTCGCACCGAGAATAGATCAGACCATCCTAAATCAATCTTTTGTGGAATCTTACGATGACTGGCAACTTGTGATGATTCGTTAGTATTCTTCGGAATATCAACCTGTTTTTGTTTGGAATACATAGCTTGGTTGAGTTGTCTGCTCCCATGATTTGGATGTCAATAGGGAACTGTTTTGGTTTGACCTCTTTGATTTTATCCTGGCGAGGATGTTATGGAGATGGTTACAGAATATTCACGTAGAATGTTCCTCGTTCGTCCGGCATCTAAGTTTGTTTCTTGTTGTGTAACCAGCTCCAAAAATAGGAGAAAAGAGATATCAACGCCTTAGAAATAAGCCACTTCGAGGGGGCAACCTCCAATACATTACATAAATGAAAAATTCTTGGATGATTCAATTTACAAAACCTCCTTTCTATATATAGGAGTCTATGTGGCCATAATGTAATCCTAGTGGGCCACAATGTAATCCTAGCCGACCTAAAAATAATAATTTAAGGGCACAATAATAACAAAATGGGGTTACAAGGGTACAATAATAACAATAAGGGGGTTACACTAATAACAATAAGGGACTATACTAGTAATATAGGGACCTAACATGCCCCTCTCCTTCAAAAAAGTGTTGTCCTCAATGCTTGAGTAGCTCTGGGTGCTTCTGTATAAAATTCTCATCCTCCCATGTAGAATCTTCGGTGGGTAAGTTCTTCCACTTGATGAGATACTCTGAAATTGATCGATTCCGTAGTTGTCGAGTTCTTGTTTCCGTGACCGCTTCAGGTTCCAATATGATTTTTCCTTCCTCATCAAGTTCTGGAAATATTGTTTGAGCTGGAAGATTTTCACCTATAACCTTCTTTAAGCATGAAACATGGAAAACTGGATGTACTCGCGAAGAAGCAGGAAGCTCCAATTTGTATGCCATAGTACCAATCTTTTGCAATACCTTGTAAGGACCATAGTACTTTGGCGATAATTTATTATCCTTCTTTGCTTGCTTGAGGGACATTTGTTTGTATGGTTGTAGCCGTAAAAATACCCAATCTCCTACATCAAAACTTCTCTCGCTACGATGCTGATCTGCCTGTTGTTTCATTCGATTTTGTGCCAAATTCGGGTTATCCTTTAAGAGTTGGAGAACTTCTTGCTGATGCTCGATGTGATCTTCCACTGCTTGAACCTTCGAATTTTCCCTTAAAGATGATGTGATGGATGGTGGATGATATCCATATAGTGCCATACCTTCGAATTTTCCCTCAAAGATGATGTGATGGATGGTGGATGATATCCATATAGTGCCATGAATGGGGTCATTTTTACTGCAGTATGGAAGGAAGTGTTATACCACCATTCAGCGAGAGGTAACCACTTGACCCATTGTGTTTGTTTATCAGATACAAAACAACGAAGATATCCTTCCAAACATTTGTTTACTATCTCAGTTTGACCATCAGATTGAGGATGATAAGATGAGCTATGAGCTAATTGAGTACCCAAACAAGAAAATAACTCCGTCCAAAAATTTCCAGTAAAAATGGGATCTCCGTCGCTCACAATAACCCTTGGGCTTCCATGTAGCTTTTGAATTCTATCCATAAATGTAGTAGCAACTGTACTTGCTTTAAATGGATGAGATAATGCACAAAAGTGTGCATACTTGGTAAGTCTATCAACTACCACCATGATGACATTCTTTCCTTCGGACTTAGGTAAACATGTGATAAAATCCATTGAAATCTCCTCCCAACATTGACTTGGAATGGATAAAGGTTGTAGAAGTCTCGAGGTCTTAATTGTCTCCACTTTATTCTGCTGGCAAACCAAACATTACGCCACAAACTTTTGAATATCAGATTTAAGGCCATCCCAAAAAAATTCTTTCTTCACCCTGTGGTAAGTTTTTAAAAATCCTGAGTGTCCTCCTAAAGGAGAAGTGTGCAATTCCAGAAGAATCTTTTGTTTTGGTTGGGAATTCTTACAAAGATATAAGCGATCTTTGTACCATAAGGAATCATTTTTCCAACTAAATGTATCAGATGTACTAGGATCTTGCTGCAACTTTTAAATGAGTGTCCATACATCTTTGTCCTTCTTCCATTCATCTCTTGCTTCAGTTATCCAATCTGGTTGGATAATAGAAATGGCACAAAGCAATGCTTCTACCTCTTCATTCTTTCTTGAGAGTGCATCTGCAACAACATTAAGCTTTCCTTTTTTGTAGATTATTTCAAAGTCATAACCCAACATCTTTGTGACCCATTTTTGCTGCTCTTGTGACGATAGTCTTTGTTCCAAAAAGTGTTTAAGACTATCATGATCAGTTTTTACCTTGAAGTGTCTTCCCATTAGGTAAGTTCGCCATTTCTTTAGTGCATGCGGTATTGCTAACATTTCCTTCTCATAAATAGGTTTCTGTAAATACTTTCCTTTGATTGGACGACTTTCAAAAGCAATGGGTCTTCCTTCCTGCATTAAAACAACACCAATTCCATTTCCTGAGGCATCACATTCCACAATAAAGGTTTTTGTGAAGTCTGGCGTAGCTAAGACCGGTGCTCGGCACATTGCCTCTTTAAGATGTTCAAACGCCTTAGTTGCTCCAGGAGTCCATGAAAATGCATCTTTCTTCAATAATGTTGTTAGAGGTGCTGTTATTCTCCCATAATTCTTAACAAACTTGCGATAATACCCTGTTAACCCGAGAAATCCTTGCAACTCCTTTATGGTTGTGGGGACTTTCCATTCCTTAATGGCTTTAATTTTGTTAGGGTCTACTTTAACACCCTCGTGAGATACAATATGACCCAGATATTCCACCTCTTGCACTCCAAAGAAACATTAGGATGTTTTTACATATAATTGTTTCTCCTACAATAGTTTGAGCACCCTGTCAACATGTTCAACATGATCCTTCCAAGACCTGCTATAGATTAGTATATCATCAAAAAATACTAACACAATTTTTCTAAGGAAGGGTTTGAAAATGGAATTCATCAACCCTTGAAATGTAGAAGGTGCATTGGTAAGGCCAAAAGGCATGACCAAAAATTCATAATGACCCTCATGAGTTCGAAATGCTGTTTTTGGAATATCTTCGGTCTTCATTCTAATTTGATGATATCCTGAACGAAGATCCAACTTGGTAAAATAAATTGCCCCATGTAATTCATCCAATAATTCATCAATCACAGGAATGGGAAATTTATCTTTGATGGTGAGCTTATTGAGCTCCCTATAATCTGGACACATTCGCCATGATCCATCCTTCTTGTGTACCAATACTACAGGAGCAGAGAAAGAACTTTGGCTAGGTTGAATTATACCCGCCTCTAACATTTCTGCAATCATGCGTTCAATTTCGCTCTTTTGGAAGTAAGGATATCTATAAGGCCGGATGTTTGGAGGAACACTTCCTGGAATCAAATGAATAGCATGATCATGATCCCGAATAGGTGGGAGTCCTTTGGGAGTTTCAAACACCTTGGAATGATTGTCCAAGACTTGTTGGAGATCTGCAGAAATAGATGATTTTGATGTTGGAACTTCTAGTGAGCATAATTGTGCAATTACACCTCACTGTTCTTTCTTTAGAAGCTTTGTCATGACATTAGAGCTTATTATCCTTCCTGGCTTCCCCACAATACCCAGTAATTCAACTTCCTTTCCTTCTGAAAAAAATTTCAAGAAAAGTTCTTGAAAATTAAAAGCTACCGTCCCCAAAGATTGTAACCATTGTACTCCTAGTACAACATCAGCACCTCCCATAGGAATGGAAAGCAGTGGACTAGTCAACACATATTCCCCCATGGTTAGCTTGATATTATGGCATTTTCCAGAGCAATTTATAGTTCCTCCATTTGCAACCATCACTTGACATTCTGGTGCTGGGTATAGGAAACAATTTAATTCCTTGGCTACCTTACAATGAATAAAATTATGGGTGCTACCCGAATCAATCAACACTATTACCTTTTTCTTCTTGATTTGTCCTTGTATCTTGAGAGTTTGAGGAGTGGTAATTCCTGCCAGTGCATTACACGATATGGTCGGATTCATTTCTTCCTCTTCTAGGTTTGGTTCCTGGTGTATATCCTCTTCTTGTTCATTTTCTTCTTCCTCTTCACAATCTATGTAAAATAATTTCTTCTCAGCACACTTATGACCTTTAGTGTATTTGTTATCACAATTGTAGCAAAGCCCTTTTGCTCTTTTTTCTTCCAATTGTTGTGGTGTCAACCTTGTAGGTTGTGAAAATATAGGTGTAGCAACACTTCCTTCTTTATAGAATTGAGTGGTAGGCTTCCTTGTCGCCATTATTTTACATTCAACTTTTCTTGCCAACCTGAATGCCTTCTCCAATGAATCCGGTTCCAAAACACGAACTTCATGTTGGATGTTATCCTTTAGAGTGCCTATGAAGAGATCGATCATGTGTTCCTCTGGAATATCAGTTACCCTTATATTCAATTTTTGGAAGTCCTCAATGTGCTGCCCCACTAAACCCTTTTGTTTGAGATTTATCAATTGGCTAGAGAAGGTGTTTCTCTTTGTATCCTCATAATGTGCTATCATTTCCTCCGTAAAAATTGACCAAGTGACAATTTTTTTACGGGAGCAAAGCCATCGATACCATACAAATGTATTTTGTTCTAAATGTGAAGTTGCAATGCGTACCTTTTGTGTGTTTTGCACGTTATGGAGATCAAAATATTGCTCCATCTGTAGTATCCATGTTACAAGATCCTTTCCATCAAACTTCCTCATATCCATTTTTGGAATATGGTGGTTCTTCCCGCCAACATTAGAGTTTATGAAATCACGATTAACATTTATTTTGTTCTCATCATGAGGTTCTTCTTCTATCTTTTCACCATTAGGAAACATTTCTTGTATCAACTTTGTCAAACCTTCTATGTCTGCTTTTAGATCATTCTTCATGTTTTCCATGTTGTCTTTCATGTCATCCATCTTAGCTTCCATGCCATCCATATTAGCTTCTACGCCAGCTTCCATGCCATCCATCTTAGCTTCCACGCCTTTCTTCAAACCGTCCATCTTCGCTTCCACGCCTTTCTTCAAAACTTCCATTTCATTTTTTGTTGCTCTTTGCGAGAGTGAAATTTGTTGCACTTGCTCTTATAATTTTGATAGATCACGTTGCAATTCTTCATCTTCATGAGTCATATTAGAGCCTTCTAAAGGCTTAATGGGTGTTGAATTGTTTTTACGGGGCATCTTTTAGAACCCAATACTGATATCTATTCTACAATATGCCCTTGGAATCAATTCAAACAAGATTTATGCAATTCAGAAAAAAAATACACACCTTTTTCTTGCTTTTGAGGAGCTCGATATTGAAATTGGATTATCTATGTGATTGCATCTCTTCAAGATCTGAAATTCAGCACTGAAGTAGCCCTCTGAATTATCTTTTGAATGCCATAGGTCTGACCTGATTTGGATTCTCCAAGACAAACTTATGTCCAATCTCCCACAATGACCTAATTATGGACTAGTTCAGTAGAGCGAACTTGTACGACTTGCCACGTTTCACTGTTTCATCCTTCGGCTCTGAAATTGATAGCCAAGAAACTACAGTCCGTGTACTTGTGACCACTTTTTACGGAACTCCAATCTGATGCCCAGAGAGAGAGAGTTATTGAACTTTTCCCACGATCACTTCTTTGAGATGAAATTCGGGAGCTTGAAAAAGCACTACTTTCCACAGATCATATCTCCACAAATATTGTGAACCAAGCTCTAAAATTTTGCAATGAGTTTCCTCAGGATTTCAGCTTCGCACCCTAAAAATTTCAGATTCTAAACCTTCGTAGAAAAAGATTTATAGCGCAAATTCCACGATGACCTGTTTAGGAGCTTGAAAAAAGACCTAACTTCCACAGATTATATCTCCGAAAATTTTGTGAACCAAGCTCTGAAATTTTTAGAAGATCTTCCTCAAGATTTCTTCTTTGCACCTTAAGAATTTCAGCTTCTGAAACTTCGTAGAAAAAAAGTTATAGCGAAAATGCCACGATGACCTGTTTGGAGCAGCAAAACCCTAGAATCCAAACCTCTGATACCAACTGTTGTGTAACCAGCTCCAAAAGTAGGAGAAAAGAGATATCAACGCCTTAGAAATAAGCCACTTCGAGGGGGAAACCTCCAATACATTACATAAATGAAAAATTCTTGGATGATTCAATTTACAAAACCTCCTTTCTATATATAGGAGTCTATGTGGTCATAATGTAATCCTAGTGGGCCACAATGTAATCCTAGCCGACCTAAAAATAATAATTTAAGGGCACAATAATAACAAAATGAGGGTTACAAGGGTACAATAATAACAATAAGGGGGTTACACTAATAACAATAAGGGACTATACTAGTAATATAGGGACCTAACATTTCTTCTGCAACTTGCTTGTTGTCTTCTTCAGTTGAGACACTTACTGAATCAACGTTTGATTTTTCTTCAACTTGAGCTTCTATATTTGAAGATTTTGATGCTTCATTTTCGACAAGTTGTTGCACCTTGTTTTCCAACGACTTCTTGTCTTTCTTCAGCTTCTTAATTTGCGTTAGTAATTTATCGTTGTGGTCCTTGAGGCGAGCAGCTTCTTCATTCTTGTTAGTTGTGATTTCGTCAACTTCTCTTTGCAAATATTGTATTGATTTTTTAATTTTTGGAAGAACTACTCTTGTGATATCTAATATGTCTTCCGGTGTTAGTGAATTCGGCTTCAGTATGATATCTTGTAACGTTATGTTTTTCTTTTTGTAAGAAAATTTCAAAAACTTCTTTTTCGTATTAAGGATGAATGACCCTAGTGATTCCATCCAGAGTGAACCCAGAACTATATCACTATTATTGGAAAATAAGGTTTTAACGGTGAATTGCGAGACAAAGGAATACTCCCCAATACTTAGGTGTAAATGCTCTATGTTGTATTGTTTGTCATTTGCGTTAAATGAATTTGCTTTTGTTATATTTTATTCAAGGATCACTAATTGGTTAGCACATTCGGTACTAACATAATTATTCTTTCGATTAAAATCGATAGATATGAGAACCTCTTTTCCCGCAAGTGACCCTTTGATTTGAATTAGTGCATCGACACACATACTATAATTTTTTGGAAATCTTCCCTCTTAACTGATTATACTATAATAAGTTAAGTTAACTATAATGGCTTCAAAGCTAATGACAAATTAACTAGGAAGGAAGACTTCCATGCCTGGAAGATGACTTTGGATCTAATGTTGGAAGACCAAGATGTCGTGGACTATGTGCAGGGTAAAATCCAAGAGCCTCCATCATCTGCACTTGCTGCCACCAAGTCAAAATATAAGAAGGGGGGAATCAAAGCAAAGCTGATGATTCGGGATTCAATTCAGAAGAGTCTGGTAGCTTACATCTCTAAGTTGGGCACATCCAAGGAGATGTATGATAATTTGGTCAACATGTTCAAGGCCAACAATTCAAATAAAGTCCTTTTATTCAAGAACCAACTAAAGAATCTGAAGAAAGGCAGGGATGAATCCGTCCAATCATATTTTCTGAAGTTGATCGAAATCAAAAATAATATTCTGGCCATTGGGGAGACAATAGCCGATTGAGAAATGGTTCTCATTGTGCTTGGAGATCTCTCCTCTGAATGGCATGTATTCAATACTACCATTCTCAATAACAATGTGATACCTTATTTTGACGAAGTATTATCGAGATTCGTACAAGAGGAAACAAGGATGAAGGAATATGAAAATGAAGGAAATGATGCCTTCATTGCTCGTGCTAAGAAGAAGAACAATGGTGGTTTAAGGAACAAAGGAAGAGCAGGGGCCCAAGGAAAGAAAGGAACATGTTACACATGTCACAAGACCAGCCACTATGATAGAGAATTCCCTTTCAAGAAGGATTCTCCTGATGATGATGACAACAACAACAACCAGAGGAATGGAAATCAAAGGAGCAACGGGTTCAAAGGGAAGAGGAAGGCTCCCCCTGGTGGAAATGGGAAACCTTTCAAAAGGTCGAGAAATTCCAGGTATGAGGAACCTAATGTTGTTGATGATAAAAGAAATGAATTCATTCTTGTATCTGCCCTCTTTGCTGCATCTCCACCTGACACTATGGATGTTTGGTTGATAGATAGTGGTGCCTCAAGGCACTTCACTGGATTTAAGGAAGCGCTTTCTGATATGGTTGAGAAGGATGTTAATCTGAAAATTATCCTTGGAGATAATGCCACATATCCCGTGAAAGGGACAGGGACTGTGACCCTCCACTTATCTCAAGGTCAAGTCCTCCGCTTGCAAGATGTACTATATGTACCTGATTTGAAAAAGAATCTTGTGTCTATTTCGACCATGGAAAACAAAGGTTTCAATGTGGCATTCGTTGATGGGAAGGTGCGCATCTGGAAGAATAGTTTCAAGGAAGCTATCACGATTGGGTTTAGAGTTGATACACTCTACCAGGTTGGAGGAAGTCCTCTGGGAGTGATGACATGTGATACTATCGGACAGACTGAACTATAGCACCGGAGGTTTGGACACTTTCATTATAAAGCCCTTCCCAAAGCAAGGAAGGTGGTGACGAGGATGCCCAAGTTCAAAAATAATCATGAAGATGTATGTCAAGGTTGTGCCGAAGGAAAGAATACAAGGGAACCTTTCCCCTCAAGTGTCACAAAGACATCTGATGTATTGCAATTGATACATTCTGATTTGTCTGGTATGCTGCCCGTGACATCCTTGGTATGATGTTATTATTATATGACATTCATAGATGGCTTCTTTCGCAAAACCTTGATATACTTCTTGAAGAAGAAGGATGAGGCTTTCATGTGATTACGTACCTTCAAAGCCTTGGTGGAAAATCTAACAGGGAAGAAAATCAAGATTTTGAGGACCGATAATGACACTGAATATGAGATGAACGAGTTCAATAACTTTTGCAGAGAAGCTAGCATCAAGAGGGAGACCAAAACCGTATATACTCCTGAGAAAATGGCGTTACTCAAAGAAAGAACGGGACCATTGTGGAAGGTGTTTGTGCCATGCTATGTGACCAAGGTCTTCTGAAGTTTCTATGGGGAGAAGCTGCGAACACTGTTGTGTACATATGAAACCGATGCTCGCATTCCGCTCTGGACTCCAAAACTCTCGAAGAGGTTTTCTCTGGTAAGAAACCTGACGTCTCACATTTTAGAGCTTTTGGTTGTCCCATTTATTTTCATGTGCCAAAAGAGAAGAGGAGCAAGCTAGATGCTTCTGGGAAAAAGGGAATTTTTGTGGGCTACAGCAAAACTTCGAAGGCCTATAGAGTCTATATGCCTAGTCAAAGGGAAGTGAAGATATGCCACGATGTTACCTTTGATGAAGATGCTTCCCTTAGGAAAGTAATCAATCTTCCAAACTCTAAGGAAGATCGTGAAGTAAGGGCTGGAAATCAAGAAGAACCGAAGGATGAGACAATGCTCGATGTTGAAGGACTGATGGACCCTATTGATCCACCTCCTTCAATGAAGAGAAGACCATCATGTACCAGGGACACTCTCAAGGATGTCGAGAATCATATGGCCCTAAAGGGGACATTCCGTGAAAGCAAGAAGCCCAATAGATACCAAGGGTATTTAGCTGCCATGAGTACAATCATACAATCTGAGCCTGGATCTTTTGAGGAAGTCGTAAAGCATCAAGTTTGGAAGGATGCTATGCATGAAGAATATGAGTCCATTATGAAGAATGATATCTGGGATGTGGTTCTGAGACCGGAGGAAAAAGCAGTTGTCACCTCGAAATGGCTCTATAATATCAAGCACGGATCTGATGGTAGTGTTGAAAATTTCAAGGCAAGATTTTTTGCCCGTGGCTTCTCTCAAAAGGAAGGAGTAGACTATGGTGATATATTTTCACCTATGGCTCGATATACCATCATCCGATCTATCATAGCCCTTGCTGCTACGCAAGGATGGAATCTTCATCAGATGAATGTGAAGACCGCATTTCTACATGGTGCGATAAAGGAAGAGGTGTATGTGGAGAAACCTCTGGGGTTCGAAGTCCAGGATCGAGACTCCCATGTATGTAGGTTGAGAAAGCCCTCTATGGGTTGAAGCAAGCACCCAGGCCTTAGTACAAGAGGATAGATAGCTACCTGATGAAGCTGGTCTTCACTTGTAGTAATGTTGATCCGAACATTTACTTCAAGGTTGATAGAGAAAATCCTCTCATTCTGGTGTTGTATGTGGACGACCTCTTCCTGACAGGTGCTGACCCTCTCATTCATCAGTGTAAGAGGGAGCTCGCTTCTGAGTTCGAGATTAAGGACTTGGGACTTATGCATTACTTCCTAGGCCTAGAGGTCTGGCAGAGACCTGGCGAGATTTTCCTTTCTCAAGGAAAATATATTGTGAAGTTGTTGGAAAGATTTGGAATGGTAGACTATAAGTCCGTGTCGACACTGATGGAGCTTAAATTTAAGAAGTTGAGTGGCAGATCTGCTGGGCCCGTGCTAGCAAATCCTACTGAGCATCGTCAACTCGTAGGGGCCCTAATGTTCTTAGTGAACACCCGTCCGGACATATGTTTTGCAGTGAACACTTTGAGTCAACACATGGTTGATCCTCATCACATTCACTGGGTTGGTGACAAGAATCTGCTGAGATATCTTCGGGGCACGATAAACCATGGGTTAAGATACACTGCCAGGAGTGTGACACTCCATGTGGATATCTTGATGATGATTGGGTTGGTAGTGTGGTGGATCGCAAGAGCACATCTCGATGTTGCTTCACACTTGGGTCTACTTCGATATCATGGATGAGAAGGAAGCAGAAGTCGGTGGCTTTGAGCACTGCTGAGGCCGAATACATTGCAACGAGTATGGCCTGTTGTGAAGAAGTTTGGTTGTGAAAGCTCTTCAGTTAGTTGTTCGAGCATGTGCTAGATACCACCGTGATACTCTGTGATAACCATAGTGGGATTTGGTTGTCCGAGAATCCCGTGTTCCATGATTGATCCAAGCATATTGATATCAGGTACCACTTTATTCGAGATATGGTACAAGAACTGATGAGCAGGTCGCAGATATTCTCACAAAGCCCTTGGGGAAGGTCAAGTTCCTAACCTTCCGTGAGAATCTTGGGATCTTGGAACGACCCTATGCGAGGGTCCTGTTGGAGGATGAGCTCTGGGAGCTTCGAGGGGCTTTGGGGATAGCTCCTTGGAGCTATAAGCAACCAGAGGGCTAGGTTTTTTGAACCTTGTTGGCGTGCTTCTCCCCCACCATTATGATATTGAGTTGGTTCACCTCTCATGATTTGTGCCCCATATGCATCCTACCCATTGAGTCCTAGACTCATGGGAAGTACCTCTCATTTGGCCAGTGAGGTGGGAAAAGCTAGAGACCAATAGAAAATACCGATGGATGCATCAAATATTTCCATACTCTATGTTTAGGATGGCACGTGTCGAACCACTTGATCTGGGATCAAGTCTAGTGAGGTTTCGGACCTCCAATTGACTTCGAGTCAGGTAAACCAACTTTGGGTTGGTATGTGACTCCTTTGAGTCCTATAGAGGTTTTAGGCCTCTTAGCTAAATTTGTTAGTCGGGAGTGATGTCTTTGTGACTCACCTTTTGTTCTAAAATAAAGAAGCCAACAAAGCAAGTTATGGTGGGATAACGCACGATGTTTGGATGGCATAGGTGGATGGAGTTCTCCCTAGTTGAGAGGGAGTGTTAATTTTTTACAACTGGCTCCAAACTCCATGTTGTGATGCTCAGATGAAGATGACAATATTTTTATTGGATTCCTCTTTCGAAGAGGTGTAAGATCGATCTAAAGATCATCTTAATCCGATGAGCAGGACATTTATTTTGAATTAATTCCACTTATGTGCAAGGTCGCCCATAATTGAAATGTAGGCTTGAAGCCCCAACAGATGTGTCATACACCCTCACTGATGGATATATATAGGTCAACGTTAGAGGTCATTTAATCCATCACTCATCACACATTCTCTCCCATCATTTGATTGGTTCGATCACCTTGGAGGCTCTTCTTCTCTCACACGTGGGAAAACGCAGCAAAGGAAATTTTTGTTTTTGACCTAAGGTTTCAGCGTAGATTTGACCAGCGTTGACTTTGGTCAATGCATGGTCAAACTGACCCTAATCTCTCCCAAAATTCTGATTTTCGTAGTTTGCATTTATTAGCACAGAAATTGAGGCTAGACATTGACTTTGACCAAGTTGTGTTGATTTTTGCTATTGTTGTTTTTGCGTTGACCATTGACTGGGACAACATTGACTTTTGTTGACTTTGGGTTAACTAATATAGCGTTGTTCGAGAGGGTTGTGTGACACATTCTGGTTGGCTGATAGTATTGAGACTTTACTGGTTAAAGCATCCTATTGACCGTCGTAATGCACCACAACACATATATTTTTCTGACCAAGTTAAGTGTATTTTTGGCTTGTCTTCTATCGATCTATTGGTATGTTCTATCAACATTTTACTTTCTTGTTTATGTGATTGTTGTTTGATATTGGGGATAAAAGTGAAGTTGCAACAAGCATAGAACATCTAAAAAATTTACAATGGAGGCTCTTGGATCTTCCCCTATATATAATCCATGACATCTTGATCTTCTAGCTCCAAATCCAAGGACATCTTCCATGCATGATAATCAGACTTATCATTCAATTTATCATTAGCCTTGAAACCCTTGTAGGTTGAGAAGACCATTTGTCCTTGATGGGATTTCTTCCTTCAGTGATTCCTTCTAACACCAGCTTGGACTTTGTCTTCACCTTGGCTCCGATCCCATGTTAAATTTAGATAACCATCTTGTTCTATGCTTGATGCACTTTTACTTCAATCTTTCTTAGGCCCGATACAAAATAGCAATCACATAAACATGAAAGTAAAATGATGATAGAACACAATAATAGATCAATAGAAGACTAGCCAAATATAGATCATATTTACAATTCCTTTTGTCCAACAAAGATATGAGATATTGTTGCGTTATGACAGTTAGTAGGATGCTTCAACCAGCAAAGTCTTTCTCGGTCAACCAACGCTTCATGTGTCACACCCATAGCCCTCAAAGACAACTCATCACAAGTCAACACTAGTCAACTCAAGAACAACACAGATAGTAGCAGAAAAGTCAACGCAACAAACTAGGGCTTTAGTCAAACAACCCAAAATTCCTCAATTTTAGTGCCTAGTTGTACGGCCTCCTAAAATCAGATTTCCTGCAAAGTTTTGAGGTCAAACAACCAAGGGTCGACCATGGTCAACACTGCTGCAAGAAATGCCCTAAACAGATCTGCAAATTTTGGACTTCTGCTCCACACGTGTGAGGGGAAAAAGGCTCCAAAGGCTATCGAACCAATCAGATCACAAAGAGAGAATGTGTGATGAATTGACGATGAAATCACTCCAAGTCTCTCCAATTTATATCCATCAATGAGGGTGTGTGACACATCTATTAGGCATGTGAGCCTACATCACAAATCTGGTCGACCTTGCACATGTGGAAAATAAATTCAAAATAAATGTTTTGCTCATTTGATCAAGATGATCTTTAGATCAATCTTGCACCTCTCTGAAAGAGGAATCCAACAAAAATATGATCATTGTCATATGAGTAGTGCAACATGGAGTATGGACCTAGTTGCCCAAAATTAACAAAGTTAGATCCAAAATCAAAATGTTATATCTTTGTTGGATATGATTATGCAGTGAAAGGATACAGGTTATGGGATCCTTTTTCACTGAAGATAGTCATTAGTAGAGATTTAACATTTGATGAATCTTCTCCTCTAAAATTGGATGTTGGAAAAGTTGAACAGGAACAGGTATCGTCGAATCAACAAATTCATTTGGAGGCTAAACTTTTTCCAAAAAGTCAAAAGGAATGAGAGACTTTTGAACAAAAAGGTGAAGAAGCAAAGGAAACTGTAGAATTTTCAGAACCAATTTAGCAACCACTCACTCTAAGAAGGTCTACAAGGGAAAGAAGAACACCCAAAAGGTATGAAGATTTTGCTTCATCTTTTGTGTTGATTACTGAAGATGGGGAACCTTCTTTTTATCAGGAAGTAGTGGATGATGCAGACAACGAAAAATGGAAAAAAACTATGGAAGAAGAAATGGATTCCTTAGCCAAGAACAATACTTGGGATCACTATGTTATCCCAGATTCTAGGATAATATATTAAATTATTCTTTACTAAAGATTAAATAAGAATTAACTCCATTAATTAATTAGTTTTATTAACATTTAAAAAAAAATAAAAAAAATAAAAAAATAAATTTCTTAGTATTAAATCTAATTACAAATTCTAAAAAAATATTAGCAACATTTAGGAATTATTTCTTAAAATTAAATAATTATTTATGATATCTCATAATAATTCTTAAAAATTATGAAATTAAATTAACTCTTTAATAAATTTAGTTGGTTAGTATTAAATCTAATTACAAATTCTAAAACTTTTTAGTAACAATTAGGAATTATTTCTTAAAATTAAATAATTAATTATGATATCTCATAATAATTCTTAAAAATTTTGAAATTAAATTAACTCTTTAAATAATTAAATTTAAAAGAAATTGTTTAATTATTACTTAGAATTATATTTATTAAAATAAAAAATATTTAAAATAAATTAAATAATTCAGTCCTTGTCGGCTCTTCCTATTCCCTTTAGCACTATTAATCCTTGACCTTTGTCCTTCTTTCATCCTTCATTCAACATCTTGTTCTGAAGATGGATCCCCATTGGGATTCGAAACGTCGACCATTGTTTTATAACACCGTAGATAATTCGGAGATCTCTTCATTACTTGGGATCATGTAAAAATTCCTGAAGGGATAAGCGTTGGATGCAAATGGATCTTCAAATTAAAATAGAAAGTTGATGGAAGTATCGAAAGGTATAAGGTGACGCTGGTTGCAAAAGGGTATTCTTAGGTTGAAGGTATTGATTTTCATGAGATTTTTTCACCAGTCGTAAATCTTGTATCTATTCGTACTATGTTAGCACTAACTGCGTTAATTGACCTTGAGTTAGAACAATTAGATGTTAAAACAATTTTTCTTCATGGTGATTTGGATAAAGAGATATATATGGAACAACGAGAAGGTTTTGTACAATATCGCAGCAGAAGATTAGTTTGCAAGCTCAGGAAATCATTGTATGGCCTGAGGCAGTCGCCCACGCAATGGTACAAGAAGTTTGACTCCTTCATGGTGAGCCAAAATTTTATCAGAAGTGAATATGATCATTGTGTATGCTTCAAAAGTTTTAATGGCATATTCATTATCTTGGTGTTGTATGTTGACGATATGCTTATTGCAAGCAAAAGCATGAAAGAAATCAACAGGTTAAAAGCTCAACTCTCTAGGACTTTTGATATGAAGGATCTTGGAGTGGCAAAACATATCTTGGGCATGGAGATACACAAAGAGAGGAAGAATGGTAAGCTTTAGTTATCACAACAGAAGTATGTGGAGAAAGTACTTGAAAAGTTCGGTATGAACAATGTGAAACCTATTAATGTTCCATTAGTTTCCCATTTTAAGATTTCTTCGGTTTTGAGTCCTAGAACTAATGAAGAAAAGAAGTATATGTCTCATGTACCATATGCAAATGTGGTAGGCAACTTAATGTATGCGATGGTATCTACAAGACCTGACATTTCACATGTAGTTGGAGTTGTCAGCAGGTTCATGGAAAATCCAAAGGAAGAACATTGGCGAGCAGTGAAATGGGTGTTTTGGTATTTGAGAGGCACAAGTGACCATTGAATCCTCTTTTATGGTCGTGAAGGATCAGTGTGCGGATATGTGGATGTTGATTATGCAAGTGATTTGGACAAAATGAGGTCTACTAGAGGTTATGTTTTTACTCTTGTAGGTGGAGCAATCAGTTGGATGTCAAAGCTTCAAGAGACAGTTGCTTTGTCCACTACTGAAGCAGAGTATATAGCTTCTTCAGATGCCTGTAAAGAGACAATCTAGTTAAAAGGTCTGCTTGATAAGATTAGAAGGACACAGGAAAAAGTGAATGTGTTTTGTGACAGTCAAAGTGTTATTCATTTGGTTACAAATCCAGCTTATCATAGCAAGACTAAGCACATTGATGTAAGGTATCACTTTGTGAGACATGTGATCAATGGTGGCAAAGTAGCTCTCAAGAAGGTCTGTACACAAGAGAATTGTGCAGATATATTCACGAAGCTAGTTACAGTAGAGAAGCTGCAATGGTGTTTGGCTTCTCTTGGCTTGCAGTAGAGATGATGAATGGGCATGGGCAAGGGATTAGGAAAATTGTTGTCAAGGTGGAGTTAGTTGAAATGCGACAACTAATCATGTAATTATTATAATTTACCGGTTAGTCGGTTTGTATAACAAAGAAGCAGTTATGTAACGAAGTAGCCCATATTAATTGGGATGGCCCGAGAGGCTTGTAACTATGGAGAATCATTCTTGATTAATAGAAGTTTCCAATCTCTTACCTCGTGGAGGTTTCCTTGACACACTGTCAAGGTTTTACCACATAAATATTATGTGTTTACTTATGTATGTGTGTTGGTTTCCATTCAATTTAATTCTTCATTTCTTTCTTGTTTTATAACTGCCGAGATCAATATTACCAAGACAGGTCTCAACAAGTAGAAATCTATGCATTTGGGAAGTAATAACTTCAAGAGTTTTCCTTGAAAGACAAAACTCTACATATAACGCAACAAGAACAGAGTATGGTGAGACTTGCATGAGGAATCAGCGAAGATATGTAACAGAATTCTCCACAGAAATGTAAATATTTCTTGTGGGATTTTTTTATGGTGCTAGTGCAGGGAGAAAATGTGGATGTGTTGTTGTTATCTACACCTTCAAGGATAAATGTTATTACTTTTGGTAAGATGGAGGGCAGGGCTAGAACAGCAGAGCTGAATTAATTGCCTTATGGGGAGTCTTGACAGTTGCTAAATGACTTGGTGTAGACAACTTTCAGATCTTTGGGGATGCTAAAGGCATCATTGAGTGGGTTAAAGGGAGAAATGGCTTCAAGCCGCCTATTTTAATCAGTTGGATGCCTATCCAAACTTTTCAGAGGTTTACTTTCAAACAAATCTATAGAGAGCAGAATAGGAGAGCCGACATCTTATTCACAAGGGGAATCCACATGGAAACTGGTAAGGTTTTCTACTCAGCCTTTGAATAGGGCTGCATGATCTTCAACGGCAGCATAAACTATTCTTAAGGAAGAAGATCCAAATGCCATATGGAGGAACTCACTTTTGCAGCGACTGTTTGTTCCGGAAGATAGCAGACATAGGTTTACTTTGATATTTTGTGCTTTCACTTATTGAATATAGATAGGGGATGCAATTCCAGAACTCATTTTTGTGAAATTGTTTTAGATGTATAAAGATCATAGACAAGTGATAGGAAATCAATTGCTGTATGCAGGAATAGCAGAAAAAGACTCATGATTTGTGTACTGTTTTATCTCATAAATAAAACAGCGTTTTTTTTCTTCCTGATAAAAAAATGTAACAGAATTTAGCAGCCTTTTACGGGAAATAAGAATTAAGACTACTAAATCAACCCTGATGCATATAATAGAATACCTAATATACATTAACCTAAATCTAAATTGAACGGAACGGAGGCAGAAGAAAACCATCCAGCTGTAGCAATTGGGGGTTTGAAAAAAGCTCTTTGTTGTCGGATTCTGAAGCTTGAGATATGGTTTGCATCAGTGAATTAGTTGGAGGCTTGCATGAAGAATCGGCAAGTTCTTCCCCCGGAAATGTGGATGGTCATTCGTTCTGTTGACGATAAGTTTCATTCGCACTGCTTTGATCTGCTGCAGAATGCCTAGTGAATGGCATTGCCCTTTGTGCTGATGAATTCACATTGGGTGAATAGGATGGGCTCTTTCCACACCAATCCAAAGTCACACCACCATCATCTGCCGCAAACAAAGGTGTAGATGAGCTTGAAGGAATGTGGATAGGAGGCTCTGTTGCAATATTGCCTGTAGAAGAATGATTGGATTGCAGATTGGAGGTTGGAATTCTTGACTTGGAACCGGCATCTGAACTTCGAAACTCAGAGATTGGAAAGGGGATCTTAAAAGACTGGGCAGCGCTGTGGTCCCCAATGTACTTTACTTCAAAGGCCAAAGGATCGTCAATTGGTATGTGCACCATCCTTTTCGCCTGGCAGCCTCGGCCCTTATCGTAGGCACACGCGTAATACCTCCTATGAATTCACTAAAATCTGCAGACCATTAGTTAAAGAGATACAGAAGTTTTCTGGAAGAGGGTATAAAGTTGAGAAGATTAATACTGAAAAAAATCATCGCCGAGAAGCTTCCTTTCGCCATATTTGAGCCATCTGTAGCCGTCCGGTGGTGATATATCGTTTCCTGGCTCAGAACTATTCCCAGGCATATTTCTAGCCCCTTTGGATATTGATCTCCTGCAATATAAATTTACACACTAGAAATATTGGATATTAATAGTAGAACTCAAAACCATCTGCACATATGAGCTGGTAATTCAGAAAAAGCTAGAAAATGGCTCTATCAATTGAAATAAGTTTGGGAATTAACAAAAGACAAAGTATCTGCAGATATGGATATTTAAGCATTAGGCAGGTTTGAGAATTAACAAAAGGAAAAGTATCTGCGGATATGGATATTTACGCATAGTGCCAGAACAATTGAGAAGTAAGAAAAAAATTTAAAATTAATGCTTAAAATTAAATCCACGAAATCAAACATATAGAGAAGAAGTTCAAAAGAAAAGAAAAAGCAGCAAAATCAAACATACACACATACACAGATCGGAGCGTAAAAAATAAACATGTAGCAAATCAGAGCGTAAATATATAGCAAAGCAGGCAAAATCAGGCCTAAACTTATTTTGCTCAGATAAAATATAATATTATATTCTATTGACTCCAACGAAAAACGATAAACATCTCTACACTGTAATTCGAATCATTCAAGAGTCCAACGTAAGATTTGAATATCCACAGATCAAAGCATAAACATATACCTTTTCCTATAGACCATTTGCTCCTCGTCCTTGCTAAACCCTTCAGACATGTAGCTTTGTTTCTGAGAATGCTCCGCTCCAGTGACTCCAGAATGGTGAGGATTTTCAATACCCAGATAAATTTATTGAAATCCAGGCCATTCAGAAAATTGAGCTTGGTTTCCAGCTCTTGGGCCATTTGAGCATTTTCCACATCCTGCACCTCCCTTGACTCAGTCATAGCGACAACATATGGTTGAGCTTGGTTGACCTTGGCGGCAGGAAGAGAGATTAAAGATGATATATAGGCTAATGCTCTATTTCATTGCCAAACTGAGCGACAACAGATGGTTGAGCTTCGCGGCAGGAAGATACATTATAGATGAAATATAGGTTAATGCTCTACTTCATTGCCAGACTGTCTTAGGGTTGTTTATCAAGACTTGTACACCAAAAGACTCAGGACCTACACCTAAAGACCTACCCCTTAACAGCCCACACCAATGTTTCTCTCTCGTCTGGGTTACGTTAACAGCTACCCCAAAAGACACAGGACCTACCTCTGGATTACGTTAACAGCGGCCCCAAAAGGCTCAGGACCTACACCTAAAGACGTAACCCTTAACAACTCATACCGGTGTTTCTCTTTCGTCTGGGTTACGTTAACAGCTCAGCTCACACCAGTGTTTCTCTCTGGTTTGGGCATAGGTAATTTACATAGGCAACTAATAAATCTTAAGCTATAGAAAATTAAATGTTGTGGGGCAGTATATGCCCACCGTTAGAATCCTTGAACAAGCAATGAAACCTTCCTCTGATCTCGTTGTAGATAGGGCATCCAAACGTGAAGTGCACCTTGGTCTCCACTTCTTGTAAATGACATACCTGGAAGATTATGTCTGGTCTATCAATCTGGTGATCTATCTCTACCCGAAGTCTATGAGAACCTACTCTGAACTATCCTAGAGGAATGTGAAGAGCATGCATCCAGTGGTGAAATGTATACTAGGGTCGAACAATGAGCCCGTCTCTCAACTCCAAGAAGTGCTCAGCGTAGAAGGTCATCTTTGGGTGCAACCCTCCCGGAAGATTGACTTAGGTGACCTATACGAACTGCATGTAGATGTCCTCCCTCATGATCTTGTTCAACTCTTGTCTAGTAGGTAAAAGGTGACCAGGAGCGTCTAAGAAATATCGGAAAGGAGGGAGACGATCCAACTGAATTCCCACTTACTCTAAGATATCTAAAACTATTGTAAACCAACACCTAGCTCGACTCGAGGGAGTAGAACGAGCAATAGTCTCAGAAGAACAATATGCCAAGTAAGGATATCGGTCCCTACTCTTTATCGAGTTTGCAAATCCCAGGACACGATGCTAGAATGAGACCAATCTAAAGATCGTCTCAAGCCAAAAGGGTTGAGCTTCAAACTCTGCAAGGATGATGTGTTGAGGTATTGTTTGTTTGCATTTAATGATGCAGTGGAGAAGAAGAATATGAACTCTCTCAGTTGAAGCCCAATCTGACTCAAGTAAAGACAGTCCCCAAATCTCTGAGCCATATAGAATAGTGGGACAGATCAAGGTTTCCATGAGGCTCATCTTGGTCGAGATGTCCTAGAAGTGATGTTGAAAGCATTGTCTCTTGAGAAGGGCTAAGGGCCCATATCCTTTGTTGATTTGAGGCTGAAGTGCTAGTCGCAAACTGAAGCGAGGACCTGAGAATTTCACCCCTAAGTAAGTATACGTGATGGTGATCTCAACCTCCTCCCCTACGAATAGGAAGTGAAGGTATGAAATTTTCTTCACCCCATTGAAGATCATAACCTTGGTTTTACCAAGGTTGACTGTCAATTGTCAAATATCACAAAACAAATCTAAGGCATCCAGCTACCTTTGTAATCCTTCTGAGGATGAGGAGAGAAGGACCACGTCGTCAGTAAAGAGTAGAATAGATACCAGAACCTGGTGAAGAAGGAAACCATCGGTGTCCTGGGTATGCTCATGTATAAATGCCTCAAACTCATCAATATAGATCCCAAACAGGGTAGGGGATAGTGGGCAACCCTGTTTAACCCCAATAGTGGTTCGGATGAAATCAGGCATCCCATGAGCCGTGCAAGGACGACCAAGTACACACTCATATAGGCCCGTAATCGCTGCCATTTTTATTATACCAGGATAAGAGAATTACTAGATAATGGAAGAGAAAACCAGGATCAGAGAATTTCCAATCATTGGGTGAGTGTTTCATCACTTTGTTGGTAAATCCACCCTCCTTGACTGTATTTCTGAGGGCATGTTATTTTTATCGTTTTCATTTTTATTTTCAAACCCTTGTATTCTCTTGACATAGTCCATTGAGGGTTTCTCTTGTCAACCCTCCTATTGTGGCATCTCAGTTTCTGCATGTGTACCAGGTACTTACTCCAGGGATTTGATTACATGTTTCTCTAATTGTTCATTTACAGGAATAACCAAACTACCTTGGGTTTTGATGTTCAGGCAGAGAGTGGCTCTACCCCCTTCCATGTTTAGGTTCACTTACACACTCTCTATGCATTCCCTTAATTTATTTATCATCCTTGATTTGGTGTCAAATTGTGTCACAAGTAAAAGACAGGGACTCAGAGTCCTTTCGATCTGTTAGTTCCTTTCCATAAGTATATAGTGAGAAATAGTAATATAATGTAGTAAAGGAAGAAAATTGTGAGTAAGTATTGAGAAAAAGTAATAATGGACTACATTTACTTATATTCCTCAATTGGATTCAATGTAATCTTTTCTCTCCCATGATCTACATATCAATTTCACTATTGTCATTGTACTACTACTATGAAACCATCAACGCAAGAAACATAAGAGTAGAGATCCACCGCCACATATCCCATGCAATGTTGCAAGTGAAACATGACTAAACTTGACATTCTATGTTTATCTACAATAGTGTTTCAGGAGAAACATGTCCAAGTTGACCTACCTTGTCTTGCTTATGAGGCATTGCAAGTGCAGCATGTGTGAATCAACTTGCCTTGCCTCACTCATGTAGCTTTACATATCCAATTTTACCTAATTTATGTTTTATATTACTGACATTTGGGATGTGCCCATATGTAGCTTTCCTTGAAAAGATTGTTAATAAATGCATTTCAAATATAACATTTCATATTTCATTACAATGAATTGAAGTTCACTCTTTATTCTCTTTTTGACATAGGCTGGGGTCCTTGTGCTGGGTCATGACACAAATGACCAATTATATGGTATTTTGAATGGATATAATGACAATTACTTTCTCAAATTGGATAAATATGTTTTGAAACATTTATAATGGCGAAAATGTCCATCGAGAATACATATTAAATAACCTAAGGTTTTTGTACTTTCTGAATTGTATATTTTATTTTAGACATCTAATTTCATTATTGTGTATGGTAAATTCAATATTTTTGGCAGGAATTACTCAGTGTTTGGATGGGACCAAGCCCCACAATAGGGTAGGGGACTAAGGCTTACTTTCATGGCAACCCTTCAACAATACTTGGAGGGGATTTGATCTGTTCTGAACTAGCTATAAAATTTTATATAATGAAAAAAAAACTACACAATATATAATATCCATATCGAAAATGGCCGAAATTATGCAAAGAAAGTAATTGAAAATAATCCACACCATAATTACATTGGGCTAGATACTACGTTGTCTTTTAATGAAATTTTTTTTTTCGTTTGAAAGTGTTTCTTACCATATACTGCTCTAGAGGAAAATGAGGGGTCCTCCAATCTAGCTAGTGGCGGGTATGCTTCTATCTCGGTTTTTTCATACAAGTGACATATATGACTGGAATACCCAGGTTCTCTAGTAGAGACATGTAGCATATTTCTATAAGCAGTGGATAGAAATTTCAAAGAGAAAGTTTACCTAAAAACACCTTCCCTGTAATTAAATTCAACATTTATCCACAAGAAAGTCAAGGATCAACTTTTGCAATATCAACTTGGCATCAAAGTCTCTAAAAAGAATTTCAGAGTTCTGCAGGCAGTGTGAACTTAGCACTTTTCTATGCAATATACTACATTTGCAAGTGGGCCATCATGGAAGTGCTCATAATCAATCCGGGTAATCATTGATAAAATTATTTATTTTATGGTTGGAAATTTGTGTAATGTTTTTTGTTTCAATTTCTTTATGAACACTATTTGAGGGCTTGGTTGAAGCTAATTATTTTCCAAATTTGGTTTGTGTTTGCCAAAAATTCGATCTCGTTTGCTAAACTATATCTTGGTTTTATTTTTCCTTGAATCCCACGACCACATAAGGAAGTGAAGGAAATGTTAAAGGAGAAATAAATTTTGTTACAACACAAGACAATGCAAAATTACCTTTATTTTTTAACAAATGCATCTTATATTTCATTACTTCACAAAAGAAAATACATTGTCTTATTATACATTTCTAGCTAAAGTAGTGAAATATTTGTTCCCCCTCCCTATTTAAGCAAAGAAGGTCGTTTTAACTCCAACTACAAGAGAATCATTGTTTATTCGAACATTCCTATCTAAGTTGCAAATTATATTGTGATATTAGATTCAAAGGTGGCAACATTCCATAAGTGAAATGGTGTACTTCTAATGAAAGTGGTTGGACAAGTCCTTTACCATATAAACATGATATGTTTATTAATCTTAATAACATCCCTTATTGTTATCCCTTATTGTTTTAATCGTCCATTTATCCTCAAATATGATCCTCTTTTAGTAGAGAGGGGAAATTAATAGACTGATATTTTTGTAACAAACCAATCCCAAAAAGTTTCGATTGTCAGCCCCGCATACATGTTGAAATTTTTCTTCCTTTTGGAAAATCAAACAATTGTCATTTGTAAATCTTGTATGTTGGATTCTAATTTAATGTTATGTTCTCATTGAGGGTTAACCATCCAAGTACTTCGTCTTTTGATGAAACTATTAAAATTTCAGTGTGTTGTAAACAGACACATTGTCTAATTTCTCAGAGAGTCATTGTCCTATTAAAGGTAAAAAGATCATACATCACTTTTAAATCCTTTCATGTTGAATTCCATGTAACTCTAAGTTTTTATTTATTACTATGTCTGAGGTAACAACGATCAACACATCATTGCTTATGTGAAGCAAGATGGCATTCCCATAAAATGGGAGTATGTTGAGAAGTAAGCTTCAATAGAAATCATTTTAGAAAAAACACCTTGCACGCTACCATGAATAGTCATCCCCCAAAATTCATAAGAGAGGTGCCCCAAAATGGTAGGACCATAAAATTGAAAAGGATGATGTGTCTTTCAATGTACCTGGCAGGGATATGGATAAACCAAGCATGCTCAAGCTCCCTAAGGATATGAAAGGTAGATGGACTAGTGGTTATTCATTTAACTTAGTTCACGAGGGATTGTAAAAGAAACATTCATGCGCATATGTACCATGCTCAAACATAATCAAAGTTTCAAGTTTTAACGAGGGATTGTAAAAGAAACATTCATGTGCATATGTACCATGCTTAAACATAATCAAAGTTTCAAGTTTTAACTGTAACAATTCATTGAGCTGACAAATATCGAACAACGATACTAAAGCTTTTGAATACATGCATGAAATAAAGCTGCTCCATGCAAGCCAATGTTATGGCCATCAATTAGTGCAGAAGCTCATAAACATATTGGAGACATGAGTCACCTTGAACATTTTCTCAAGCATATGAAAAGCACTATCATCATGAATGGGGAGCGTGGATTGACTTGTCTAGGCTTGTAGATATAAGAAAACACGTAGTTATTGAAGATCCTACATGGGTTCCTCATCATGGTTGGAGGCCTAGTGATAAATTTCCTTTGAATTATTATAGGAAAGGAATGACACTGTTGGAAAATGATTAGAGAAAAAATTGGCACGTTGAAGAGGTAAAGACCAATAACTGTTTTATACTGCAATTCAACTTATCATCATCTTAGCCAAAATATACTTTGTTATGCATATTTTTTCATTCTATGTTGTAAAGTATGAATTCAGAAAACATAAATTACAATATGGTCAAATTGTTAACATGTCTCGTTGTAGAATACTTGAAAGGGTTAAAAAGCTGGAAATGGATACTCAAAAAAAGTGAGGGAAATCAAGTCTACAAAAATTGAATGAATGGAGTGTGTGTATTTGGCAGTGATTATTCAACATTAATGTCACCAAATCACAAATACAATGCACTATTATCCCAAATATAATTTTTATCATAATTTTCATCTTTATTTAACACATTAACAATGAATCTTTTCCATCACATGATGATTACAACCAAAATAATCTGTCCATTCACTACAAAAATGAAAAAGGAAATATTTAAAGATATTTTTATCAAAGGTTTTATTTTGTTTCCTAGATATATTTTGTTGTTAAGTTTTCAAATCGCTTAGATTTTAATGAATTGAGCGAGTGCATTTTGTAGTGATTAGTTCAAATCTACTTTGTAATGAGCTTCCTAATGGAGTTGTCTACCTAACATATTTTGAACTTGATATAATCTTAATAAAATGTAGACAACATTTTACATTGCATGAAAAAAATTGAAAAACTAAATTCCTTTTCGACAAAAAAACTAATAGAATTGAGCAATAAGATTATTAAATTTTTGGAATGGTTGTGATAACTTAATCTATTTTATTGCTTTATTTTGTCTTCTTAAAATTGGGTTAAAATATTTTGTTACTTTTTTTGTGAATATTAATTATACTTCCTTTTATTCTTCGTAAAGAGATTATATTAATTATTCATGAACCATTAAAAAAAAACCAATATTAGTAAATAAATTCTTTGTTGATGATTAATTAACAATTCAAAAAACTCTCCTCTTTCAACCTCTTTGTTAAAAATGGCACCAAGAAATATCCTAATTTAATTTCCCTTTGAATTAAATTAGGAGAAAATTGTAATCCCACATCACAAGACAACTTGTACGAGTTAACAAGGTTAGTTTAACTTAGTTGGTTCAGTTAATTTGAGTCGTGTAGAGTGTCTCCTACTTTATAGGAGCCTAGGTTGAGTTTATTTTGAGTTGTAATTAATTAATTCAGTAAAACTGAGTTTAAGTCAGTTAAACTAGTTCCAGTTGTTGGAGGAAATAATGGGAGGTAAAGTAGCGAGGTGTGTACTCTGTGATCAACCATTTAACTGATAAATCATCCATAAATAACTCATGCATGTGTGATCTATGAGTTACCTAATTGAGATTGGAGTTTGAGGACAATGTACTATCAATTGTATAATCATCCAAATTGTACAGGTGGTGCATGCAGTCAGAGGAAGGCCTATGATGGATTGCACAATTATGGATGAGGAATTCCCCTAATTAATAGGGGCTAATTCCCAAGGATACAACTCAAGGAAAAAGGGACTTGGACAAGCAGGAAATTGGTTAAGTATTGGCCAAGGCTTGTCTAAGAAGCAATGAGATAGATTGTGATAGTGCATAGGTTTCTCGGGCTTGAGAAAAGTATTGTAATCTTCTCACATTTTTCTAACTAATGAAATATGCATATAGGAGGGTTTTTTAGCTGTGGCTTTCCCCTATAAATCATTGTGTAATGTGTGATTGAATTCATTCTCTTGTATGCTTTGCGATTTCGTGATCGTTTAATTATTTCTGCAGTTGGTAAGTAGATTCAAGTCTTTCGATTTAGATAAATATAATTATCAATTTGAATCTACAAGGAATTTCTACATGGTATCAGATCTGATATCACTATAGAAGGGGAGAATAGGAATTTGTATTTGCAGGATCTAATTTACAAAATAAAATCTTCAGAGCTAGCAGGATGGCCTTCTACGGATTGAGACTCGAATATGCCCTTGAGGATAGTTAAAATTATATTTCTTGGAGGGATAGGATGGAGGCAGTGTTGGAAGATAACGAGTTGAAGGAATTCATAGATACTAATATTCCTAAACGTTCAACATTTGATGCTCAGGATATAACAGAATGGAAGAAGTGTGTTGCAAAAGCTAGGAGGATCATATTGGAATGAGTTCGAGATCATATTTTCTCAAACCTCCATGGGAAGGAGAGTCCATATGCAATGTGGCAAGCCTTGATAGATTTGTTTCATAACAACAATGACCACAGGAAGTTGGCACTGAAGGACATGCATCAAAAAATCAATATGGAAAAGGGCGACACAATACCAAAGTACTTGAGAAATTTCACCCAATGTCGGGATGAGCTTGGGAGTGTTGGTACTACAGTTGTTGAAGATGATCTAATCAACCTAGCACTTCTAGGCCTTCCCAAGATTTGGCACAACTACCAGAATTCGGTAAATGGGAGGGAGAAGCTACCAAAGTGGAGTGTTTGTGGTCTAACTTGATGCAAGAAGAGATAAGGCAAAACACCAGAGATGGAACCTCATCCAAGCATGATGATACATGAGCAGAGAGATATACACAAAGGGTGTACATTGGGGAAGTACACCAAATCCACCTTTCATGATAAGGAAATTTGAGCACAAGCAGTCCTTGAAAGAGTTCACTCGGATGTGTGTAGGCCTTTCTCAACAGACTCCATGGCCATGCATAGGTATTATGTTATATTTTTAGATGATTTCTCACATAAGTGTTGGATATTCTTCATGCAGAAGAAATACTAGACACTCTCAAAATTTTGTGAATTTAAAGTACTTGTTGAGAAAGGCATAGGCAGGAAAGTGAAGGCTCTCAGGATCAATAACGGTGGATAATATGTATCGAATGAGTTTAAGAACTTATGTGCAAATGAAGGCATTCGAAGAGAGTTAATATCACCCCATAACTCACAACACAATGGGGTGGCTGAGAGGAAGAAAAAAAGTATTGTGGGATTTGCACGGGTGATGTTACATGATCGAGGCCTACCTCTATACTTGTGGGTTGAAGCATGCAACACATCGATATTTGTGCAGAACAGGAGCCCTCATCGGATTCTCGGGATGAGTACATGAGAAGAAGTTTTTTCAGGGAAGAAACCATATGTGTCACACTTTAGGATATGTTTACTTCCATGTTTCCAAGGAATCGAGGAAAAATCTAGATTCGACAGTTGATTTGGACATATTTGTGGGGTACAAAGATACACTTCACAACTATTGGTTGTACCTGCCATCTCTCACGATGGCAGTTGTTTGTAGAGATGTGAATTTCAGTGAAGAGAAGGAAATGAGGTGTTCCCTTGAGAGGGTGCTTTAGTTGCATGCATATGAGGAGCTTTTGACTCCAGAGGAAGAACCTCAGAATGTTGTGGAGCAGCCACAAGCAGAGAAGCAGAGAGTGGAGACACCCACTCATGCAAAGACATCCAGAGAAGGAAGGAAGCACACCAGGGAAGTTGAAATATTACTGCATGATGTTAGAGAGAATGTGGAAGCACCCATGTCACAACGCAACTAGAGGAGGTCACCAGATCAGTACACTGGGTACATGGCTCTGATGAGTGATCTAGTTGAGAAAAAACCATCCTCATTCCAGGAAGCAGTGCAGCAACCAGTATGGGTTGATTCCATGGTTGAGGAATATGATTCCATAGTAAAAAAAGTGTTTGGTAAGTGGTCCCAAGAACAGAGAACAATTAAGTGGTAGGTTCGAGGTGGATCTACAAGGTGAAGCAAGCAGCATACAAAAGCATCAAGAAACACAAGGCCATATTTGTGGCCAAGGGGTTCTCTCAAGTGGAGGGAATTGATTACGAGGAGACCTTTGCTCCAGTAACAAGGTACTCTTCTATTAGATCAAATATATCACTTGAAATGCAGATGGGATGGAAGATCCATCATATGGATGTGAGGACAACATTCCTCGATGGAGTGATTGAGGAATAGGTGTACATTGAATAAACAGAAGGATTTGAGACCTTCAATAGAGATTCCCATGTGTGCAGACTCATGTGAGTGATGTATGGATTGAAACAAGCACCTTGTGCTTGGTACACCAAGATCGATAGTTATTTCACTGGGTCGGGATTCACCAAAAGTGAAGCGGATGCAAACCTTTACCACATTGTTGTTGAAGGTAAATTGTTGATTATAGTATTATATGTCGATGATTTAGTTCTAACAGGTGATGAGAAGCTCATAAAATCTTGCAAAAAAAAATTGGAAAGAGAATTCGATATGAAAGACATGAGGCTCATGCATTATTTCCTATTTCCTTGGTTTGGAAATTTGGAAAGGAGATGGGGAATTTTTTGTCTCTGAGGGAAAGTATGCCAACAAGATATTGAAGAAGTTTCACATGTAGAGAAGCAAACCCATGGAGACTCCTCTAGCAGGGAATTGGAGGAAGGAAGGTGTTAATCCAGATGAAGTGGTAGAGGCTACCATTTACAGGAATATTGTGGGTTCACTTATGTACTTGGTGAACTCACAACCAGACATGTGTTATGTAATTAACTAGCTTAGTCAAGGAATGGTTAATCTAACTAAACTCTATTGGAAGGAAACTAAGCATGTACTAAGATACCTCACAGGTACCACTCATTTTGGTCTTTAGTATAGATGGACAAAGAGAGTGAAGCTACAAGTACTCACAGATGCAGATTGGGCAGGTAATCCACTAGACAAGAAGAGCACATCAGGAGGAATATTCAGTATTGAGTCAACATCAGTTTTTTGGTACAACATGAAGCATAGATCAATTGCACCCATTTCAATAGAAGCAGAGTACATGGTTATTAGTAAAGAATTTTGTGAGGATATCTGGATGAGGAAGATCCTTGTTGGGTTATTTGGTCTGCAGATGGATCCTATAATGATTTACTGTGACAATAAGAGTTGTATCAAACTCTCTGTGAATCCAATTTTTCATGATCAATCCAAGAATATCGACATCCGATATCACCATATCAGATATTGTGTGCAGATGCAGATCATGTTGCTAGAGTACATTCCTACATAGTAACATGATGCACATATATTGACTAAGGAATTGTCAAGAGGTAAATTCAAGTTCCATATATGCAGGATTGGGGTATCTGATAATCCCTTTCTTGTTGACAGAGAGTGTTGAAAATGGCAGCAAGAGAGATCCTAATTTAATTTTCCATTTAATTAAATCAGAAGAAAATTTTTAATTCCACGTCACAGTACAACTTGAACGAGTTAACTAAGTTAGTTTGACTTAGTTGGTTCAGTTAATTTGAGTTGAGGGCCTAACTTGAGTCATGTAGAGTGTCTCCTACTTTATAGGAGCCTAGGTTGAGTTTATTTTGAGTTGTAATTAATTAATTTAGTAAAACTTAGTTAAATTCAGTTAAATTAGTTCCAATTGTTGGAGGAACTAGTGGGAGGTCAAGTAGTGGGGTGTGTACTCTGTGATCAACCAGTTAACTGATAAATCAACCATAAATAACTCATGCACGTGTGATCTAAGAGTTACCCAGTTGAGATTGGAGTTCAATGAAAGTGTAAAATCAGTTTTATAATCATCCAAATTGTACAGGTGGTGCATGCAGTCAAAGTAAGTCCTATGATGGATTGTGCAGTTATGGATGAGGAATTTCCCTAATTAATAGGGGCTAATTACCATGGAAACAACGCAAGGAAATAAGGACTTGGGAAATCATAAAATTGGTTAAGTATTGGCCAAGGCTTGTTTAGGAAGCAATGAGATAGATTGTGATAATGTAGAGGTTGTTTGGTCTTGGGAAAAGCATTGTAATCTTCTCATATTTTTTTGAATAATGCAATATACAAATAGGAGGTGTTTTTTAGTTGTGGCTTTCCCCTACAGTAATGTGTGATTGAATTATTTCTCTTGTATGCATCGTGCTTTCGTGATCATTTAGTTGTTTCCACAGTTGGTAGAGTAGATTCAAGTCTTTTGATTTAGATCAATCTCATTAGCAGTTTGAATCTACAAGGAATTTCTACACCTTTCCTTGACACAAGGATATGCTAGTTGTTGTAATTGCAATAATCCAATGTAAATCAAAACATTTAATAACCATATCTTCCCCAACTTATGGATAGACCATGTTGTGACCATTACCATGATGTCTCATTTTGATTTAAAGTTAGCACTTAAGTATGATGGCGTAGTGATAAGGCCAAGGGTAGGGATATAATTTATATATAGATATGTTAAATCAAATAATCATCCATAATTTTAACCAAGTCAAGGGAATCGTTAAATAAGAACACAGTGGTGTCAAAATCTTTGTATGGAAAAATTTGAAATACTTCTATTAGCTAGAGTGATCCAGTTAATAGGGTACATATAGGGCCTAATATTATCAAGGATATGGAACTACGGGTTTAGGTCATAAAATAGAACTTGAAGGCATCATAATATAGGTATAAAACCTATGCAGATTAGTGTAGGGTGCACAAAGATTTTCAGGTTGGGGAACATCTTTACCTAAGAGTAAAACTTGAGAAGAGATTCCTAAGAATTGGGACATGTGCCAAGTTGGCACCAAAATATTGTGGACCAATTGAAATCCTTGAAAGGATTGGACTAATGGCATATAGGTTGGATTTGCCTTCTTTGGTTATATTTCATGATGTTTTCCATGTTTATTTGCTTAAAATATATGTACACTAGGGATCTAATCATATGATTGATTGGTCTATGCTACAGGTGGAATTGTAAGGATATTTCCAACTAGAACCAATGTGTATTCTAGACCGAAGGAGTCTCATGCTCTGGAATTGAGTCATAGAACAAGTCAAGGTGTAGTGGAAGCACTTTGGGCCAGAGGAGGCCACATGAGAAATTGATGATGCCATGAAAGAAAATTTTCCCTTCTTCTTTGTTGATTGAAGCAAGTGTGTATATGATTGTAAATACGGTTTAGAGATGTGTATATAAATCTCCATGAAACAGTATGTGTAATGTTCAAAAAAAATGTGTTGATATTTCTTATGGGTGAAATAACACTGAGGGTGATGTTATCGTAAAGGGGAGGGAACTGTGGCAACCCTGCATATGATTTCCATGTAAAAAATGTTGTAAATGCATTATAGATATATGAAATAAGAAAAAAGGGAGTTGATTCAAGGGACATTAAGTCCAAAGCTAGGGAAGGGGATTGCTTTCTTGGGAGGTTTTGATTTCTTGTGCAGAGAGAGAAACTTGAATTATTGGGACATCCATTAAAGGTTGTTGGTGCATGAATTTAATGAGCCAGTTATCAAAATTGAACGAGTTGCAACAAAAAGTATGTAACCCATGTGTTGCCATTGATTTTGTGATGGGGTGATAGTTTATGAGTGGTGTAGTGAGTGATGGTTGGCATTGATGTCAACCTGGACTTGGTTTCGAGATGGTATGCATATGCTTGATTTCTTGATGATATTGGTCTCTATGGTTTCTATGGAATATGTTTATGTTGCAGGTGCCTTGATGGATGTTGCAGGTGATTTGATGGCTTTGTTGTTTGGTTGGTAAATTAAGTCTCCATGTAGATGATGCTTGTGACCTTGATTGTTGGATGATGTTTGTGGTGTTTCTCTAGAGATAACATTGACCTTGATGCTCATGATGATGTTTAAATGTGTTATAGAGGTTTTCATGATGCATCAATTTTCCTTCTATAGTTGACCTTCATGTTTGAGGCCACTTGATATATTTTTTTCACTCATGTGTTGGTCCTTGCACTTATGATGAATGCTTCATGTATAAGCTCATCAGGAGGTTGCAGAGATGGTTTTAAGACTTTTCATGGCTTGGAAAAGGTTTAAAGATGTTAGAGATGCCGAGAAACAAGTTGGAGGTAGTTTTGAGTTGAAGATCTAGTGCTTTTCCTTCATCCCTTGCCCATTCGCATGGATGATGGGTCATTAGAGCGACTAAGGAGCTCTAGCCACTCCCTTGTAGGATTGTGCAAGCAAATATGGTCCCAGTCATATGGAATACTTTGTTATGCAAGTGAATATGCCTGTAGGTGAAGTTTCTCTGAATTTATCACGCTACTCGGATGATTTAATTGGTTTTTATGATGTTTCTTCTTCGGAAATTTTCATGTAAGAATATAATTGACTAAATCAACATGTCTTAATGTGTTTTGAAGTGTGAATGCCTTAATGATGTGAGGAGTGGAGATAGTGAAAAAATTTGTTTAAAAGAAGGAGTAGATCAACCATTGTGTGCGAGGGAACTGAGTAGAGTGTGGTGTGCGAGATGGAGAGGTTGATGTATAGACTTCACGTTGAGCTCCTTAAGTATAAGGATAATCATATATTAAGATATGAGTTTTCTAGGAGTATAGATATACAAATTTTGATTTCCATGCTTGTGAGAGGGAATATGCATTCATTATATCAGAGATCAATGAGTTTCAGATCATGAATTTACGATATAGATTATGTATGTGCTTCTTCATATGTTCATGTAGGTTATGAAGCCCAATCATGGATTATATTATTGCTAATGTGGAGATTATATGTTGAGCATGTTAAGTATGGAACTATTGTGTTAAAATTGTATTTGTAGGAGCTCATAACTGAGTGGATAATGATTAATTTGCAGATGTTTGAGTTGGATGGTTGAAGCATTCCATTGTATAGTTTCTCCATTTCCTTCTTGGTTGATTTTGTGCACTCAAAGTTACTATGTTTTATAGAAGGTTGGAGATTGTTGTTGCAGAAGTATTGCATATGTTGCATGTTGCATTATGAGTAGAATTGGATGTGTGAGTTATTGTGTGTTGACTTGAGAGAACCATAACTTATGTATACTGCTAATATAATTGATTGAGATGTATTGGGTTTGTTTGTTTGAGATGATGATGATGGATTGAGCTTATCAAAGAGAGAAATTTTTCGTTGTCTTGTGCAGGGGTCCAATTTGAAGCATTGTGAAATGTGGCCCTAGTGATCAACAAATCGAGATAGATTGGCGAAGAAGGGATGGGTGTTCCTTGCCAATGGGTGTTGGTAGCTTCAATAGATGAAGTAGCATTCTCATAGTCCAATGGGATTTGGGTGAGGCTTTTAGGGGATAGGGTTCTCCAGTGGATGGGTATTCACTTAGTCGATGTCATATGAGAAAATTCCTTGCTGGACATAGCCAGCTATGATGATGTAAATTGATTTGCTTGATTAATAAAATTAGAAGAAGAGCAGCAACAAAAATAAAGGGTGTTTTTTCCCAAGAGAGGTGTTATCCACCAGAGATCTGTATGTCTTTTGTGTGTGTAATTGTTTGATTTCATTATGGTTTTCATGTGATGATCATGGTATTTTATTTGTTGGTTAATGGATTATATAAGCTAATCTACTAATAGTGTAATGTGTGATTGTGAATCAGTAATTGAAAATAATTTTAAAGTATATATTTTCACTACTGATTCACCCCCCCTCCCACTCCTCTCAGTAGTGAGCACATTTCCAACACCATTTTTCTTGAGATTTTGTAAAAAGAAAAAAAAAACTATGAATTCCAAGGCAGCAAGCATGGGGATGTAGAAATATGGGAGACAGGAAGACACGAAAGAGAGATAGAACCTAGGTATGCGAGAGGCAAGAAGGGAAGACATTGGATTGAGTGCTTAGATGAAAAATCAGCATACAGTGCAAGAAGAAGAGAATGTAAGGGCATCAATTCACGGGTTCCCCGGAGGCTATGGGTGGAGTTGCTAGTCTCTGGAGCCCAGTAACAACTTAGGGTCCCTGAAGGTTGTGGGTTGAGATAGGATCCCTGGAAACCTGTAATAACTTGAGTACATAGAGGTTGTAATTTGGGTTGGAATCTCTGGAGCCTTGTAATAGCTTGGGTCCCCTGTAGGTTGTGGGTTGAGATAGTGTGAAATTTTCTGAATATTACTTTTGCAGAAACCCTATTGTTAAATCTGGTTATACTTCTCCTACTTAATTAAGTTATTAATTTGAAATTTTAGGATTAACATCGAAGTAAACAAATTAACATTATTCATAGATTCAGATCTAAATAGAATACATGCACACAAACAAAGGGCACACAATATTTTTTGGACAACTGTCCTCGGAAAAAACCCAATGTAGGAAAACCGGTCTTCTAGCTGTTGGAGGGTTTATATTATTATGTAGAATGTAAGTACAACAAATCTAGGCACCTTACTGGTTAACCCGACAGAGAAATATAAGATCTGCAGAAATACCTATTGTTCCAGAGACAGAAAACTAGACTGATTCACACCCTCAAACAAGATTTACAGAACTCATCCCCTTTATGCCTCTAGAAACCCCAACATTGCTCTGAAGCCCTCTGCATTAGCCCTACTAGTCCGTTGATGCCCCTGCGCTACTCAGGAGAGGGCTGCGTAACCCTAGACTGGGTGATGCAATCCTTACGTTGCCTTAGCTAGACCAACGCAACCCCTGATGGCCCCCTGCTTCCTCTAAGCTTCCCTTTCTAGGCCTACATAGCACCTGCGTAGAGGCTGAAACCCTCTGTGTTGCGCAACTGCTGGGTAGCCTTTGCTTCTCTGCATTGCTCCTGGTTGCCAGTTCTATGCCTCTTGCTGAATCTTGGCTCTAGGATCAGATAATCCCCTTAGCCAATAATACCCCTCATTGCAGCTGAAACACTTCTGGAAATTATTAGCAAACCCGCCCTAGAATTCTAGCCTAGTCTCAGTGATCTACCTCCGTGTGTGTGTTCTCCAAATGACCCCAAGCCTTTCCTTTGTACTTTTCTCGTTGGGAAACCAACGACCGTGATCTAATCTTGATTCGATGGCTAAGATTAAAATAAAGCTTGATTCGTGTGGCTTAAGTCATTTCCATCACATGTTTAAATTAATTACCTTTAATATTTTAATTTTCCTAAGTTAGACTTAGGGTCCTTAATTAAAAATATTAATTAATTAATTTTCTCTTTAACCAGATGGAATTTCTCAAATCCATTTCTGGGTCTTGGAGATCTCATGTACTCTAGTCCCTCCACAAATTTTGGGAGCTAGATCACATCTGAAGATACCCAAACAATCCACAAATCTAAATAGATAACAAACTCTATAACCTTGCAATAGCTTGGGAAGAGGCCATCCTAAAGTAGTACTGAAATAAGATATGAATAAAGACTATGGTTATTGTGGATTTTGAACTCCCAAGAAGGGGGTGAATCACTCTGTGTATAGTTAGGATGAGGTAGAGCATCTCTAGACCCACTATGTAAAGAGGAGGTAGCAGCTAGCCGGTGGGGTTGAGGAAGGAGGTCTCATGGAATCTCTGTTGTTTTTTTGGAAATTGATGTTAAATCCCTTGAGCAAGCATCTCCCCTCAGACTTTGGAATCTGACTCGAGGGTGATTTTGACAATTGAATGTGACTACAACTATCTATGTTTGAGTGGAGAGTCTGTGTCCTAGATGCAACTACCCTACAAATCTAAAGATAAGTATCTAATTATAATTGTTTATTTGTTGATGAATCATGGCACATTCAAACTATAATGATTTTGGGATTGGGTTGTATCTTTGTTGACTATTTCTTAAATATATGGTTTCGTCCCTATGGAATAAGATAGTAATGGGCATGTTAAACTTAGTGGTGCATGTGTTTCTTCTTGAAGCGATTAAACACCGATGAATAAATAAAATAAGCATGATCTTCCAAGCTAAAATAAGAGTGTCATGTAAATGAATTGCTAGAGTTGATCACAAAGCATCTAATGCACTAAAATCATAATGAAACGCATGATGATAAAGACTAAGTTGTAACACTGAGTTGAACGTCATTATGATATACATGCTTAACTTTGATGAAAGCAATACATGATTAAATATAGAAAAGTGACAGGTCATGTTACATGTTGTATTAAAGTCCCAGGATTCTTCTTTAAAATAAAATAGAGGGATCAAAGATACCTTTTTATTAACATGAAAGTTTACATGTAGACCACCTATATGGGAGGTATTTGAGTATTCTTGTTCACTTTTAATGTCTCGAATTATAACCTGGGATATTGTACATAGAATGTCACAGTGGCATTAAATGAATTATTTCTTCTTCTAAGTGTGTGAGGGTGGCAAGAGGCCCTTGTAAGAAGGCTTAACCATCCTTGCAATCTTAGCAGAATGGGTATCTGCTGCTAACACCCTCGCTTTGACGAATGGGCACCGGATGACTTTTCACACCACCATGGAGTTTCTTACAGTCCCAAAGAGGATCAAGGCATTGACAACGTGTGGTAGGAGAGGTGGAACCCATACAAGAGTTCACACCAAACTCATGGGAATAATGCCCATTGGAGTGCCCGAGCCGCCATACTGGGAAATTCCTGTCTGAGTCCAGGAAAGGTAGGAGGGTTCAGAAAAATTTAGGAATCTAGCACCCAAGCTCAGAAAGGGAAGTACCACGGAAAATATTAGTTAACCATTGTTGTTGGTACCAAGCTCCAAAGTCGATTTGGGGGTTGACGGAACCTCCAAGGCAGATCCATGGTTGAGGAAACAACCTCAAGATGATCAATGTGTAGTTGAAACTTGTTTCCACAGTGACAGTAAGGGCCTTCCTCTGATGCATTGTAGACAACAAGGAAGGGATCCCTTAGTCAATCCATGATGAAGGTAGAGAGCCACTTCAATGCAGTGAAGAAAGGAGTTCTCCACCATATCATAGATTGCCTAACCTTATCTTATCTTGGAGAGGTAAACCCTACATGTGGCAACCCCAAAATAGTTGTTGAGATCGTACATTGTGGTGGTTAGTAAAAAATATACCCCTTTCTAGGTTAGATGATTATGCTCAAGTTAGAGGTTTGGACTGCTGCGGAAAAATATCGCCATGAGAGAAGGTAGCTAAACTCCGACTATGTCGAAGGACGATGAGTGTGACCCTTGAAAGTTCGGGTACCAAACCAAGTCAGAGGTCAGAAGTTGAGCCTCTGTGAGAAGGGTGTATCATGCATAATTGTAAGACCAACCCCGATAAGTTTGGTGATCAGGGGTTGGATCAAGAGGAGCGAGAACGTGTTGGGTAGGTTAGACCATCCCCGACCGTTCCTTGCACCCGATCAATGTGCAGGCTTATGAAAATATCCCATGTGGCATATTGGAAACGTGGAGAGATTTAGTCTATTGATGAGTATGCAAAGAAAAGAACAAAAAAAGTCGAACATTATAGGTTTCATTCCCATAATTGTACCTGGGAGATGGACTTGGATAATGGCTACCCCCTAGCTATGAGTTATTTGGATTGGGTACATCAAAACTCTATAGGAGAAACATTCATAAGTTAGAGGATTTATAATTTCTGTTATAGAGGAAATTATTGCTAGGGTGACAGGCTTACCTCAAATAGGATATCATTGGTTTTCTAGGATAATAGAAGTTCCAAAATCTAGGGCAACCTTTCTACAGCTAGGAGAGTAATTAAGGAGAAAGGGGAGATGTATTGATATAAAATCCCTTTTTCACCCTTGGAATGATGTGGATTTATTTATTCAAAAGTTCATTACTTGTGAGGGATGTTTTGGGATAGTATTCAATTATCATTTTAAGTTATTGGCACATCTTCGTAATTGACATATGATAAATGTTCCCTATTATTTGCTAAAATATTTACAACATATGCCAGAGGAGGTGCATATAGAAAAACATCCAAAGCGTTACTTAACCAACCACGCACTCATCAAGTTAATCATTAGACATTCACTGCAATAGCAAGGAAGCACATGTATTGGTTTATTTGCAAAGTCACATGCATTAGCCATTGAAACAAAGGAAACTGAAAGTGAAGAACATGTGGTAAGTAAAAAACACTAGAAGATAGAGAAATTACGCCTCCTAGGAAAAGTAGAACAACCACACTTCCTAGAAAAAGAAGAGTGGTTACATCTCCTAGACCCCATCGCAAAAACAATAAGAGACAAAGTTCCATAAGAACGCTTGTCGGTACATCTACTGAAGGAAAAAGAGCATGCACTAAAGAACCTATGGATATATCTAGCGGACAACCTAAGGATAGTTATCATGAATGCCCTGTTGAGGAAGAAGGGCCTAAGGAAGAAGGACCATTGAGGAAGAAGGACCGTTGAAAAAGGGGCACATGAAACAACGTCAACTGAAGCAGGGGTTACTGAAATAGAAATGCCCAGGGAATCTAAGGAAGTATCTGAAAAATATACTCATGTACAAATTGCGGTTGAAAAGAGGAAATTAAAGAAGCCAGAAAGTCATGAAGAACGTGAGGTAAGTGTTGAAACAACACCAAAATATAGAGAAATTACACCTCCCAAATAGAATAGAGAAGCTACACTTCTTATAAAAAGAAGAATGGTTACACCTCCTAGACCCCGTCGCAGAAACAATAAGAGATAGAGTTTTATAAGAAAGTTTATTGGTAAATCAATTGAAGGAAAAATAGAATGCACTAAAGAACTTGTGGATATATCTAGTGGACATTTTGAGGATAGTTATCATGGATCCCCTATTGAGGAAGAAGGGTTTGATGTAGAGACTGTTGAAACAGGGGCACCTGAAACAATGCCAAATGAAGTAGGGGTTCCTGAAATAGAAATGACTAGGGATTCTGTGGAAATATCTAAAAAATATACTCCTATATAGACTACGATGAAAAAAAGGAAATTTAAGAAGCCATAAAGTGAAGAACAGGAGGCAAGTGTTGAAACAACACTGAAAGATAGAGAAGCTACACCTCCCATAAAAAGTAGAGCAGCTACACTTCCTAAGCAAAAAAAATGGTTACACCTCCTAGACCCCTTTGCAGAAACCATAAGAGATGGGGTAAGAGCGTATGTTGGTACATCCGCTGAAGGCAAAAGATAATGCACTAAAGAACCTATGGATATGTCCAGTGGAAAATATGAGGATAGTTATCATGGATTCCCTATAAAGGAATAATGGTATGAGGCAGAGAATATTGAAACAGAGTCACCTAGAATAGCGCCAACTGAAGCAAGGGTTCTTGAAATAGAAATGCTCGGGGAATATTTGAAAGAATCTAAAAAATATACTTATGTACAAAGTGTTGTGAAAAAGAGGAAATTGAAGAAGCAATTGGGTGGAAAGAATCCTAAGAAGAAAGTGTGGATAATTATTGTTACACCATCAACTATCCCAATATCTAAGGAATATATTGATACAACAAAACCAAAGGAGTCCAAGGGATATCAGAATGAAGAAAAAGAAGATTAATTTGTAAAAGAACATACCCCAACACCCGAAGTTCATGTTGTTCCACCTAAATCAAAGGAATCTAAGGAATAGCAGAAAGAGAAGGAGCTCAAAACTGAATAAGAAGATGTCTCTTTACCAGGTAAGTCTGAAACTGAGCTCCTTATTCAAAAAATTAAATTGAAGGAGGAAAATGAGAATTTAAGGAAAAAACTTACTAGGGTTAAAGGGAAGCTTTAGTACAAAGTAAACAAAATGGATTAGAAACCTTGGAAGAAGTGGCAGAATTAATTTCAGCTGGATTTTTTGATGGATGTAATGAAGTGTTGGAGGAATCAGGTTATAAAAGGCCAACCACTATTTCGGTTGGAATTCAAGTTGGAGAGAAAGATGAAAATTTCCAAACAGTTGTTCCACAATAACGTGTTGAAGATGTTGTTGTTACAAAAGAACTAGTAGTTGAAGTAGAGTGCGAAGGAGATGTTAGGACATGAAATCATGCAAATATGGGCATGCAAATACTTAAGTTGGGGGGAGATATTGGCATCTTCTTTCACTCATTTTCATACCTTTTCTTTACCTTTTTTTATTCTCGAGACCATACTCTACCACTGTAACAACCATTATCAAATTTAGTATGTATCATTTTATATGTCATCCTTATGATCCAATTCTACTTGTAATTTGGCACAAGAACTATTGTTTTAGGCTATTTTTCTTGCATAACTGACAAATGGGTTGTTACAGGGTTTGTGGTCTATTGAGATGTTGTTGCAAGATTACACTTTCATTTTTTCCTCGCCAAGGATAGGACAATGACTTATTGAGCATTGTTATTACACATGAAGACCTATTTTGTATGCGTTGACCTCCTTCAATTAGTTATGAACATCAATTTGGAAATCATTTGGTGAAAATATAGTTCGACTATCAAAGGAAAAGTTTATAGAAATCGCAAATGAAGGAGTTAGGATTTTCTATTGATAATTATTGTAATTTGGAAAAAAAATTACAACTTTTTCCTAAACTTGGAAATGTTTGTCAAATCTTTAATTTTTATTCTCAATTATATCACATGAGAATCAAGAGATTTTCATGATTATCTTATCATTACAATCTGAAATTATAAAGAGGTGTACTCACTGTCGGCGCAAGATAAACTTATAGAAACAGATAGATAGTGATAGAGGGGGGGAGTGCCAACAATGTAATCTTGTATGTTTCAATAATACAATCTCCATCATTGGTGCCGCCATACCTCTATGTTGACTAGCTTGTGTGTTGTGTAGTGTTTGTAGTGGTGTGTTTGTTGTTATGAAGTACCAAAGACACCTTCCTTTGAGTTGGTTGTTCCCTACAAGGAAAATACAAGTAATTGTTTTTTTTTAGTGGATAAACATAGGTAAACAAAGAATTAAAAGTAATGGAAACAATTCATACATAAAAATAAACTAAAAACTATGAAGCAAATACATGAGCAATGCTTAATGAAGCAAACACATCAACAAAGTAATGGAAAAGGGCTCCCTTTATTGACTGTTGCATGTATAAGAGATACAATAGATGAATAAAAGGCACTTGGATAAAATTGTTTGAGTAATGGTGCTAAAAAATTCTCAAAAAGGAAGTTCCTTCCCCCATTCTCCTTGCAAGCTTCCTCTCTCTCTCAAAGAAGTATGAAGACTCTCTCAATGATGAAATCGTCTTCTTAATGAAACACTTGATTTATAGGGAGCAACCTTGGAAACTTAATAATTATTTTCTTCTTCTTGTTTCTTATCTCTCTTAATAGTTGTATTTATAGAGTTTCTTGGACACTCCTCCTCCCCTTGGCTCATAATGTAGTGGTTCACCTCATAAATGAGATGAGAGCTACCAATTCCTTGCCTTAAAGGGTTCTTGGGGCTCAAGGCTTGAATTTGTCAACCCATCATATCAAGATTTAGAGTGTTTCTCAAGACAATTCGTGGCTCAAGATGCTGACTAGAATTTTTTGTGACCGTGCGGCTATCAAAGTAATAATCGTGTGACCGTTAATTTCCGATAATGGTGCACCCGAGTGGTCCAAGTTTTTAACTTGAAACCTAGGAAAGAATTTGATTTTTTGCCTTAATGGTGTGTACATCTAAAAATTTCGTGCATGTACATACTAATCAATGACTTTGAGTGTCTTATACTGTGTACAAATGAGTGCACAATTTTCATATGATAACAGTTTCCCCATAATGTACGAGGTTCGGAGCAAGCATATAGCCAAAATACATTACATTTTGCTAATTTGACTGAGAGCCTTACTAAATTCTTGAGAGATAAAATAATTTACTGTGGATATGAGTACGTAAAATACTTGACCGAGAATTAAATATAACCATGCTCTGAAGAAATAATAATATAAAAAGTGTCTATATGAGGCGGGCATACCCCATGCACATTATGATGGCTAATGACTAATTATTAAAATCACACAAGAAATGGCCTTGTCAAGTCAACATTGATGTTGTTGATCCGCTAATGGCAGATGATGATAACTGCTTATGACCTCAGGGGCACCTCTAGCAAATAGACTAAACTAGGTGCCTCCATGCATCAAATGTGAATCATTGTTGAATGAGGTGCTAAAGGATGCATGGGTCTTCAACTTTGGGTACCTATAGGTACCTCCTATGCATAAAAATGTAACCACTATTGAATGAGGTGCTAAGGGATGCATGGAATTCAAATAAATGAAATAATTGCAATGGTCATAATGTACAACACTAACCTGACATTAAAAACTTTACAGGTGTTGAATCTCAGGGAAACCAATGACATCAATTGGAGATAGTGATTCCCACTAAGCCACCTGAGGTTATCCCGTAAGGAGGGGAGAAACCAAGGTACAAATTCAATCCATGAAGATAGGTGTTGAATTCGATAGGTTAGAAGCGCAAACCGCCCGAAATTTTGATTCAGGGAATCAAGGTGAAGGAATAAATATGACTATAACATGGTGGGTCATAGAGGCATGATAATGAGAGCTAATAGTATGGGTATATACGGAAAATTCCCTGATTTTGGAGCTATAATGTGAGTGGTGACATTCAAAATAATTATTTTGGGGGAAATGACCCTGGAGTTGGTAGGACATCTAGGGTAGGTATGATCATGTTCTGGTTGTCGTGGTAAATTATGGATGAATTTGTATCATGGTGTGGTGATATAAGCTAACTCCAACCAAGGGCGACTAGGGATTTGGGTACATGACATAAAAATATGGGTGGGAATCCTTTTCCTAAAAAAAAATTGTACACTTGCCAAAAAAAATGTAAAAGTGGTTTGGGATATACAAAAATGGAGATGGGTGCCCCAAGAAAATGGTGGTATGTGTAATGGTGTAGTTGGGGTTTTTTACTTAGGGTAGGGGCCACATTGGTTGGTCTGAGTGCGAGTTGATGAAGCAGATGAAGTGACGCAGATGGGATATGTCTTATGGAGGCATGATAGGAAAAATGTAGAACACGGGAGTGCATTTGACTTAATCCAAAAAAAATAAATGAGGTGGATCAGGAGTAGGGTTGGTGAGAAATAAGTAAATAAGAGGAGAATGAGGTTGATCTTCAGGGCATGCGAATGAGATGGCTCCCGGGCCTAAGTGAATCGTCATGGATCCCGATAGTGTAAGGTTCTATATAAAATGACGTGATCCATGTATGGGAGGTACTATCGACTGGCATGAACATTTACCAGGTGCGTGTGGAAGGTGGTGGTGAACATGGTCGAGATGATGGACCCTATGGTGAAATTCAGATAAAATTATGTTGGGATATGTAAAGCTTTCAAGGAAGCCTATCATGTTGAGTGAAGAATTATATCTTAACTGTTGACGGTCACTAGGGGATTGATTTTACTGAGAAATTGTTGGGAGACCTGCAACTTCGACAACCAATACCCTAAGTGAAAATATATTGATGAAATAATACGTAAGCTGAAATGTGTTGAATCAAAAAATATGGAAAGGTGAACCTGATAGGTACTTTGAAACGTGAAATGGGCTGAAAAATGAGTATGTTGTTGAAATGGAACGAATGTTACCATGATGAATATGACATCATCCCGATCCTAATTTCGCTGGCGGTTTTTTGAAAGGAGGTCATGAGCTCCTGAACGAGCCATATGAAGGTGACATAGAGGGTGATATATAGGGGAAAATAGTCCATATGCCACCTCATTTTTACTTGTTGATATGGACTGCAAAGTCGAGTCCATAAGTTGTTTTCTTTTGTAGCGGTTAGCCTATGCCCTGAGGTAGAACGCGAGGATAGCCAGGTAAGAGGTTGCTACCTAAATTTTTTGAATTTGGTAGCCTAGGGTAGATAGGTCATACATGATGGAATGTATGGACATTTTTTAAGGAAAATTTTGAATCCCACGTGGGAAACTATGAAACAGTCACGTAGGTAAAGGAAAAATAGTTGTGCAAGTTCACGACTGCGAGTGAAAAAACCGTGCAGTCTTCTCGCCGAGGACCTAGAAGCTTTGTGAGTGATAGGAACCCAGGCATGTCACTGTCTGAGAAACAGTCACGTGACCCATGCTTTTGCGTGAGAAATAGATGCGCGGCCAAGAAAACGACATCCTCATGGGTAAGCATCTGATAGTCTCACATGTGTGTCACTGTATAGGGTAAATCAATGTGGCATCACGCGCCTGTTTTAGGATATATGCATGACAATGTACCTATTATTGAAATATCCGCATAGGCTAATGGGAAGAAAATTTTCAGCCTTTGAGGCTAATTTGTTTGTTTTCTTCATTATTTGGGCAAGATGGGTATGACGTGACGAGAGCGAGATTGGGATCACAACCACATAGCAGTGGTAGGTGATGCTCTAGCTATAGCTTTGTTGACACGATGGGGATTACTAAAGGTTTTTTAGAATCCACTACTTAGATCTTAGGACGACCTCCTACATTTTGTGATCGAGAGATGGAAACCAGATCGAGAGGCCTTCGACATTCGGGGTCGAGATATGACATTCACCACTGAGGTGGATGTCTACTTTATGACTGGATTGGTGCCTTGAGGACAACTTCTATCGACGTCACTGTCGCCTGGTCGGGTGGACCTGACTAGATGGGTTGAGGACCACTGCGGACCCAACCCTTTTTAGGAGGGGTGTATCTATGTTGATTCGGTCCTGGATATAGCTAAGCAAGAAGCCTTAGTTATGATCGTATGACTAGTAGGGAAAACATCCCCACATTGCATTTATGGGCCCCATCTTGTCGTCCTCTAGAGGCTTCAGGGAGGTACATTTTATGATTGGGTAGATTACCTCCATGGGAGGATGACTGCACAACTTACATAGTTCGTCGGGGCAAGGCGCAAATATTTTTATATGTCAATTTCATTTGCAGTATTCACTATAATAGGGTCGTGATGTTGCACCCAGTGATTGTGGTTCTAATAGGGCCCCCACGAGATCCTTAGGTCAGACAATGGGAACCAGTGATGACTTGGGAAGGTGGAGGTGAGGTGGGGTGATATTGGGTGCCCATGGTGGAGGGTGGGTGGTTTTCCAACCCTCAGATGATCTTTGAGTTTCCATATGTTGGCATGGATTTCCGCAGAGATCTAGAGATGGGATTACCCCCAGGCGATGCTTGGTACCCGAGAGGTATGTGATTGTGTGTTCTATTTTGTGTTGATTTGCATGCATTTATGATGTATATTTATGTCTACATTGATGCCATGCATGTTTTATTTCATATGTGGGACCTATCGGACATCAGTTGGCCTGTTTGGTGGGCAAGGATCCTCATTGTCCGGGTGGAGATGATGCGGCGAGTGGGCCACGGTGGTGGAGAGATGGCAGGGTGTAGGAGGACCCTGAGAGGTCGGCTCAGTTCCGACATCTAGACATAGGTGGTCCCCTAGGAGAGGGGGAGATCTCTTCCCTTCATGCTGAGGTGGAGAGACTGCAAGAGCGTGATGAGTTGCAAAGGCTCATGCAAAGGTTGGAGAGGCACGAGCAAGGGCAGACAAGGATGCACAGGATCGCGTAAATTACCTACTTTATGGGGTGCCTAAGTTTGGGTTGGTGATGTTGGATGAGATTACGATGGATAGGACTATGGCATGAGATAGAGTGAGGCATCATGTCCTTCATTGCCTTTCAATAATAGTGTCGACCACCCGTCTGATTTTGGCTTGATTGCAGGGTGAGGCTGGAGGGCCTTGTGCAAGGGATGCAGGGGTGGTGGGGGTGTTGGACCCTATACCTAGATATATTTTTATGTATGCATGTACTAGGGGAAGCACCCATTATGAGGAGTTTCCCCTTTTATTGACTCATTTTTTCTTGGCGACATTAGCTAGTGGATGTATTTTAGTACATATATTTTTTGGCCATGGTGATATATATATATGAGATACTTTTTGTGGCTCTCATGATATGTCTTATGTGTATGATTTTATACATGTGATGCAATTTTGAATTTATTGGATGGATATGATCTTTATGTTTTATGTGTCTCCATGATGATGTATATGTCATACATGCCAATCTAGGATTTGATTAACAATGTGGTCTAGTACGTGATTTTGATTTCTTGGTATATGTGAAAATGTGATATGTTCGAAACCACAAGCTAACCTTTGTGCATGCATGTATTTCCGAAAAATTCAAGAGTCAACTATCCTGAAGGTTTTGATCAACTACGATACAACAAGCTCAGAGTCAAGGAACACATGCAGGTGATTGATACCTAGGTGGGAGGCATCGTCAAAAAGGCCTATGTCGACATTGTATTCAGCTTTATTATTGGTGGTTGACTCGATGAAAATCCCATTATGGTGGAAGGGTGTCAGTTCAAGAGAATATATGGCCCAATCTGCTATAGCTAGGTTTTGCGACCATTGAGAAGCACCATCAGTGGACTTGTGATGATAGGTTGGCGAATGATCCAATTACGACACATAATGAAAGCATGATTTCAGTATATATCTGTGATGAGGTGATAATCAAAAAATAAGTCATGGTGCATAAATTTACATTCTAGGGTTGTTTTGAATGTTATGGATAAAACTTTTTGAGGTAGAGCCCATTGATGGGATCTTTGAGGAAAGTCCCATCAGAATCTGCTAACATGTATTTCCCCTTGAGGTGGCAATGTTTAACAATGTAGGGTCCCTTCCATAATGTCTCAAACTTCCATGGTCCTAAAGCTTCTTTGGAAACATCTTAGCGAAGGAATAAATCCCCTTTTGTGAATGAACGATGGGTGAAATTGCGGTCAAAGGAGGCTTTAGTCATATTTTTTTGGTCTACGTTATGTTGGATAGATTCCCACCGAATTTCCTCGACGTGTTCCAACTGTACTAGCCTTTGCTCTAAAGGTGAGGTATATGGGAGGAGTCTGATGGTTGAGCGTAAGGTATGGATCTCGCACTCAATGGGGAGCACAAATTCAACCCCATATACCAATTGAAAGGGTATGAACCCCGTGGATGCTTTGACTGTTGTGTGGTAGACCCATAAGGCTGAAAAAACCATGTGATGCCAGTTGGTTTTGTGGTTATTCACCATATGCTACAACAATGTTTTAAGAAATTTGTTGACAACCTCTATCTGGACATTGGACTGAGGGTAGTACGGGGAAGCACTCGTGAGAAAAACCATGGTGTTGGGATAGTTCTTTAAATATCTCATTCTCGAAATATTTTCCATGATCCAAGACCAAATCCTTGGGAACATCGAACCGCATTATGACATGGTTAAATAAAAAATGTGCAATAGTTTTTGTGGTGTTATTATAAGTGGGCATGGCTTCTGCCCATTTGTAAAGTAATCGACGATGACCACAATGCACTTATGGTTGCTTGAATACTGAGGATTGCAGGTCATGAAATCAATGCCCCACTTGCAGAAAGGGCCTGCCACAATGACTGGGTGTATGGGAGTTGGTAGAGCTCATGTCTTGTGAGTGTATCTCTGGAAGCACTCACATTGCTTGACTGCTTGAATACATGGTAGAACAAGGTGGGCCAAAAGTAACTCAAATGAAGGATTTTTTAGGAAATGGCTATCCCAATAGGTGGCCACTGCAAGCTCTAATCACTACAAGGAAAATACCCTCTAGTTGAGGTTATAAAGGAGGTTTTTAGTGTTATAAAATTGGCCAAAATTGTCAAAAAAACATTTGCTACAACATTCGTTTAAATTTACGGAGGTTTTGGTGGAGCTTTTAACATCAATTCAACATAACTAAAAAAATTGGGCGGCCAGAGATTATTATGGATGTTTTTTCTCATAAGTGCGCTACTAAGGTTTCAATGCACTGGTGCGTGTCATCTAGAAGGTGGCCTAGGGTGGTCGAAGGTGCATGTACCAGGCCGCCAAGGTATAAAATCGCACTGGGCGCAGTGTTGGTGATACAACGCATGTGGCCGCTCTAATTGGTCTTAGGATTTGTGCGGTGCCCATAGGTCATCTCAACGCACCGGTACGTAGACTTATAGAAACACACCGATACGCCTTATCAGACAAGCACACCGAGATTTATAATTGGTATTGGTATTGGTGCGATGCCCATAGGTCGTACAAACCATTAGGGGAATTTTGAGGTCTAATATGGGCCTCCTAAGAAAAATGTACAACCAAAACAACTTTATGAGAACCAATAAGATTCAAGATGATGATGTCAACCACGGGGGATGATTCACCATTTTTGGAGTAAAAAAGTAAAAAGATTAAAAAATAATAAAATAATAAAACTACTTTTTCAAATTATCTCCCTAAGGGTTTACTGAAATTTCAAGCGAGCGTACTCGTTGGATGCAAAATTTAATTCCTCATCCAAGGAGTACCCATGTTGCATACTTTTGATGGACCTTGCTACACGAAAAATGAGAAATACATGAAAAAGTGTGTTTACAATCACATTTTTCATGTATTTATCATTTTGAGTGTAGAAGAGTCGATCAAAAGTGTGCAACATCGGTACTCCTTTGATGGAAAATTAAATTTTGCATCCAACGAGTATTCCTACTCAAAATTTGAGTAAAACCTTAGGGAGATAAGTTCAAAATACAAGTTGAAAGAGTAGTTTTTTCTTTTTTTTCTCTGTAAAATTTAATGATGTAATAAAATCTTATTTTATTATTTTCACTATTATTTTATCATTTCCTTAGGAAGCCCATTTTAGATCTCAAAATTCCCCTAATGGCACCGGTGCATAGTCTCACATAAACGCACCAGTGCGCAGTATCGCATAAACGCACCGATATTTTTAATTGGTTTTGGTATTTGTGCGGTGCCCATAGGTCGTACAAACACATCGGTGTACATTAACTGACACACACCAGTGTTCATTTTGTATTTTTTAGAAACATCAACCTATGACAATGCAATTATTGTGATTTTTTAAAATTCATTATTCATCAAAATTTGACACATCTTATAACATTATTCATATTAATTAAATTTTTATTAATTCATTTGAATGTGATGTTTAGATTAATTTGTTATATCATATCATAATTATTGTGATTTTTTAAAATTCATTATTCACCAAAAGTCGACACATATATATCTTATAACAATATTCATATGAATTAAATTTTTATTAGTGCATTTGAATGTGATGTTTGGATTAATTTCTTATATCATATCATCAAATTTCACATCTCTTCATTATAATATTTAATCATCCATAAATTTAATCAGTGGTGTTACATTTCACAGCGATAATGGAGAACACAATAGAATAAATTAAAACATATATATATATATATATATATATATATATATATATATATATAAGGCAATCTTTGTCATACAAAATGGGACAGTTATTGGTATCCATTTGTCTTTCAATTTGGAAACTATGTCCATTACATTAAACAAAATGTCTGATTTCACAGACAAATATTTCAAAAAATACAACACCTTGCTTTGATATCCAAACATAGTGATCATTGTTCTTCACTTGAACTATTGTCTTTAAATTTTGTCCATTTCTTTGACCATCTCCTTGTACACCATTTTGGACATTCCTACTGGTATATTTCTGATATCATCTCGTTCATCTTTTGAGATTTTCATAATATCCCTGAAAATGTAACATGACAATAAACTATTTAATTTTTATATTGATATATGAAAAGTAAATATAACAAAAGTGATATTTATAAATAATTCTAGACAAACATTTAAAGGAATATTAATTTTTCATTCCTTCTTTTTTGATGTTGTATGTTTTTGCTATTAAAAGTTTGACATGTCTCATTGACCAATTCTCTGGAAACTCTTCCTGTAGTTTAGATAAAATTTGGTTCTTGGAATTATTGGATTGATTTTTGTATTGTAAGTGGAAAGAACGTCTATACATTCGTTCCACTAGATCCCTCAAACTTTTGTAAAAGTTTTTCCCCCTTTCGTTAACCTCCAACACCACTCCAAATGAGCTAAGGAGAAATTCATTTTCATTTGCATGTTATATTTTTTTCTTTTCTTAGAACAACATTCCTTTTTTGAATTGTTGGTCATTGTAGAAAATTAAACATATGTGAATTAATAGATTGTTTGACACATGTTATCTAATAATTTTAAGTATATTATTAATGAAAATTAAAAAAAGAAACTCATATTGGATCGATAGTATTTTTTCATTCACCTAGTTGATTCTTTTGCAAGTTTTCCATCAAGATTTTACGCTCTCCTAGTCCTAGATCAGAAATAATCTTATCGAGCTTCTTCATTTTGTGGCTCTGCATGATACACAGTAAACAATACATATTAGTTAAACTTACATATAGTTCAAAAATAATATTTTTTGTAAAGAATTTACAAAAAACTTGCCTTTTTTGCTTTTCTTGATGTGTTATCAGTATTTTTGTTACTTGATCTCTTGTCAGTCATTTATTTATTAATATGAATTCTATACCATATCATTCATTAATATATTTATAAATAAATTGTCAACTTTTCAGGTAAAAAAAAAAATCTCAAGCAACTGGTGCGCCATTCATGGTGTACGCGCCGACGTTGGTGCGTGGGGGTCTTATAAACACATTGAACAAACAATATAATAGACCGTACAGTGCTCTATGTCAACAAGGAGCACCAGTGCATTACATGTTAACCACTGCACCAATTAACACAGAGAAAATAATAAAAATCGTCTAGTGTTAGTTTTTGAAGCATAAACGACCCGCGCAAACAAGGGACCACCATACGGTGCTCTCTGTCAACTAGGAGACCCAGTGCAGTGTGTAATATGTTACATGGTACACTGATTAACATAATAAAACATTTTTTTGTGAAATAGCACGTTCATGGTGTGCCATAATGAAATAGCACACTGGTGCCTTATTTTACATATGGCACACCAATTTTTAAAAAAATGTTTTTTATTTTTTTTATTACACGGTAATTTCGCGGTACACTGGGATAATACAACACACAGGTGCGCTCGGTTACGCAAGGCGCACCGATAAAAAAAAAAAATCTTATTTTTTTCAAAAATTCACGCAAGGGCCGACTTGGATTGGGATTCGACTATGCAAGTTCTCTCATGGGTTGGATGTCAATCTAAAATGAAAATCCCTAATTCTAAAATAACAGAAACAGTGAGAAGAAATGGCAGAAATAAAAAGAATGAAGGGTATAGGGTAAAAATGGATTTTTTTTTCTCTGAAAATGAAAACAAATTGAAATTTTTTCTTACTTCATAAAAAAACTACAGAAAAAGTATAAAAAATAATCAAATTTAATTACGAAATCATTTGAAATTCTATGCTACAGGGTTTGAATCACCAGAGGTTTGGAATTTTGATTGTCTGAATATTTCTGTTCAAACGTATTTTGCTACTCCACAGTGCTCTCATGCTCCTGCAAATCTCTGGCTGATTTTTTTTGCAAAAATAGTGAAATAATGAAAAGTGTTTAGTATTTAAGGAATTTTTTTATGAAAATAGATTTTCGAAAATATTTTGCCGCCCATTTTTCAATTTACCACTTTTTTTTCACTTAAAGAAAATAGAGTTACACTTTTTTTTATTTGCGGTTATTTGTCACCGGTGCATCACTTAATAGCACCGCACCGGTGCAGCCATTGGTAAAACGACACCGGTGCATAGTAACTAAAATGCACCGATGAGCAGTAACTAAAACGCACCGGTGCGGTTATATGTACATTAACACCGATTTGCAGTTAAGGCACCAAAATTACTTTTAGGTGTGTACACCAAAATTTAGTGAACTCCAACCATAAAAATTGAGAATTAGAATTTTGTTTATTCTTGATGGAAATATGCAATTAGAATTAGAATTTTGTTTATTCTTGAGAATTAGAATTAGATAAATTCTTGATGGAAATAACTATTCTTCCAATGCATTTTGTTTATTGCAGGAGGTCCCCACTAATTATGTGGAGAGAATGCAATGTGGAGCGTGTGAAGATGCAATACTATAGGGCCCAAGTGGGCAATTGTGGCATGTGAACCTATGCTATGCTAAGGCGTGGGCAGTTTTCACAAATGGTTGGGAAAGTTTTGTTTCTGAGCAGTTTATTGAAGTTGGAGAAATTTTAATTTTGAGACATGTTGGAAATGTACATTTTGCTGTGAAAACCTTTGGGCCATTTCTTTTCAAAACTACACCTCTTCTTCTTTTAGAAAAAGAGACTTGAACCTTTCCACAACCTGCAACAAGAAAAGGTGCCAATAGGAGCCTCTGACATGCATATCTATTTCTTCTGTTGAGGTCTCAAAGGAATTGATTATGGTAAGTCTACTTCACTGAGGAATTTGCCTAAATTTTCTTTGGTTCTACCAAAGGGTGCAATTACTAATAGATACAGGATTGTAAGTTCCCTCCAACCCTCATTAAATTGCAGAATATGGATAAAAATCCATAGAAATGTCTATCATTTGCATAAAATGCCTTGAAACATAGAATGGAGTGTTTTATTTTTTGCAAATTGCGTGTTATTATGGCGAAAGAAATTATTCTTTCAATTTTGTGCTAATATGGTAAATAAATGGAATAGTGCTCAAGTATATGACAACAGTCTTCAATCATATTCTCAAAATATATGAGTTCTTTGTTAAATGCATAGCTACAAGATTCAGACATGTCGTTGCTAGGAAAAAATCAACTGAAATACCAATACGCCAGGGTCGGTATTGCCTACTGTCCCATGAACCCATAAAACCCACAAAAAATCTCAAAAAACCTTTTAATAAAATGCAAAATAGTCCAAAAATGTTTTTTTTTTTTTTTTTGTCTATTGCATTCTTGACACTCGAATTATTTAAAATCTGTTCATGGAATTAGCTTCCATAAGAGGCAACACAATGGTAATATACTTGAATTCTTCTAAAATTTGTTCGATGGAATTAGTACATGTGAAATGGTACATGTGTTATTTCATCAATATTTATACTTTTCAAGATGGGTTTTTATAAATAAGAGGACTTAATTTCCTTATACCTTATAAGACTCTTTTTTTTCGAAACATTATAGTATTTATTTTGAATTAATGTTAAAATCAATATTTCACTTGATAATTTGCAATTATGTTGATCTCAATGAAAATGATGTACTGTATAAAGTTTTTTTTTTTTTAATTTTTAATTTTATTTTTTATATGTAAGATCATAATAAAATAATGATTTTTTTTCACAGAGAAAAAGTTCGTAACCTTTCAAATTATTGATCAGCTACATGTTACATATGCTGTAGTGTAAAACTACTGTGCAGTCCAAAAACATCAAAAAACAGTCTGCCACATCATCAAAAACTGTAGGCATATAGTCCTGAAACCATAATCATCAGTATGTATCAAAACATAGCAAGTTCGGTGCATAACTTACTAGCTCCTGTAGAAACAAAAAAGATGATATAAATACATGCCGAATATATGTAAAGGGGCGAAAATAAACAAAAACCCCCATAATAACAGTACAGCTACAAGTCCAAAATGGGAGGAGCCTCCTCAATAAAAGGCCGATGAAAGTATCTGTAGATCTGTCCAGCATTATGTTCAGTGATGTGCCAGGTACCCCAAGTCAACTCCGTAGCTTCCTTGGATAGTTGATCAGCAGCTTCGTTCCGAGACCTGTAAATATGATTCACTGTGATGAAGTCAAATAGTACTCTGAGATGGTGAACTTCACTCAAAAGTGCAGATAGTGTGTGCGAGTGGCAATGTGCTAGATTGTTAAACCAGTTGGTCACAAGAAGAGAATCGCCAAATATCTGGATGGATGCACAGTGAATCTCCCGAGCAAATGTGAGAAGGAGTCTGAGGCTCTGTAGTTCGGCGTAGTTGTTGGTTCCTGGTCCTAAACCCATTCTGATGTCGAAGAAGTGATGTTCATTCAAATAGAGTACTGCACCCCCCCCACACCCCTGTGCGTTGGACGCACCATCAAAATATGCCCACGCCTTGCTGTGGTCTATGATTTCCGGGTGCACATGAGGTGGCATACAGCTTGTACAATCCTCAGGTATGAGTTTGTAAGTGGCAATAACAGCAGCACATATCCGATCACAGTCAATCGGAATCTCCTTGAAGATATATTTGTTTCACCCCATCCAAATTTCCCAAGACACAATTAATGGTAGGTTACGGAGTTTTTGACTGTGTGCAGCACGCTGCCACCAATTGGACCAGGCATCGAATAGTGTGGCACCCCCCCAATTGGATCTGTATCTCAAATCAGTAATAATCCGAGACCAGATGTTTTGGATACTGTTGCAATGCAGAAATAAATGGTGGGCGTCCTCACTGTCATTAAGACAGTAACACCATCGAGATGCCCCATAGAAGGACCTTCTGTGCAGGAATTCTGAGGTGGGAATGCAATCTCTGAGTATGCACCAGAACAGAAGTCTGTGCTTATGCGGGGATTTTAATTTCCAAATGGTGGTCCACCACCAGTCCTTAATGGGAGGTTCCTTGTGTTTGATGAGTTCGAGGTAGCCAAGCTTTGGAGAATAACGTCCATCTTTGGATGCAGCCCAAATCAGATTGTCCTCACGGTCAGTGATGCGGATATTGGTGGCTTTCAGTGCCCATATGAATTGTTGCCAGACCCGTGTGCCCTCCGGAGGGATACCAAGTTCTCCCGCCTGTAGCCAGGCTTGTTCCCGCCAAGTAGTGTGAGCCCAGTCAACAATCTGTGCCAAAAAAGTGACATTCCTGCGGGCAAGGTGTTCAATAATAAATACTGGCAGTATATGATAATCTCCACTCCCCGACCAAGAGTCCATGCCAATGCGAACCGCAGATCCTGAACCAATTTTCCAAGATAAGCCATTCTGTATTATGTGAGCTGCCCTTGTAATAGCCTTCCAAATAATAGAAGCCCCCGATTGCAAAGTGATGCAGCCACGGATCCATACGAGTGGACAGTGTGGGGATATATATTTTGCCACCATAACCTCCTTCCATAAGCTCTGACCAGTAATTAAGTGCCAGCACATCTTAGCCGCAAGGGCCCTGGAAAATAGATGAAGATCTTTTAACCCCCAGCCACCCCATTTTTTGGGCAAATTGATACGATCCCAAGCAATCCAGGCAAACGTGGATGCCTTACCTTGATTGCGCCAGAGGAATTGTCTGTAGATGCACTTAATCCGGTTAGTAATGCCAATTGGAATCCAGGCCAGGGTCATCCAATAGACCGGTATGGCCTCCAGTACAGACTTAATGAGGATGAGTCTACCAGCCCTTGATAACTATCTATTGTACCAGACGTTGATTCTGCGCTCAATTTTAGCTAAGATCCAGTTCCAGTCCTTGATCTTATAATCATTAGGTTTGATGAGGTACCCCAAATATTTGAGTCCACCATTAATATCAGTGCAGACATAGTCAAAAAGATTCCTGGAGGTGACTTGTTCCTGTCTTGTGCAGCCCGTCATAATGATAGAGGATTTGGTGCAGTTTGGAGCCATACCAGTGGCCCTGCAAAACCATTTCAGGAGCAGATCAAATTGAACCGAGTCCTGTCTAGTGCCATTAAGAAAAATGAGAACGTCGTCAACAAATAAGAGGTGTGTAAGATATAAATTGTCAATGATCCGGAGCCCCTGTAGAGTCCCCCTTTCTTTTGCTTCGTTGATAAGTACAGAGAGGCCCTCCATGACGAGGACAAAAAGCAAAGGTGAAAGTGGACAGCCCTGACGGAGACCCCTCCCCGCATGGAAAAAATCAGTAGCAGTACCATTGATCAGAATGCTGAAGGTGGCGTGACAAATGCAGCCCATAATCCAGTTGATGAGGGTATGAGGAAACCCAGAGTGGATAAGGATGAGGTGTAGGTAACTCCAGTCAACCTGATCAAATGCTTTAGTTAGATCGATCTTGAGAATAGTTGATTTCAGGCGGAGAGATTTAATGGAGTGAAGGGCCTCCTGAGCCGTACCAATGGCCTCATGAATTTGCCTATGATTCAGAAAAGCAAATTGTTCCTTTCCAATATGCTCGGACAGGAAAGGCTTGATGCGATTTGCAATAATTTTAGATATGATATTGTAGATGCAGTTACACAGCGAAATGGGTCTGAAGTCATTGAAGCTGGAAGGGTTGTCCGATTTTGGTATAAGTGCAATAAAGGTGGAGTTAAATCCATCATAAATCCTGCCCCGCACCCTGCTATCCTCAATCATAGTAAGGAGGTCTATTGAAATGAGGTCAAAGAAGTGTATAAAAAATTCAATTGGCCAGCCATCAGGCCCTGGGCTCTTGTCCCGTTTGAACCATTTCAAAACCCCTTCAAGTTCGCCCATGGTCACTGGGGAGTTGAGGTCATCCTGTTGGTCCTGTTCCACAAAGAGTTTGAAGTTTTGAGTAATGCGCAGGATCTCCGGGAGATTGATGTTAGCAGATGCCCTATAAAGGTTGGTGAAATGTCTGGTACCTAACACAGCTAGCTGATCATGTGTTCTCGCAGTATAGCCATTACGATCCGTCAATTCCCAAATGGTGTTAGCAGCCTTGCGACCATTTGCATGCTGCTGAAAGAATTTCGTATTTTCATCACCGGCCTGTAACCAAATGGCCCGACTTTTGAGTCTCCAATCTTCCTCCATAATAAAATAATGATAATTCTAAAGAACATAAATTTATTTGCATTATTTTCTAAACTTTATTATGTTACAAAATTTTATATTATTCTAGATTTATTATTTTACAATTATTTACAATTTTACAAATTTAAAAATTTTAATAAAATCATTTCACATCAATACAATTTTACAAATATTTTACATACAATTACAATTAAAATTACAATTACAATTAAAATTTTACAAATATTTTACATACTATTACAATTAAAATTACAATTAAAAATATAAATACAATTTTACAATTTTACATACAATAAAAATTAAAATTAAAATTTCAATTACAATCACGATATAATATTTAATAAATATCATGGTCATTTAATATTAAATTAATTAATAAACATCACAATCATGATAACCATCGTACAAACATCACATTTGACTAAAAAACACATTCAAATTCGCTAACATCATCGTGATCATGATCATCTAACAAAACATAATTAGCATTATATAACATCATCACAACACAAACATCAAATATACATCTCATGTCAAATAACTGCTATGACATACACATCTATCTGTAAGCTGCACATTAAATGAACAAATCTAACATGACCTAACAATATACACATCATGATGATCACTAACATGTAAATTAAGTACAACTGCAACATGAACATAAAATACATGGACCATATATATATATATATATATATATATATATATATATATATAACTGAATAATGTCAAACAACTGTAATATAAATGTCATGGATCAGTTGGTGGTACATCATCAATAACAATACTAGTCGAGGCCTGCTCAGTCAATGGTGCAGCCTCGACAAGATCAGATACATGTTGATCATCACATGCATGCTAATCTGGTACTGGTGCCTCATGCTGATTAGGATCAACCATCGACTGCTCATCGTGATGACTCGACATGGTCGATGGTCCAGCCTGCTCATGATCATGAGTATTATTGGATGCTACAGGTTGTTGACTAGACGTGGCCGATGGTCCAGCCCTCTCTCCATGATGACTGTTGCTCGATGCTAGTGGAGGTTGCTCATCTGGCGCGACGTGAGGTGAACGATCATCAGATGATGCATCACTGCTCGTGGACTGTCGATCACGTGATGCGTCTCGACCATGCCTATAATGTGCAATGGTCCTCTTCAGCCACGTAACTAAGGTCGTAGCTCCTACAACATGCCGCATCAGGATGTACATGTCACACGTCATGCCTCTCCACATATGTAACAACCTACCATCAGCCTGTATGCCTCTCATAGTAGTGGGCCTGACTCTTGTCTCAAGAATCCATGTAGTGAGTTGGTCGCCCAACTCCATCCCGAATCTGCTATCAAGCCTACTGCGCCTAGAAAAAGGCGGTAGCGGCACACCAGCAGGAGCAGGTCTCTCTACACTGGCCTCCTGATGATCCTCGGCATCTGGCATATTCTGATCGTCATCAGGATCCACACCTGGATCATGTGGTTGTGCTCGCATGTCCTTGCCATCAAAAGACCCAATGTCTACAAAATATATACAAGTACACAACAAAAATTAGACAATTTAATAAAAACAAGTTAAAGAACATATTAGAATAAATTTAAATAAAATAGTAATATTACCTCTATTATCCAGCGACTCATCATCTGTGAAGAGGATATTGGCACACCCTTGTCAATCCAAATCAACATAAGGACAAGGGACCATAATGAAGGGATGCTCGTCAACACTGGCTAGCAACTCCAGTGCATCATGCGATATCCTCTCGGAAAACACAGTCTCGTCCCTCTTGGGCATCATCTGTCCCCACATGTGCATCTATGCCTCGAACATCGGCCTACGAGGCTGCCAAACAAAAGTAGGCCTTGTCTCTAGAAACCTCTCAAAAATCACACAAAAAATATCTGAAGCAAAAGGGAATTTTACCCTCCCTTGTGCATGAGAACGACATCTATCTAAGGCTGTAAGAACTGCCGCAAAAAAATGGCAGACCACCTGACAAGTTCTGGCTCCTGTACTAAAAAATCAACATAATATAGAAGTGAGAAACTAATGCGTTTCCCATCACTGGTTTTGTGTGAAATGGTCAAAATCAGAAGTGAGAGGCACCTCACCTCCTGACTACCAAATGCACCAATACGTAACTGACCTCCAGAGAACTGAAAATATGAAGGAGATAGTATATCTGCGCTAATGTATCTCTGGGAGTACACCAACTGACTCCTTGTTGCATAGCCAACTGGAACCTCTGGGAACGAGGGAAAATCCACCCCTCTCCTCGATAGCCATGTAATGAAATATATTTCCTCCTCAGTGGGCACGTACCACTGGTTAGGACCAACCCGAAAAGCTTGTTGGTGGACATTCCACCTGCGGATAAGATGTTTCAAAAACACACCATGGCCCTTTAGGGAAGTAGCCTCCTCATAGAAATTGAGGATGCCTACAAGCCTTAGGAGCCCCTGGGTAGCTACTGTAATAGGGTGAGGGTACGCATCTCTCTCCCTCTCTTATGCCTCCCACAAGCGAACCATGTTATACTGGTCTGCTTGTTGTTGTTGTTGTTCCCCCTCTTATCTCCTTTCACGTCTCTGAATGATTGACATATTAAATCCAGTTTTATTATTAAATGAGACATGTATTTAGGAATATACATATATAATTTTTTTTGGACAAAAAAAACAGTCGGTGCGCCATAAAAAACAGGCATGCACCAGTACCGGTGCGTCTTTTTTTGTCGTGCATTGGCGGCGATGCACCAGAAAATATTCAGCACAACGGCGGCTGTGCACCTGAAAATTCTCAGTGCACAGTTGACTATGGATGGTTTCGGGAGTGCGATGCACTGACTAAACTCTATGCCTGGGGCGTATAATTCGGTTAGCGCATCGACCTCCTGACATCATTACATAATCAATGGTGCGGAATTTTACCAAGCTACGCCGTTGACCCTGTCGAAATGTGGAATGCGATGTGTTGACAAAAATACCCGCCCCGGGGCCGATATTTAAGTCAATGTACTACATTGCTACTATTCCACATGGTCAACGATGCGGCTGAGTAACCGACCGCACCGCACTTTTTTTAAAATCTTAAAATAACACGGTGCGCCTTTCGGTACCGCCCCAGAACCAGTGTGGATACCGTTAGCATCGGTTGCAGAGCAGTCTGTAAATTTATAGGTAGCACCGCGAACTGATGTGAGTCAAATGGCTCGAGCGCACCGCACAACAATTTTTTTTTCTTTTAAATGGTTAATTTTAAGGTAATTTGAAATTATAATGCGCTAAAAGGCTTAATTATGGAAACACAAGAAAAATACCTGTACATTTGGCTGTCGAGGAGGCATACTGGCTGTATAATTTGAAAAATAAAATTTGCCCACCTTTTTTGCAAAATTCAAGCTGGATATTAGTGAGTAATGCACAAAAAAGTGTGTGCAATCGGTGCAATGTGAGCACCGATGTCAGGGAAACTTAGACAAGGATAAATTGCACTGGTGCTTGAGAGCTCTGGAGCACTAAGAAAAGTGAAAAATGCGATTTTTTGGCCATAATTTTATTTATTTTTTTAAACCATGTTCTAGTGCGTGGGGTTTTATAGGCGCACCAGTGCGGTTTCTTAAGACCGCACCCGACAGTTTTTGTTTTGGCACGGGGTTTTATGACGCATCGGTGCGGAAGATTTGTAAAGCACTAGTGCGCTACAGTAATAAGCCGCACCAGGCGGGTGTGTACGGATCGCACGGTGTCCGGTGTGCCAATGTTTTGTGCGCACTAGTGCTTTCTCTTGTTGAACGCACCAGTGCGGTTTAGGATGATAAGTGCACCGGACAAAAAACATCCGCAAAAACCTCCACCCGCTAACCTCCTCTAGCAACCTCCTCTAGAAATGGATTTCTGGGGTATTTTTATAAGGGGTTCCTAAAAAACATCGACTAGAGGGTCTTTTCCTTGTAGTGGATGTGGAAGTCATTTAAGACCCACTCAACTTGCTCAAGAGTAATATATTAGCTGAGAATGGCGTCGATGCCTTGACGATAGATGACATCCCCCATAAAAGGGTAATATGGGGCTTGATGGTGAATGTTCCTATGATCATCGTGAGTGAGTTGAGGGTTCAACTTTTGAGTTCAAAGAAAGAGGAGGATGTCGTTGTACCAGGGGTCATCCGTAGATTTGATGAAAAAATGCTCACCATGAAAATAATCATTGACCGTGGACCCTTGGGACTCTGTAGGGAGATCCATAATGAACTCTGCAAGGATAAGATCTTACTTTCTTTTAGGGGAAGCAAACTATAGGTCGAATTATTGCAAAATAAAAACCCATCAGGTGTATTTATGGTTCATCATACGACGAGTGAGAAAATATATTAGGGGATTAATATTTTATATTAGGTGGTGGTCCATAAGATGACATAATGTCGAAGCTTTTGTACTGAGTGTACATGGGGTAGGGTTGTCTTTTTTGCTGGACCATACTTTAAGGCAGGGTTGGAGAGGTTCTTGCTGATGTAATCGATAATGTGCTCTCTATTATTTAGTCCTTATTGGACTAATATCCCTGCAATGGCTACTTCTTATGCTAATAAATATAGGGCATAATCCTTTGTATGGTCAGGAGGGCTAATAAAAGGAGCTTGAGATAATGTATCTTTCAAGGCCTCAAATGATTTTTTGGCTTGTTCATCCCAATGGAAGGAAATGTCCCGACGAAGAAGGCGCAAGAAGCCATGTGCACAAGTGGATTAATCCGGGACAGAGAGGTGTAATAAATTGGCCTGACCTTGCAACCTTTTTAACTGCTTCAAAATTTTTGGAGACGGTATTTCTCAGATGGCCTAGACCTTAATAGGGTTGACTCTAATACCTTGCTCGGAAACGATAAATCCCAGTACTCTTCTTGGATTGACGCAAAAGTCACACTTGAGAGGATTCAAGCATAGGTTGTGTTGTCGACATCTCTGAAACACTGGGTTGAGATCTTCAAAATGGTTTGAGAGTTTTATGTATCGTACTGTGAGGTCATCCAAATAGGCTAGTATAAGATGATCTAGAACATGGAAGATATACTTCATGGCCCGCTAAAATGTGGCACCAATGTTTTTAATTCCGAAGGGCATGACTCGATATGTGAATGGGCCCCTTGGGGTTTTCAAGGTTTTTTTGCACTGATCATTATGGTGTATCTGAATCTAGTTATACCTGAGAAGCCATCCATGAAGGATAGGGCCTTGTGACCAACACATGCATCAATTACTTGGTCGATGAAGGATGTAGCGTGATTTTCTTTAGGGAATGCTTTTTTCAAATCTCTAAAATTAGTACAGACTCAGACGGTGCCTTGTTTTTTCATGACAAGTACAAGGTTAGAAACCCAAGAGGTGTAAGCGATAGGGTAGATGAAACTTGCTTTGTATAGCTTGTCGATTTCTTGCTTGATCACTTATGCTTTAGAAGGATCGAGCTGACGCTATTTTTTCCTAACATGGTAGGCATCGAGCCATGTGTCAATATGGTGCTCCACGATGGTAGGAATAATGCTTGGAATTTTTTAATAGGTCCATGCAAATATATCCCTATATTCTAGAAAAAGGTCTTTGTACAAGGCCAACTCCTCTTGGGAGCATGCTGCCCCCATCGATATTTCTTTGACTATGCCAAGCTTGGTTGAAATATCTACCTTAACTGTAGGTGAGATATTAGACATATTCCCTTCCTCAACTGCATCTCGTGCTGGGATGGGATTGTTAAGCTAATATTCCTATCTGAGATTCAAGAAATCATTTTATTCTATTGTGAAAATATAATGACGGTGCATTAATAGGTGAAAAATATTTCTCAGGTAGAAATAAATAACAGTGATGCATGGAATCCCACAGACATTCGGGTTTCGTCATGACCTCTATAATATCTTCAATTGAGTGAAAAATATTATATAATAGTGTAATGGCTTGTGCGAGGTCACGAGGATGGGATTAGAACCTAGCTATGTTGGTTGACAAGCAAGAAAATGATTCAGTGGTTGATGTCATTAGGGGAATTTTGAGGTCTAAAATGGGTCTCCTAAGGAAATTATAAAATAATAGTGGAAAAAATCAAATAAGATTTGATGACATCATCAAATTTTAGAGGGAAAAATGAACAAACTACTTTTTCAACTCATATTTTCAACTTATCTCCCAAAGTTTTTACTCAAATTTCGAGTGGGAGTACTAAGGCGGCCCCCACTCCCTCATCAAAGGAGTAATCTGATAAAGGGTTAAGCCGATGGGTCCCATTATTATGAAAAATAAGAAATACATGAAAAACATGATTTTAATCATGTTTTTTTTATGTATTTCTCATTTTTCATGTAGCAAGGTTCATCGAAAGTATGCAACATGGGTACTCCTTGGATGAGGAATTAAATTTCACATCCACTGAGTACTCCCACTCGAAATTTGAGTAAAAATTTTGGGAGATAAGTTGAAAATACGTGCTGAAAAAGTAGTTTTATTATTTTATTATTTTTTAATATTTTTACCCTTTTATTTAAAAAATGGTAAATCATCCCCCATGGTTGACATCATCATCTTGAATCCTATTGGTTGTTATAAAGTTTATTTTTGTTGTACATTTTTCTTAGGAGGCCCATTTTAGACCTGAAAATTCCCCTAATGCATATAACCCAATGAAGTTGAAAATGTGTAGATTGGATGAGTCTACATAGTCAATGGTGGTACCACTATTGTGGTGGTTTTAGCAATCTCTACACCAAGAAATGTTGAGCATATAACATGAATCAGGATTC